>PVKB01000614.1:0-524710 GCA_004027205.1 Ctenodactylus gundi
CACACACACACACACACACACACACACACACACACACACACACACACACACACACACACACATATTTCTAGTGATTATTAATTCTTAAAATGTGATCTCAAATGCTTGCTGGTGGGGCAACAAGAAAGACGTGGGCAGGCTACAGTCCAGCCCAGGGCGTGAGAAGCCCTGAAGGGCTGGAGGGGGTCTTCCTGGACAATGCCATAGTGGGTGGACTGCCAAAGAGCAGCCACTCAAATGTGTGGGACAGGAAGGAGGTCTGATGATGAAGATGCTGAGGGGAGACATGGCCTGTGGTCGCGTGTGGGTTGGCTGGGGCCTGGGAGGGCCAAGAAGCAGCACAGACAACTTAGACTCTGTCTTCAGATCAAAAATGAAGAGACAGACTGGGGGTATAACTCAGTGCAGAGGCCCTGGGTTTGATTCCCAGTACCTTCCTCCAAAAAGGTAGAATTGAATATAATACATGATTGATTATGGGGGGGAAAAGCAATGTGATTTCAGGATTTTGAAAGAAATTCAGACGAGCCACTTAACAGGATATGGCTCGAGAGGTGTGTGGTTAGGCGAGTCCATCATGTTGTGGACATGGCCGCATGGACTTACACAGTCCCACAGGCTTACACACAATTCCTGGAGGCTGGGTAGTATGGCCAGAGTCTCAGTGGTCTATCTGTGACCCAGCCCTCCGTGTGGCATGTGGCTGTGTTTTCAGCTCTGTCACCATAGCTCTGTCACCATAGCATGACTCCATGGCAGCAACAGAAGCAGCATGTTTACCCAACACCAGTTTTCCTTGTCTCTTTCTTTTAAAAGAATCAGGACTCCTGGGAAGGTGGATGGTAGGTACCATGTTTTGCAGCAGGAAAAACAATCAAGATGGAGCACGATCCCAAGGTTCTAGAAAGAAGTCTGGGATCTGCTGCTAGGAAATGCCCCGAGCCCAGGGAGCAAGCCCTGCTTGCCCCGTTGTGCTAATTCAGGCACAAAATAGTAACAGTGGTCAATTTAAAAAGCAGAGTTTATGAAAACTCTTGAGTATGACTGCATGCTTAAAGGATGAAAGTTTTTTTTTTTTTTTTTAAAGCCAGTGTACTAGACATGCCTAGAAGCAGTTAGGCAAATATCCTTAAAGACATTTTCTTTCTTTGCTTTTCTGCCTTCCAGAAAAACAAAGCTGTTCATTTATACAGTCTAAAGTTCATGTCTGTCCAAAAAGCCATGAATGGTATTTTCCCCGTGGACCAGCCAAACTAGCTGTCCCTCTAGAACATGTGTGGCTGACTTTCAGACATTCTGGCTGTACCTTCCCAACAAGCACTGCAACTGAAGCAATTCTGTGCCAAACACTCGGGTTTTACCAGAACATTTAGGCAAGACTACAACATGTTACGAATGAACTGCCTAATGGTTGGCCAGCTCGCCACGTCTATAAACAAAACTGTAAAATTAATTGAATGGACTTTACTTACCATGAGAGACTGAAACTCCTACATTTTACTGTCATTTAAAATACCCGATGCTCAGTGTTCCCCAGAGTTTCCATTTCAGTTGCGTCTCTTGAGCCAAATCTTTATAATTTTCCAAATGGAAAGGTCATGATTTTTCTGGAAATAGGACAAGGTTGCAAAAGAGCCTTTTATTAAGCAAAGTTTAATGAATCAAAAGCTTAGGGACTAAACTCCCCATGGGCACAATCTCAAAGAAATGTTACAATAAGGCTTTTCTGAGTTTAACCACATTCTGAATATGTGGAAGATTTATGGTGGGGATAAATTAAACCAGTAGCTTGGCCTCCTCCACCCTCTTAAGTGGCTTCCAGCGAGAAAGCCTCACAACGAGAGCAATACTCAATCCTAAAAAAAAAAAAAAAAAAAAAAAAAAAAAAAAAAAAAAAAAAAAACCCCTGCTCTACTCAGGAGTCTGAAGGCCAATTAAAATACAAATTCTTTTACTGAAAAATCAGATCCCTAAATCTCTGAAAAACATTACATTCAAGAAGTCAACCCAGTTTCACAGTTTAAAAAAAAAAAGATAAAACATGACATTCACTTCTACATCTGTCAGGGTAAAGGTTCCCAGTTCAAACAAAACACCGTGGCTTACCCTTTTCTCCATTGTAGGAATAATCACTGCAACAATAGAGTATGTCTACATAGGACCCTCTTATGATGCCCCAAACTAAGTGGGTCTATGCATAGAACTGAGGTTTATTTATTTGGGCAGTGGGGATTGAGCACAGGGTCTTCACTCTGAGCTACATCCCAGCTCATTTGTATTGAGATGGTCTTGCTAAGTGGCTGTATTGGCCCAGGCTGGACTCAAATTTTCAATCTTCCTGCCTCGGCTTCTCAGAATGCTAGGATTATAGGTCTGTGGCATCAGGCCTGGCTGAATTGTTCATTTTAAAGAGGAGAGGGTAGAGAGAGGGGGAGAGTTCCAGTGCTGGTACAGAAGAAGGAAGTTAGTTATTTCCTGGGACCAAGCTTCTGTAAAGGGGGCTGCCAGCTCAGCAGTCATTAAGCCCTGCACGCCAGGCACCCTCACAGCGGCCTGTGAGCCCTGAGACTGTGGTGTGGTGTGTCCTCCCATCCCGTACACCAAAACACCTATCTACTTAGTGTGCCACAGGAATGGAAAGCTAATGCACACAGTTTCCAAATTTTAAATCACTTTTGAACCATCTTGAAATTAAGTTTCCCAGGGAAAAGATGTGGTACTTGGATGGATAACAAAGGACAGAGGAAATTGTACAAACTTGTTAATTTATTACAAAATATCCACTCACAGGGAAAAAAAAACACAAGAAAACTTTTATACTTTTATATTTGGGAGAAGAACTGGCATCTCAGATACAAAATAATTTACACGTAATTCCATACAATTCGGTTTTATATAGAAATAGGTCATTATTACAACAGCTGTACAATTCACTACCCTTCGCCCTGTAATTACATAAAATCTTTTCTTTTAGAAACATCTCAACAAAACATACAAAAAAAGCAAAGTGCATTTCGAAAGGGAAAAGCCCAATCCTTGGGATCCGCGTGGAACATAGGTAGAAAGTTGCAGCATGCTGCCGTAGGGGCCAGCCCAGGTGGGGGACCCCAGCACCGCAGCCTGGAACTGGGGGCGAGACCTTCTTCCTTCCGAGACTTCGGAGTTGTCTACCGAATCCTGACCATCAGGCGCTAGGCTGCTTTGCTTGGAGTCGGCCATGTCCCACCAGCTGTAATCAACAGTGTGCAGGAAACGGTCCAGTGTTTATGCTTAAGGGGGCAGTCGCCACCAGTGAGGCCGGGGGTGAAGACCTCATCTCTTTTGGGTTCAGACCACGGCGTGGCTCTACGGCCAGCTCTGCTATGGACTGGCAGGGTTTTTTGTTAATTGTGGCCTTCATATCTGCAGACCTCATTGTTTTGAAAAACAGAAAGTGCCTAAATTATTTTCTCTGTGTAGCTGTGCAAATTAACACAAGAAAACGACCGTTTAAAAATAATGAAAAATATTCTCTTTCTTCTCTCTCTCCCACGGATCTCTGCCTCGGTCCTTCTCGAATGGAATGGCAAGGCGACCAGCGTGTGAAGGCCAGCTGGGGCATGGGGACACACCCCTGTGGGGTGCAGTCGCGCGCCCACTGCACAGGCAGCCTCAGTTACACCGCCTACTCGGGCGCTGGGCCCCATCTGGTGTGGCTAGAGACGGTGCCCGGGAGCTTGGCAGCACGGGACACCATGGCCGGTGTGCCTGATCCGAGCTCCAGGGATGGCACCAGCCCAGAGTATGAAACGGGTGCACAAAAGCCGGGGTGTAGCTCTGGCCCTCCCCCGTCGTCTCCATCACCACCCGCATCCACTGGTTAAAGCTGATCATGTCCCCACTCCGGTGCCAGGGCACTACCGGGGCGGCGGCTGGAGGCTGGATGACTCAGACAGGCGGCTGGCCCTGCGGGCCGGGCGTGCAGGCTGGGGCTGCACGGGGGGCGGTGGGGCATAGCCCAGGGTCCCCGGCTGTGGGGGGTAAGTGGAGAGAAGTAGCGAGTCTGGCTGGTCACTGTGCAGAGAGGATGGGGCCTGTACAGAGGAAGAAAAGAGGAGGACTCCAGAGCAGGTGCTGGGAGGGGTGGGTCCCTCAGTGGCCTTGCAGATCACTTCATGGTGGGCGTGCAATCCCAGCGCTCTGGGAGGCTGAGGCAGGAGGATCTCAAATTCAAGCCCAGCCTGGGCAACTTAATGACTTAGGACTCCGTATCCAAATAGAATGAAAAGATAAAAAATAAAAAATGGGCTGGTGATGTGGCTCAGTGATGGCCCTGGTCTTGATTACCAGCGCCAGCAAACAACTAAACAAGCAAATAGAAGCAAGTACATGCAGTCAGGCATGAGTCATCTTTCTGTGGCTTTCTTCTGCACCAGGGACCGAGCCACTTGGGTGCAGTGGCGGGAAGGTCTTGCACCAGGACGGTACAGCCCGGCCTCCACCCCGCCCCCCACCCCACCCCACGCCCACGCAGTCGCCCGTGCCCACCTGTAGGTAGTGCAGCGGCTGCGGCTGGGTCGGCTGGGAGGCCGGGAAACTGGGGTGAAGCACCGCCTGCCCCATGAGCAGGACGGGGGTTGAGGCGCTGCTGCTGGCGGGGTGAGCGTCTGGGATGGGAAACGCCGCCTGGCTCGGGGCAAACCTGTTCGGTTCACAGGGGAGGAGGAAACAGACCCTCAACGAAAGAGCCATTGATAAGACGCCAGGTGACTGAGGGGAAACCAGGCAAAACACCATCAGAAACCTTACGAATCACAGGACAGTACTGACAGGGGTGGTGGTGGGGATGGGGGTGGGTTGGGGGGCTTGGGGGTAGAGTGGAGGTGGCCCAGAAGTTGGAGCAAAGTCTGCAAATCCCTATGTCCGTTGCAGGACTGATGTTCAGAATATACAGAGAATTCCTCCAGGCTGGATGTGCTAGTGCAGGCCTGTCACCCCAGCACTCTGAGAAGCTGAGGCAGGAGGGTCACAAGTTCAAGCCCAGCCCAGGTAACTTAGGGAATTATTAAGACTGTCTCAAAATCAAAAATAAAAAGATGGGTTGGGGGATGCAGCTCAGTTGTGAAGGCCCTGGGCCACACACACACACACACACACACACACACACACACACTCTCTCTCTCTCTCTCTCTCTCTCTCTCTTTCTCTCTCTCTCTCTCTTCCTCCAGCTCCATCATGACCACCATCAACCAAGACACCCAAACGTGTGTCAAAATGGGACAAGGGCTTGAGCAGACATTTCCCTAAAGATACGTATTGTTCAGCATCTGCAGTCAACGGGAAAAGCAAACTGAAACCAAAATGAGCTGCCATTTGAAGTCCTTTATCAAGAATGCAGTGAAAACAAAACAAAACAAAACAAAAAGAAAAGAAAAGAAATGAAAACCCAAAACCCCCAGAGCTGGGTGTGGAGGTCCAGGCATATAATCCTAGTGGGGCTATAACTAGCTTAGCGTGAAGACTTGGGTTTAATTCCTAGTACCACCCCCCCACCCCTACTCCAAACTCCACAGAAAGTCTGCAGTGTGAATGTGTCCCCCACAGTCTAGATGTTGGGCGCGCACTCCTTGAAGTCTTGCACACAGGGTATTTAGAGGAGGGGCTGTTGGAAGTCATCAAGGTGAGATGAGGTCATGGGGTGGGACTCCCATGGTCACCTCGGAGGAAGAGCGACCCAAGCTGGCATACTCGCTGTCCGTCCCCTGGTGCCCCTGCAATACTGCGACAGGCAAGGCCTCCCCAGGCCTGAGCAGGTTGGGTGCATACTCTTGGCCTCCCACTTCCAATCTCTCCACACTCCACAGTCAGTGGCGTCACTTAGAGCAACAGGACATGGACAAGGACTTGGGGGAGGGGTGCTGGTGTCTTGGAGGAAGGGGAGCCCCTGGGGCACAGTGCAAGGCACAAGAAGCAGTGACTTGAAGCATGTCTGTGGATCAGTCACTGGAGCCAGAAAGGTCCTTGGGATGGGAAGAAGGCTTGGTGACATTTACCAGGGGTGTCACCAAGGGTAAAAGAGGCCAAAGATGCCGGCAAGCTGGGTGGCGTCAGGAATCGCTGTGTTCACTGACACATGGGTGTGGATACACCGTTGTATCTGCTTATGTGGAAAATGCGGGCAGGGAAGCTATGGGACAATGTCCCCATAGTAGCTGTGGGCCCCACTCTTGGACCCTCCCAGCGGCTCTACTGCCCAGGGCCACCAACTGCTGGGGCATCTTTCAAGGGAAAAGGGGAAGGTCAGCCTGGGGCCATTGGTGCCATCCTGGGCCACCTACTTGACTTGCCGTGCAGTCCTGCTGACCTCGGAGGGTGGCCTTGCGTCGCAGGACCCGGGCATCATGGGCTGGATGGGTTGGCTCAGCAGCAGCCTTGGGGAGAGGGAGAGAGACAGTGACGCTCACCTTCGGTCAGCACCCCGGCCAGGGCACCCGCCGGGCCTGTGGGCCCTGTAGATGGCCGCAAAACCATTTGATCTGACCTCACCAAAGAGCAGCAGTTTCAGTCATTATATCAGGAGTGAGTTGGTTTAATGTTTTACCAGATATAACGCGCTAATTTTTAAGCCTATAATTTAGTAAGGGCCACAGATGATGTCATAAATATCCAAATGACCCTTGGCAGAAAAACAGTTCCTACTCCTGCAGTGACCCTCCTGCCACCTCTCCCACTCTCTCTGCTTTGCTGGTGGGGGCACACAGTGGGCCACCTCTCTGGCCACCAGAACCCCACACCCTCTCCATGGACCCCAGGGCTGAGGTCACTGTGAGCCTCTGTCTGAATCCGCCTCCCTCCCAAGGGCACAGACAGGGAGGATCCGAGTGGCACTGCTGGGCTCTTTCCCACACCTGAGCTGCCGGTCGTGGCTGAAGTCAGGGCTGGGCTGGCATGGGCTGGTGTCCTGGGTAGCCGGAGCAGGGGTGGCCAGGCCTGGGAGGAGCAGGGCCGTGGTGCTGTTGAAGGGGGGTGACAGGCTGCTGGCTGAGCGGCCGGTGCCCTGCACCAGCTGGGGACTTCTCATCGGCTTCACACCCTGGAGAACCATTTAACAGGAAAGATAAAACTCAGGCTTGAGCCCGGCCTGGGAGCTCGGGCCTGGACTCCCAGCAATGGGGGAAGCTGAGGCTGGAGGACCACAGGTTGGAGCTGGACAACTCAGTGACAAAGTGAGACTCTGTCCCAAAAGAAAAAAGCTAAAAATGAAGCTCTGAAGCTCAGTGCCAAGGTCCTGGGCTCAACACCCAGTATCACAAAGCAATCCTTAGCCCCGGCATAGGCCACCTCCCCAGGAGGGCCAGTGGTGCCGTCGCCTTTCTCCCGGGCCTTTCCTCTAACTGAGGACCTACCACCTAGGTCCTGAATCCTCTGGGGCTTGTCACTGCCTTTCCCAGTGGGATGCAGGGACCTCAGGGATTCCTAGAATCTCTCGGGTGTCGGATAGGCGCTCGGCAGACAACAATACACTTTGAACCACTTTTGTTTTTTTCTTCCCAAAATCTACTTCAGACACATGGACCTCTTTGCTGTTTCCTAGCCCACCATGTCTACTCCTACTTCAGGACCTTTGCACATACTGGTTCATCTATGTGGAGAGCTTTTCCCCCTACAGTGGTAAGGCCCGTCCCTTCACCCCTCGGGTGTTTGCTCAGACCCTACTTTCTCAGGGGCTCCCCACGCCCTCAGCCTTTTGGCAGCACTGTTCCACTCACTCAGAATAGAGATCCTTCCCTCTTGTGTTCACTGTCCCCTCACTCAGCACCTGGAACTGAGAGCCTGGCCTGCAGTGGCAGCCGCTCAGTATGTACAGAGGGAAGCCGTGAGCAGTTGGGGGAGCGGGCGAGGGTGGGCCTTCCGCCTGTTCCCTGCCCCATCCGCCCCCCCCCCCCCCCCCCCCCCCCCCCCCCCCCCCCCCCCCCCCCCCCCCCCCCCCCCCCCGTGCGCTGATTTCCAGAACGCTGACAGGATCCTTCAGAGAGGGGGAAATCATCCCTGGTTTTGCTTTTCTGAAATTTCCCTGGCTAACCTCACTCACTTTCCTGATGACCTTTCTGATCGAAAGACTTTAGTTTCAAGCAAAACTTTCCACTTTGGATAGAGATGAGCTCAAGCCTCCCGTGTGCACACGGTCGTTCTTCTGGAGCTGCAAGTCTGGTCAATACTATTGGAGAAAAGCTGCACCTATAATGAACATGTGCAGATTTTTCTTGGCATCGTTCCCCAAGTAACACAACCATTTACACCGCATTGATGTCGTGCCAGGGGTGATACGTCACTATTTTCCAGTGCTGAGGATGGAGCCCAGGACCTTTGCTCTGGCCACATCCCCAGCTCACATGGTTTTGATTCTGAGACAGGGTCTAAGTTGCCCAGCTGCGCTTGAACCTGGAATCCTCCTGCCTTAGCCTCCCTCTGTGCCACTGAGCCTGGCTCAAAGCCAAAAGCTTCCACAGAACACAGTCTCTGTCCGGGCAAGCCCACAAAGGACAAAAGAGAGTCAGTGCTACTGGCACCTTCGACGGGCCTTTTACAAAAAGATAAGAAAGATGCCAGTTCAGTACTGTCACCTACCCCAGCCGTCCAGGCCTCCGGGGCTGCAGGAGCCACGTGCCTGCCCTGGCCTGCAGAGTGCACGGACCCTGGCAAGGGCTGTGTGGGCACATGTACCTGGCTCGCTATCACGCTGGATTCTCGGAGCAGGTGCTGGCTGGTGACCTGGGCCGCCGCAGCCACCTGTGCTGGCAGCTGGGGGCTCACCACAAGCTGGGGCTGCAGTGGCTGCGGGGCCTCGGGCCGCGGGGTGCTGCCGAAGGTCAGGGAGACAGCCGGCTGCTGCAGAAACATCTGGGGGCAGAGAGACACCCGTCAGGGGGTCGCGTGCGCCTCCTTCATCCTCCCGGTTGCCACCAGAGGGCAGGTCTCCTGCTTTCCCGCGTGCCTCTGGGGCTGGGTTGCTGACTCCGGTGGTACACAGGAAACACCTAGAACAAGGAGCTGCAGAGACACTCCCCACGGTCACAGATCCGCACAGAGCCCATCCGAGCCTGACAGAATGAAAGAAGCCAACATCCCGGTGCTTTACAGATCATGTGACAGCTGGGTCCAGTGGCACAGGCCTAGAGTCCCAGCACTCTGGGAGGATGAGACAGGAAAGTCACAGTGTGAGCCCAGCCTGGGAAATGTGGCAACCTAGTGAGAATCTGTCTCAAAATCAAACAACAAACAAACATGGGCTGGAGATGTAGCGCAGGGCAAAGATCCCTCCCCAACACAATGCTTTTATTTGCTTTGGTGTTTATGTTTGATTAGTTTATAAATTTAATGAATTATGAATAATCATCATTACCTACCAAAATCATTCACTGACAAACTTCATTTGCCTGAATCTGTACCTAAGAAAACATATGAACTCAAGAAATGAAACCTTTCTAAGCACCTCAGACCACAGGTATCTGGCCTTCAGTGTCCTGGTGGGCTGGCTCCTAGACCGGATGCCAGAACCTACAGGAGCTGTGTCCCTCTTGTGACAAGAAATGGCCAGAGCAACTATGGCTGCAAACAAGTACGTCAGGTGACGGACTGGCCGGTTGGTTCCCGTGATGCTGGGAATGGGCCTAGGACCTTCATACCGGGCTACATCCCAGCCCATTTTTTAAACTTTTGGTTTGGAGAACAGGGTTTCACCAAGTAGCTAAGTTGCCCAGTTTGGCTTTGAACTCAAGGTCCTCCTGCCTCAGCCTCCCAGAGTATTGGGACTACAGGTCTGTGTCACTGGGCCTGGTGGAAAGCATTGTCTTTTTTAGACCAAAGTAGTAAACGTTTAAGGAAACTAGGGCCTGAAAGTTGACTCTACTTGCTGAAGAAATATAGCTTTAATCATTTTAATAATAATTTACCTAAAGAGTTGTAAGTACTCCAGTAACAAGACTCCTTTTGTCATTGGAAACATTCACTAATATTGGCTTTGTTACCTTTCTTTTAAAATTTAATTTTTTTGGGGGGGGGGGGGAAGGAAGGAGATTAGGCACTGAGCTACATCCCTAGCCTCTTTTTATTGTTTTTATCTGAGACAGAGCCTTGCTAAGTCGCCCGGGCTGGGCTCAAACCTACCACCCTTCTCCTCAGCCTCCCGAAGTGTGAGATGGCCACTCCGCATACCTGCAGCCCTGGTGGGCAGCGACTGGGCTGCGCTCCTGTCCGCCACGCCTGGCCCCTCTCGGGCCCCACCCAAAGCCTGGGGGTCGTACACTCTCACACTTTCAAGGCTAGGATTTCCCAGTCTCCATCCTCTCGGGTACTGGACGAGCGGTCACGTCCCCCCAGCCGGCTCCTGGTCACGCTGTTCACAGTGGCCACACCTCACCACTTCAGCAAAACCCCAGTCACCCATCTATTCTGCTGGTGGGCTGCAATGTTTGTCGACGGAGTTCAAGTGGACGCGTGCTGTGTTCACGCCAGACCTGACACACCAGTAGAAGCCGACACACTGGGACTCCAGCTGCCGTCCTACCAGCTCCGCACGCGCAGCGCCCACCCCACGCGGGACCGCCTGCGGCCAGCGCACAGGGGCGCCGGCACAGCCAAGCCATCCAGGGTAGGAAACAGCAGTGGATTTAAGGCCCTTTGGGTACCCTAAAACTGTCTGATAAAGGAAGGGGAGGAAAAAGACGGCCGGGTGGGCGCATGTGCGCAGCCTCGCTCAAGCCGCCCCTCCTGGTGTCCCGTGACACCTGCCGGTGCCTCTGTCCCGCCGACTGAGTTCTCGGGCCAGGAGCCTGCTCTGCACACTGCTCTGCCCTGCGGGGCCCCGGGGTGTCGGGAGCGTGGGTGGGTGGGCAGCTGGCTGGCTGGATGCATGGAAAGATGCGTAGGTGGAAGGCTGGCTGGACTGACGGACGGCTGGAAGAGCCAATCAACGCAGGGACGTCCTTTGCCATTCCTGCCGGCGGCCTTGCAGGAATTCCCGGGAGCCTCCAGCAGAGGGCGCACACGCCGCCAAAAAGAGCGAGGGGTGGCCTCCTCTCCCCGGAGGTCTCCCCAGAACAGCTGCGGCCCAGGTGCGGCCCTGGGTGACCCCTGTAAACGCGAACGTCCCAGCCTTGGAAGACTTTCCCACGGAACCGATTCAACTCTCACACCCGGCAAACACCTCAAGCGCTCAGCGCCACGCAAAGCTCAGAGGCCAGCAGGGGCTGCTCAGTGAGGATGAAAGGCCCGGGGGTGCTGGGCTGCACCTGGCTTGCGCATCCAGTCTCTGTTTCACCCACAGAAAGTCGGGGTTTTTTTGTTTTGTTTTGTTTGTTTGTTTTTGAGACAGGGTCTTGCTCTGCAGTCCAGGCTGATCCTGAACTCACTATGTAGCCCAAACTAGCTTCAAACGGCAATCCTCCTGCCTCAGCCTCCTGAGTGCCAGGGTTACAGGTAGGTGTGACCACATCTGGCTTATGTGGTGCTGGGGAATCAAACCCAGAGCCCTGAAATTGCTAGGCAAGTGCTTTAACCACTGCGCCGTATGCATCCAGTCCCTTAGGGAGTAGATTTGCTTTTTATGGTGTAAGAAACTGACTTCCTTAAAGGATTGTGGGGTTAATTTTATGAAAAATACGTAAAAGCACAGCCAAACAAAACCCAGTTCTCTAATTCAAGTAGGAAGAGTTATCAGAGAGGAAGCCCTTCTAATTTTGAAGAACAGATCCACCCTGCACTTCTGGTGACTTTATGTTCTCGTCTACTTGTGTCTACACCTCATGCCATTATGGGCCACGTGAGAAACTGACACGTGATAATGCCAAGAAATCTCACGTGGAGCTGTGTCACCATCACGCCTTGGCTGTTACCAACACCGGGTTGTTCCTACTTCCTCTGTCTCCCCCAGGGGGATTCTCACTTGCTTATATTTTATACTTGAGTCAGATAGTTAAAGAAACCCAAGTATCACAGCCCGGATAGGGGTTTTTGGCAGGTATTTCTCCAAGCTTTGTGAAGGGGGCTGAGCGTGGAGGGAACACACGGAGGGAACATTGTCTGGCTTGACTGTGGACTTCTGTGTTCTCTGGAAAATTCTACCCCAAATGTAAGGCTGGAGGGGCTGGGGAGTAGCGCAGGGATTCGAGAGCTTGCCTAGGAAGCACAGCGCCCTGGGCTCGTCTTCCAGCACCACATAATAGCTTGGTGGTACACACCTGTAATCCTAACACTGGGAGGCTGAGGCAGAAGGATTGCTGTGAGTTCTAGGCCAGCCTGGCTACATAATGAGTTCGGGACCAGCCTGGGCTATAGAACGAGACCCTGTCTCAGAAGAAACGAAAGCAAAGGCTGGAGGGACAGCTAGGAAGGAGTGCATGGAGAGGCAGACCCCTGCAACCTCCCTCTCAGACCCCGGCGGCTGCTCGGCTGCATGTACTGTGGGTGTTATATGCACTGGCCCCTTGTACGCACAGTGAGAGCGGGGCTCAGTTGCCAGCTATTTTTAAATCCAGCTCTCTCGTGGGAAGGCAGGGGCAGCAACCAGGAGGACGTTCTTACGCCTACCTGGCTTTGAGCAGCTTCTGGCTTAATTCTCCCTTCCTGTGAGGGCAAGCACTCCACTAAAGTCACTGAGCTGGGCAACTTCTGGGCTGCCACCCAGGCCCCAGGATCCGTGGGAAGCATGTCACAGCTTTGGAAGACGAAGTAAAAGGCGGCTTTGTGCGAATTCGATAGCTTGATTACCGATTCTCCCTTCCCTTCTTCCTTTCCTTTCCTTTCTTCCTTTCTTCTGTATTAGGAATTGAATGTGGGGCCTTCGCAGTGAGCTACCTGCTCAGCCCTGTTTCATTTTTGGAGTGACCTAGGGTCTTGCTGCTAAGTTGCAGGCATAGATTTTGCAATCGTCCCGCCTCGGCCTCCCAGAGTGCTGGGATCACTGGCCTGTACCACCAGCTACAGTGCAGGTTCTTTTCATGTAACCCCCGCAATCTCCCCCTTGTCAGTGCAGGGGTCACTGAGGCAGGGCGGGAGCAGCAGGACTCTGGGACCTACACGACAGGCATGGATGGTGGGGTGGCAGCGCAGGGTGGGGGCCAGTGCCAAGATGGCTCCTTTCTTCATGGTGAGAGGGCAGGGCAGCGGCAGGAAGGGGAGGAGCAGAAGGTGTCGCTCCTGGGTGCCCCTTACTTCCATGCAGAACTGGCAGATGCTCTGTATTGTGGTTTAAATCTAACATGTCCCCCAAAGGTCTCATGTGACTGCAAGGTGTCCGGATCATGGAGGGCTCTGCTCTTCAGGGGACTTATCCACCGCTGTTAGGAGGCAGGGCCTGATGGGAGGGAGGGATTTTTTTTTTCTTGGAGCCAGCAGACCACACATGGACTGACACCTCTGAAACTGTGAGCTGAAACAAGCCTCTCCTCCTTCACGCTGTGGGTGTCAGGAAAGTGGCCAAGACAACCAGGGAAGTAGGGTGGCCTGAATGTGCATCTCCCCCAGCTGGCAAGACCCCAGAGCCTGCCTGCTTCAGGAGCAGCTGAGCTCTGGGAATGGGCTGGCCAGAAGGGGGCCTGTGTAGCAGGGACAGGGACCCAGCAGGGACGCTGCCTTGGCCTTTTCCTGAGGTGTCTCTTTGGCCTTCTGCATCTCTCCTAAGGGGATACAAACACCCCTCCCAGGGCCGCCTCCAGGGCTGGGGAGAAGCATGAAGCTATTAGGGCTGGCCCCATGGCCCTCTTGTGGACACAAACCCCTCCAGACTGACATAAGTAAAACTTGGTAAAAATAATCTATCCTTTTTTTTTTTTTGTGGTACTGAGGAGAGAGCCTGGGACCCTCACACTGAGCTACATCCCCAGCCCGCCCTCCCTATTATTTTAGCTTTTGATTTAGAGACAGGGTCTTTTCATGTTGTCAGGTTGCCCAGGCTGGGCTCGAACTTCTGGCCCTCCTGCCTCGGCCTCTCCAACTGCTGGGATTACAGGCCTGCACCACTGAGACTTATCCTTGAAAAAGATCCAATCTATAAAAGGTTTCCTCAAAACAAACAAACAAGCAAACAAACAAACAAAAACAAAAGCCAAAGTCTCTCCAAAGTTTCCAAGGACTGAAATGTGGGAGTCACAGAGAGAGACGCAGAACTTGCTGCACGTGGGGTGGCAGGAAGGTGGCAGCTCTGCTCCTGCTGCTGTCCCCAGGCTCAGGTCACAGGCAGGATTCCTGTTTCTCCTGGCTCACCTGGCTCAGAGGGAATGGAGTAGAGCTACCCTGCCTCCTCTGTAGGGGCCCCAGCTGGGACTGCAGCCGGCATCCGTGCAGGGTGACCTCACATTAGGCGTGTGATCAAACATGTAGACAGGGCAGCAGAGGGAGTACGAGTGAGGCTGGGGCACCATGGGCATTTCGTGGGGCCCGGGCTGGGACGGGAGTGGAGTCTCACCCCACCCGGGCATCACCTGCACGCTGGAGTCCTGCACCAGGCACAGCTGCTCCTGGATCTTGTGCAGCTCTTCCTGCTGCCACCGGATGTTGGCCTGCAGGACCCGTGTGCGCTGCTCCAGCTGGTCCTTGATGGTCTGGAACACGCTGAGCTGGGCCGAGAACTTCATGGCAGAGAGAAAACAGGGGCAGATCAGTGATGCGGCCTGGCAGGTGGTCCTGGGCATTCCCCTCAGCCCAGGATGCAGCCCCCGCTTCCCAGAATTCCTAAGGAGCCAGCTGCAGGGCCAGATGGTGAGCAGAAGCCAGGGATGAGGATGGGGGGGGAGGGGGGCATCTCAGCAGGGTTCCGTCCTCAGCTGGTGACAACGGCAGCCACCCAGATCTGCAAGTGAGATTCAATACGGGAGTCTGGAGACCCACAGAAGGAGAATGGGACCCTGTCATTTTACACACTGATAGCCCACACCCAGTCAAGTGGACAAATAGTTTACAAGATGAAGGTCAGAACCTGGGCATCTGAAAGTCCCCTTTCCTCTTTTTACTCACCTGGGGCAAGAGTTCCTGACTGGCACTAGTCTATGGCCTGTTAGGAAAGGTGCTGGCAGCAGGTGAGCCCAGGAAGGCAAGGGAGCTGAGGATGAAGCTTCAATTGTATTTACAGCCATTCCCCATTGCTCCAATTACCGCCTGAGCTCCTGCTCCTGGAAGATCAGCAGTGGCATCAGATTCTAACAGGAGCGGGAGCCCTACCGTGCGCTGCGCACATGAGGGATCTGGGCTGCATGCTCTTTGAGAGAATCCAATGCCTGCAGGTCTGATGCTAGCACCGCCCCCATATGTGCTCCAGTTCGGAGGAAAAACTGTCTTCCACAAAACCTGTCCTAGTGCCATAAAGTTTGGGAAGGTTGGGAACCGCTGAGCTGGGGCACGGCAGTCTGCCCGGCAGTCACGGGCACTTCCGAGCCATCATCGTGCTAATTCCAGGACCCATAAGGACTCCTCACCTCCCTCACCATCCCTGCTCACCTGCTGCTACTCATGGATAGAAGCAAGCAAAGGAGGATGGCCCTGCTGTCCATCCTAGCAGGGCGGGGTGAGGCCCTGGGGTCGGCCTGGCACAGCGCAGTGAGCCTCCTCTGCTCCTGGCCCCTTGGTCCCTTCTAGGGACCCAGGCTGGTGTGGGAAGATCCTGCACGTGATGTTTGGGCCCTGTCACCCTCTTTCCCTGCGGGACCCCTCCCTGCAGGCAGTCTGGGCGTGTGGCCCTGCTCAGGCCCTCTAGGGCCAGAAGTCCATTTGTTACAGCAAATGAGCTTGTCAGACTTGAGTCTTACTCTTATCCTTTTGTTCCTTTTTCTTCCCCTTTTCCTTATCTTACTCCTCGTCTCCTGCCTCACTTTCTCCGTTCCCTCCCTCCACCCCCTCCTCTTCTGTGACTTTCTCTTTCCTCGGTCTCTACCCCAAAGTCTCTCTTTTTTTCCTCTTTTTCCTCTTGAGCAACCTCCCAGCTCTTTAATTTTTTTTTTTTTTACCTTGAGACAGGACCTCATTAAGCCGCTAAGCTGCCCAGGCTGGGCTAGAATTTGTGATCCTCCTGTCTCAGTCTCCCAGGCTGCTGGGATGACAGGCCTCTGCTACTGGGCCCTATTTTTTTTTTTTTTAAACAAATGTGATATTTATAGTTCTGGACTCACAGCTTTCAGATGCTCTCAGACTCTTCTTATGGCATTTGGCCTAATGCAGACTTTTCTAAAATATTACATCCAACTCGGAGTTGTCCAAACTGAAAGCAGCGTGGGAAGTGGCAGAGGGATGTACAGTGGTGGCTATGAGCCCCCCGCCCCGGGGCCACAGTCTCTGGGTGCCCGACTCCTTTGTGTCAGGTGACATCGTATTTCCACACAAGCTCTGCACATACTCATGCACCATGTCAGTACCTCACTTATCTTGCCAGATATAGTGGAGTGGCTCGCAGTGTAAGCACATTGAAAAAATGGACTATAGTCAAAGACTCATTCAACTGGAGCCCCTTAAATCGCGCCCCTCCATCTGCACACATTTATCCCACTGTCCCAGCCACTTTCCGAAGCACTCTGGCCGCCCCTTTCACAAGGGTCGTTAGCTGCACCGTCAGGGATGCCTCCTAATCCACTCCCAGTGCTGACCTTTCATGGAGCTCCATAAAGAGCCAGAAGGCACACAGTGCCAGATTGGGTGAAGGGGGTGGGTGAGGACACACCGCCATGTTTTCGTGAGCCAGCCTTCCTGCTGGGGGCGCTCGGCAGCAGCATTCGCAAGTACGTATATAGCTCACACCCTGTAAAGACGCTCAGGAAAGAGGCCTTCCAGATGACGGGATGAGTGTGTTCAAGGAAACGAATGGCAGTATGTCTTTTACTACAATAACACGTTAAAATGTAAACACATGGCATCTATTTGGGTCACCTGTCACGTGTGGAGAGACCAGAAGGGCAGGTGAAGCCAGGTGTAATGGCAAGACTTCTCACCGCATGTCCTCCTCCATGCACATCTTGGGAGAGATGGCCCCGATCCAGGGCCTGGGATGGCGTCTAAGTGTGCGAGACACATTGGCACCATGTGCCCTCTAAGACAACAGCATGCTAAGGAGGTGCCGCCCTGCCCCGAGCCCACACTCACCTGTGCCATGGGGACAGGGGGGCTCTGGAGGATGGTCTGGGGCAGGAGCTGCTGCGCAAGATCACAGGATGATGGGGAAGGCAGAGGAGCCTGGGGAGAAAAGGGGCTCGGTCACCCAGTGCTGCTCAGGGCCAGTCCAGGGCACGGGTGCTTCTGCCTTTCCAGTGGTTGGGTTCTCCAGTAAAAAAGAGGACCTACTGTGTGCCCAAGGGCAGTGGTTCCTGACCTTTTTGACACCAAGGACCAGTTTCATGGAAGACAGTTTTTCCTTGGGCCGGGGTCGGGGGATGATGCTTGTACTATCCCCCGAACTGCACCTCAGATCATAGGCATTAGGTTCTCACAAGGAGCATGCAACCTAGATCCCTTGCATGTGCAGTTCACAGCAGGGTCTCCGCTCCTATGAGGATCTAATGCTGCTGTGGAACAGACAGGAGGTGGAGCTCAGACAGTAATATGAGCGATGGGAAGTGGCTGTAAATGTAAGTAGAGCTTCACATGCCAGCCTGGCACTCATCTCCTGCTGTGCAGCCCAGTTCCTAACAGGCCACAGATGGTACTAGCTCATGGCCCCAGGGTTGGGGATCCTGCTGTAGGGTGAACAGCAGAAGGTGAAGAGGCATCTACTCCCTGGTCCTGTTGCTTGGGGCAGGGAGGTAACTGGGGTTGATTGTCAGCAGGTGCAGAGAACCGGTGGCTCTGGAGAAAGTTCTGGGAGCTCCCAGTGTCCACCCGCTCTGCCAGCATGATGTGTTCTGCATGGCTGCTGCTCCTGCCTGGGCTCTGCCGTGCGGATCCCCTTCCCCTAGCTGTCCTGCTCCGCTCTCTGCCCTTGGTGGGCTCGGCTGCTCTCTCCCCACTGCCAATGCTCAGCCTGTCGCCATGCAGCCTCCATGGGCCAGCCAGCTTCAGCCAGGTCCGCTGTGAGCACGGCTCTTGTCCTTCCTGCTCAGTGTGGAGACAGACGGCGGATACACTGTGCAAATGTGTATCCAGCCAGGCAACAAGGCGGGGGTGGTTTTACCTGTCACCTGGAATCTTTTCTTTTTGTGGTTCTAGGGATTAAACCCAAAGCCTTCACACTGAGCAACACCCCTGTCCCATTTAAAATTTTTGATTTTGATTTTGATAGGGTCCTACTAAGCCACTGAAGTTGCTCAGACTAGGACTGAACTTGTGATCCTCTTGCCTCAGCCTCGCACACTGCTGAGATTACAGAATTATGCCACTGGGCCCAGCTGGGCAGCTTTGAGCTTTATCTTTAAAATTCAGTAGGGTTTTATATTCTGAGTGTGTGAGTGTGTGTGTGTGTGTGTGTGTGTAGTATACATATAATATATTGTTAATCCTGCTATATAAATGTTGGAAATTGTGTTAAAATAAATGACTTTGCACCCCTGTCTGCCTCCCTTGACTCTTATTCCCTGGGAAAATGGGTCCCTGGGAAGGTGCAGCCTGCAGCCAGTGGCTTTGTGGCCACTCCATGTGGTCACAGGTCCCTGCTGGGAAGTTTGTGCTCACGCACGTACCGGTACCGTGGCTGCCTGTCCGAGCCCAGGCACTGGCAATTCTTGGGGCGGCGGGGCCAATCTGGGCAAAGCCGTGGTGGTGGCCTCTACTATCCGTTTGGTTGGAGTGGCTGAAAGAAAGCAAATAATTACCTCTGGCCTCACGCCCCCTCCCAGCATCCTGAGCACCAAGCGATACGGACTGTGGTTGGCTCCTCAGGTGAACAACATCACCCCATGTGGAAGTGGATTCGCTGGGCCACCAAGCCACCTTGTTTCCCTCGGTCCCACCACTGCCTGACCAAATGCCTTCCCTGGATACTACAAGCGCCTATTATCGGATCAACTTTGCGTCTTTGCCAAGGACATGTTGGTGGAGACACCGCTGCCACCATGAGGACAGGTGACTGAAGGTCAGGAGGTCAGTGGGGAGGAAAAGGGGTGAGACTCCAGGACAACGGCTCTCCAAGCACAGACTGTCCTAGGTTCTTCCAGCGCAGGACCCGCCAAGGACGCTGGTCTGCTGGGACCCCCACCCACCGCCCATATGGGGACTGGCACTCACAGGCAGGCTCCGATGCGGCCGTGGGTGTGGACTTGTGGGAACTCCTTGAGGACGCAGATGGGGAAGGGCAGGCGTTAAGGCCTGGGGTGCTTGTGTCCAGGGCGCTAAAGTGCTGCTGGGTTTCCAGGCCGGCCCCCTTTTCCTGAAACACACACACAGTCCACCTCTCAGCATCAGGACAACCGGCAGGGCTGGCATGGGTTTTGTTCTAAAGACGTGGAAAATTTTGAAAGCTGCTGAAAACAAAACCTATAGTTATTTGGGGGCAATTTTAAATGTACTCGGGAGGCACAGACACACACACACATCCGTAATGTAGACAGCTTCAAGGCCCATAAGCAGTGCTTATTATACTTTACTTTTTATTTTGATTTTTCAGGTTTTCTCAACCAAGTCTGCACTTTATTTTTTGCTAAAATTATCACTTTGTTATTCATCATTTTGGCTTTTTGGGAAGAGGGGGAAAAGTTAGGTTCTAGAAGCAAGGCTGTTGTCAGCCTAACCCGTTCCCTTGCCACATGCTCTGCACTTTTCCAGGTGCTCCCACATGGCCTCTCGAAACTTCCTCTCTGCAGCCCCAGGGACCTTGGTGTGAAGAATGGCCAAAGGCCTGGGGTCTCCTATCTTTGACCCCAGCTCTTGGCCAATCCTGGCTCTTGGGCTATCTCTGTCTCAAACACAGCGTAAGGAGAAAGCAATTGTGGCGTGTAACTTTGAGGGACACTATTCCCACCCTGGGGGCTTAGAGGTCACAGGTGCATGACAACAGGGGTTGTGGTCATTCTAATCACAGTGACTACTCTCCTCAGCGCTGTTCCCTCCTCGTCCAGGATGGGGACTGCCAGCACCACTAGACCATGCCCGGGATTGTCTATGTGTGTGTGGCCTCTGCTGTGGACACTTGGGTGGGGGAGTCCATATGGCTGGAGTCTCTCCACTAGTAGCTCCATCCAGTGTGTGTGTACAAATGTGTACGTGCATGTGTGAAGAAGGCTGGAGGAACTGACATGGGCATTTGGGCCAAAACAACACAGTGACCACAGGAGTCTGGGAAATGCCAGCTGGGAGATGCCGCTGCTCCAATCAGACCCTGCTCAGGCCCCTGGACCACAAGCGCCTCTGAGTTGTGTGTCCCGGGTCACCAGGAAGTGCCAGGAAGCTTCCTCGCTGTGTGATGTCAGCGCATATCACAGCCAACCACAGACAGTGGCGGCAGCTCAGTACCAGGGCTTTTACTTTAAAAGTCGCTTCTTCCTTTGGTACCCAGGATTGTGTTTTCGTGCTGATTCATGTGTGCATTTTTATGAGGAGATGTTGGGGTTCCCGAAGGAGCAGAGGCCACATGGATGGATTCCCCCCCGCCACAGGAGGTGTACAACACCTTGCCTCTGGCTTCAGGGTGCAGGGTGTGTGACACCTGCCTAGCAGCAGCTTCCCTCCGCTCTCTGATATGACACACACTACATATCACGTGACAGACCTGGGAAATGAACACATCCACAAACAACGGCAGCTGAGCTGTGTCCATGCACTGGTGACAGATCTCACATCACGTACTGCCACGCAGCATGTCAGTGGGCGGGCCAACTTCTGCACACACTTACTGCTCTTTGATGTTTTGGGGTGCTGGAGATTAAACCCAGAGCCTTTGCACTAAGCTATACCTCCAATCCATTAAAAAAATCTGTTTTTGAAATTTTGTGGTAGGGCCTTGCTAAATCACTAAGTTGCCCAGGCTGGGCTGGAACTTGTGATTCTCCTGCCTCAGCCTCCCAGAGCATTGGGATTACTGCTCTGTGCCATCATTCCCCACAGTTCCTCAATCTTTAAAGGTAACCTCGCCTTCCTTCCCAGTGGGTCCTCAAGGGACGAGACAGCCTTTGGGAGTGCTAGGCCCGGGCTACTGCACAGCCTCCAGCCAAGGACACCGGACTCCAAATGGCTGGATGCTGGCGACCCTGAACTTCACTGATTCCAAGAGGCCCTTTCCCACTCACACACCCACGTGTCTGACACTTGGACCTGTCCTTCTGTTGATGAAAAGAAATCCTGCTAGAGGAATGGCACAGTGGGTAAAGTGCCTGCCTAGCAATTGTACAGCCCAGAGTCTGAATCCCAGAACAACATAAAGCCAGGCGTGGTGGTGTACCCCTGTAATCTCAGCACTCAGGAGGCAGAGGCAGGAGGACTGTCCTGAATCCAAGGCCAGCCTGGGAGCCTGGGCTCCATAGTGAGTTCTGGACCAGCTTGGGCTACAGAGCAAAACCACATCTCAAAAATAAATGAATGAATGAATAAATAAATAATAAGAAAAGAAACCCTGTCTTCCCTATGAACAGAAGCAGAGCTTGCGCAGCACAGAACTGGCTGAGTGTAACTGGGACCTCCAGACCCAGGAGCAGGAGGACATAACGGGCTGGGGACGTAGCTCTGTGGTAGAAGGCAGGTCTGCGTGTGCAGGGCCCTCACCGCGGAGAAAAACAGAATAAAACCAGGAATGACACAGATCTACGAGGGTGCTCTGTGCTCAGAGGGCTCGGGCCTGGGAAGTAACAACCATAGGAAAGACAGGGGGTCCTGTTTTTAATTAAATTATTTATTGAATCAAGGTACTGGGGATTGAGTCTTTGCACAGAATTATGTTCCAGCCATTTTTTTCTCCCTAGCTTAAAAAAAAAATTTTTTTTTTGAGACACTAAGTTGCCAACTTGCCCAGCTTGGTTTTAAACTCTTGATCTGTCTGCCTCAAGCTCCCAGGGTGCTGGGGTTACAGGTCTCTGCCATCATGCCCAGCTTACAGAGATTTATTTTTTTTCTGTTCGGGCAGAGTATAAAATTTGAGTTCTTTGGGGGGAGAGGTGTTATACTGGAGATCGAACCCAGGACTTTCACACTGACCTATATCTCCCGCTCTTTTTAAAAAATTTTATTCAGAGAGGGTCTAGCTAAGTTGCCCAGGTTAGGCTCAAACTTGGGACCCTCCTGCCTCAGCCTCCTAGAGTGCTGGGGTGGCAGGTATGCAATCAATTTTTCAGAACAACTGGTGTCAGGCTCTGCCTAGCTGGGTTCTGCCTCTGCCCAGGGGCACGCTCACCTTCAGTGTGGGTGGGTGCAGAGCCTCCGACTGCGGCGGGTCTTCCAGTGCTAGCTCCTGCCTCCTCTCCACCCGGACATCCGCGTAACTGCTCAGGAGACCGTGCACAGGGAACGGTTACAAAACTTCCCCCACAATTACAATGTCCAAGCCTTGACATTTCCTCTCAGATAAGCCTGCCACTTGCCAGAGCCAGACCACCGAGTCCAGGGGCTCCTCTGCCAGTACCACAGGTGCACACAGGTGCTACTGCTGTGGTGTAGATGTGGCATGCCCCCCAGGGCCGGCTGTGCTCCCAGGTGGGGATTGGGGGAGGTGACTGGATCACGGACACAAGGTGTCAGTGCATGCATCCACTGAGTTCACAGTGGCGGTACTGTTAGGGCCTGGGGCCTGGTTGGGAGAGGCCGTTCATGGAGGGTGTCACCTGAAGGGTCTAATCTCAACCCTGGCTCCTCCCTTCTCTCTCTCCTGTCTGCCGTGAGGGAGCAGCTCCCCCGGCCTTGCCTGTCTGCCATGCTGTTCCTGGGCTGAACCCCCTGAGACTATGAGCCAAATTATAACCCTCCCCCTCTACCTTGCGAGGCTCAGGTACTGGGACCCAGGGACAGAAGGCTGACTATTCACTTGGCTCACTCTCTACCTCTTTAGTTTCTTTTTGAGACCCGGGAGGTAGAAGGTGAGAGACAGTGGGGCCACATCTTCAGGGAGATGGGGGTGGATTTGGCCTTCCCTGGGGACATGGGGGACTCCAGCAAAGACTGGGTTCAGTGGGCTGCTGGATGCCGAGGTCCCGAGGGTAGGCTGGGAACTACCTGAGCACAGGCATACCATGGTAAAAGGGGACCAGGGTCACTGGCTGGGAAAAGCTGGTGTTTCTAACCTTGCTTGTCTTCCCCTACACACCATAGGAGATTGGCCTGCGGGTGTGGCAGAGGAGGTGGGGGAGTGTCTGTCTGTCTGTCTGTCTGCATCCATCTGTGATATATACATGAAGAGGTTGAAAAGTACGGTGAATAGTTATATTAAAATTTTTATTAGGGCAAAAGACATATTGCCATGAACCTCATCGGAACCATCCACCTTGCTTCAAACACTTCCTATTTTTCCTGCCACTTTCTGCAGCAGGTCTGGACGTCCTCTTTCCTGAGGGTCAAAGCACAGTGAACCTGCCACTGAGCACCATCTAATGAAAAGGCAGGCTTGGGAAAACATGGTGGTGCATCCTCATTGACCTTAGTGACTGGGTCTGGCACTGTGTGACTTCTGGCTCACCCCCAAAGTCAAAATGACCATCAGAGATCAATGTTTTGAGTTGATTTAGGACACTAAGGCAGCTACAACAGTGCGAATAAAGACATTCAGGAAAGAGGACATCCAGAATGGCTCCAGAAAGTGGCAACAACTTCCCCCTCTTTGAAGCGAGGGGGAAGATTTTGAGAGAGCTCCATGCCAATGTGCCTTTTATTGCAATAACTTTAAAAAAAAAGGTAAACATTCACCATATTTCCTGATCACCCTGGTACTGCATCTGTGTGTTCCATATCTACACAGCTGTCCTCCTGTATCCCCAGGGGACTGGCCCTGGGGCATCCTGGGGCATTTGCTTAGGTCCCTTATGCAAAATGGCGCAATATTTGAGCAGAGCCTACATCCATTCTCCTGCATCCTTTAAACCATCTCCAGGTGACTCAGAATCCATAGTACAAAGTAAATGCTACGTACACACCCCCAGGTGTGCTATGTTGTTCATGGGACAGTGATAAGGAAGCTAATTTTACATGTCCTGTGAAGGGGTAATTGCTTGACTGACTGTGGTATTGGGGATTGAGCCCATGGCCCTTGCATTAAGCTATATCCTCAGCCCATTCTGATTTTTGATTTTTAAGATCAAGTTTCTGTAGGTCACTAAGTTGCCTGTGCTGGGCTTGAACTTGTGATCCTCTTGCCTCAGGCTTCCAGAGTGCTAGGATTATAGGCCTGTGCCACCGGGCCTGGTGATGCAATTTAAAAAATATATACTTTCAGTCTCTGGTTGGTTTCAGTCCTCCTGGAACTCACAAATGCAGAACTCAGAGGATGCAGAGGGCTGGCAGTATGACACACTGTCCTTCTAGTCTTTTCTTTCTTTAATTCTTTGATTGTCCCAAAAGCTCTTTTCTGAACTGTGGTCTTAGCATCTCTGTAGTAGGGGCAGGAGATGGCGACTTGCCACATTCACCTCCAGGAGCCGGGACCCACACTGGACGTGACTAGGACCTGCTGGACAGGGCTGTCTCCCTTTGCAGACGTGCTCACGCACCCTGGGCTGTTGGCTCCCTGAGGCCACGGGGGACCCTCCAGGGGCCTTCTCCCCAGGGCAGCCTGTCTGTTCCTCAAACACTGCCTCCGTTGCCAGCAGGGGTTTGAAAAGCATTAAAAATAAAGGGAGTATGTGCTGGAGTTATTTAGAGACAACGTTTTAATTTTCTTCCCAAAACAGTGACAAGCAAAGGCTAGAGGGATGGAGAGACGGGAAAATATGTAAGTAGGTCAGCGAGGCAGGAACCGACTCTAATACCCTGGCAGCGAGAAGAGCTCAGGAGGCTCTCAAAGGGGCTTGGCTGAGAGCACAGAAGAAGCCTCCACCCTGGGAGGAGCTCGCTCCGCAGCCACAGGGGGTCCCTGAGGTGGCTGCTGCCCTCCCAGGTGACACTAGGATGAAGTCTAGGTTCCCTCCCACCTGCCCCCCAACGTACCTGACCACGGAGTGCGTGCACACGATGAACTCAGGCTTGGAGTTCCACTGGTGGTACGTGATGTAGTAGTGGGTCTGCAACCAGATCCACTGCTGCCCTTTGGTGAGAAACCGGTAGCAGCACGACTTGCCTTTGCCGAACTGCATCACTGGGAGCAGAAAGATGATTGTGCGTGTCACACACGTCCACGCAAAGGCAGCCCCTCCCCAAGGGTCTCCACGGAGGCCGGTGGGAAGAGACAGCACCAGCACTGCTTAGTTCCCTGGTTACCAGGCGTCTCGGGTGACTTGCAGGCAAATGCTTACGCTTTTTAAAAAAGATATTTTGGTAGTACTGGAGATTTGAGCCCAGGGCATTCATACTGAACTACATCCCCAGCATCATTTAAAAAATTATTTATTGTTATTATTATCATTCCTATTTGGAGATGAGGCCCAGGGACTTCACACTGAACTATGTCTCCAGCCCATTTTATTTTATATTTTGAGACAGGGTCTTGCTAAGTCACTAAGTTGCCCAGGTTGGACTCAAACTCGCAGTCCTTCTGCCTCAGCCTCCCAGATACAAGTCTGTACCAATGGGGTCAGCTAATGCTGTGTTTGTGTGTGTGTGTGTGTGTGTGTGTGTGTGTGTGTGTGTGTGCGTGTGCGTGCGCGTGCGCGTATGGTGCTGGAGATTGAACCCAGGGCCTTACGCATGCTGGGAAGGTGCTCTAGCACTAAGCCACATCCCCAGCCAAACTCTAATAAGGATGTTTTATGTCCTTTTCCAAAGCTCAAAAGCTTAACAAGATCTTTGCATAAGGGCAGATGTGGACAGATTTCAAGCTGAAGGTTTAATTAAAAAGATGTCCCTGTTTTCCTGGGCTCATTCTGCAAGCGAAGTTTGATTTTAGAGCTGCTGGAGTTGAGAGGAAGAAGGTGGATCATACACTGGGAGAGACAGACCCAAAGCAGACCCGAGAGCAAGCAACCCTTGAGGGATTTTGTGGCTGTGGGCAGCAGTTGGACTCAGCACACATAGCTCTGGGTAGAGAGGGTCTGGGATGGATGCCTTCCCCCACCCCAGGGCTCCCCTAGCATCTGCAGAGCTGCCCGCAGTCCCTGAGGCTAGGCACATTGGTGGCTTCTCTGGACACAGATGGACACAGAGGGTGCTGATGGTCTATGTGTGCAAATGGAGTGGACTCAAGCAAGGAGAACAAATGGGTGCCGGGTGTTAAGGTTTGGATCACGGGGGTTAATTGTGTCAGTGCATTAATTCATGATTTCCTGAGCTGTTAAGAGGTGGGCCTGGTTAGAAGGGCGGATTGCTGAGACATGAGCCAAAAGGGGCAGACCACTGGTACATGACCTGGAAGAGGGGATCACTGGGCATTACCCAGAAGGGGCAGATCACTAGGTATGACCTGAAAGGGTCATCTCCTTCACTAGCTCTGTCTTTCTTTCTTTTCCTGGCCGCCATGGATGAGAAAGAAGCCTTTCTCCAGCTCAGCCTCCACCAGGACTTTCTACCACTGCCTGCCAGCCAGCCAGGAATGGACTGAGACCTCTGAACTGTGAGCTAAAATAGGCCTCTCCTCCCTTATATGGTGGGTGTTGGGTATTGTGTCCCAGTAATGAGAAAGCAACCGAGACACCGAGAATTCAGCATTTCTTAATGCAAACAGTTAAGTGAACTCTTACCAAGGAAACTAAAGCTCCCCACAGAGCCTCTGCCTTGGAGAACTGGGATCTGAGGAAGAGAGAAGCTCAGCAGGGAGACGGCATGGGGCACCAGGCCAGTCTTTTAGATACTGAATGAGATTCCTTGACCTAAGTAGCTTTTCTGTATTAGGAGAGCCAGGAGCAGCCAGAGATTTAATGTCATTATGTTTTCAAATTTGAAAATAAGCACAGGTCACTTAGGGGACTTTGAAAGGGGATATTTGACTCTCCGAGGCTTGGTGGAAGGAACCTGAGTCCACAAGGCTACCAAACTCTCGGTGGATCAACAGATGAATGGATAAATACAATGTGGTATATGTACACAATGGTGTACTACTCTGCCACAAATAAGGATACGCTGAGTCACCTGTGGGAAAGTCTGTGTACCCTGAGACCATCATGCTAAGTGAAATGATCCAGACACAGGTTAAATCCTGCATGTTTTCTCTTATGTGAGAAATGCCAAATACAAGCAATTTAAAGAGCAAAATAAAAAGAGAAATGGTAGGAAGCAGGAAGGCAGACTTTGTGGAGCGTGAAAGAGGACCTGGGGAAGGGGAAATGGCTGGGCAGGAAAGGGAAGTAAAAACAATATGCAACATGTCTAGGCTCCAATTTCCCAATACAAATGCAGTCATTAGGTATCAGAAAAATATGCTACTACTAAAATAGTAATTATAAGGAGAAAACCTCTGGTGCTCATGCAACTGGCCCTCAGACCACACTTGCAGGAGCAAGGGGTTACCAGTTTGAAGATGAGCCCTAAATTCTGAGGGCTGCGCCAACTGGACCAAACCTGCACTTCCTTCCATGGAAACAGCAGTCAAGACAGTTTTAGTGGGTACTACTGACCAGGCATCCAGGAGGTGCTCCTATTCTGAGCACAAAGCTGGTACCAGAAATGCAGCTTTGAGCAGTTTATTCTTGACTTCTCTTGCAACATGGGAGCCAGAAAAACATATAATTCCTTCCCTCTACATGGTGAGTCCTAACTCCCACAGGTTTGCTAGGGTGCTCTCTGTCCCTGACCCCTCTACCTCTCTGGGGCTCCAACATTCTCTGCATATCCCCCCTTTGCACCACCAACAACTGACACAGTCATGTGCTTCCGACTTTCCCAGAAGACCTTGCCCTGCAGGGCAGTAGGAAGCTGCCCTGTGTACCAGCATCCCTTACTGAAAATGGCTAAGGGAGCTCAGGTCAGGAGAGTTCCAGTCAGGACAACTCTGGTCAGAAGAGCTCTTGCCTAGGAAACTTAGGCTACCAAGCCTGTCACGTGGAGAATGAGGTAACCAAAGAGGAGAGGAGCTTGGTATCTGGCCTGTAATTGGTGACTATTCTGGTTTAACTCTAAAATGTCCCCCCAGTCTCATGTGTCTGGAAGGTGACTGATCATGGGGGCACTATGCTCATCAGGGGATTCATCCGTCTGTGACTTCCTGTGTTGTCAAGAGGTGGGGCCTGTTTAGAGGGATGGGTCGTGTTGGGGGGTGTGACTCGGAAGGACATATTTTTGTTTCTGGCTCCTCCCCTCTCTCTGCTTCCAGTCACCACGCTGTGAACAACTTTCCTTTGCCTGGCCTTCGACCATTCCCTCCCACCACTGCTGGCCAACCACACGTGGGCTGAGTCCTCTTAAGTATGAGCCAAAATCAACCTCTCTCCTCCTTCAAGTTGTGGGTGTCAGGCACATGTCTCAGCGTTGAGGAAGTGACTAGGACAGTGACTGAAACGTGTCTGCTGACTAAAGCACAAACTCAGTATGTTGCATGAGACAGCTGAAAACCAACTCCTGGCCTCTCCACCGCTTCTTGGTTAGGGTTAAAGGACGGGCCTATCTGGAAGATCCTGGGAAGGTGAGGGGGACAGGGGCAAAGCCAACTCCAGGTTAAAACAGGACACGGAGTAAGTGCAGTCAGGCACCTCCACCATGCTCCCAGGTCACTGCAGGAAAAGCCCCCCTTCCACACCAGCCAGGTAAGGAGTGGACTACTGGGAACACAGTCTTGGGAGGCAGCGTGCAATTTCTAGAAGGCAGCACCTACGCTGGGGCAGGCTTTTTGGTAATACGACCGCTCTGACTCAGCAACCCTTCACCCGTGCTCCTCTAGGCAGCCCCCACCTGTGCTGCTGTAGGTCGCCCCTGCTCTCCACTCCTGAAGGTGACTCCAATAAACTCACTGGCTCAGCAGGCTGCACTTTGGTGGAATCATTACTTTGGCCATCTGCTGTGCCCTACCAGGGGGAATAGATGCTAGTGTTCATGCCTCCCCAGGAAGAGTTGTTCCTGGGATCTCTGCTGCCCCTGTGCCCAGGCTGGGTGGTTAGTACTCACGGTGCTGGTGGCACCTGGCCAGGAGCTCCAGGTCATCGATGTGGTAGTAGTCATAGCCCGAGGTACCTAGCACTTCAAAAGGCAGGTATCCTATGATCGGAGGGGCTCTGTGGGAGGACAGGGGTGGGGAGAGGACGTCAGAGGGAACCCTGCAGGACTCACCCTGCTCAGGCCCTAGTCTGCGCCCTCACTGTTCTGCACGGAAGCTTCATTTCTCGGGAACCTGGGGAAGAGGGCACGCTGCAATGGCCAGAGCCCCAGAGCCTGTGTTTTCCAAAGGGCTTCACGTATTTTGGCATTTAGATGCTCCACCTCCCTAGTCTAATCTGGCCCCAGTGACAATAAAAGGAAGTGCTACTGAATAATTAAAAACAGCTAAAGACTGGGCTAGCCCACGGGGCCAAACGCAATGAAAAGTTAAATAAAGGTGGGGTGGAAAGATTTCTAGCCTTTTTTCTTTCCTGGCTGTAAGGATCAAACTGCCCAGTCTGCACTCAGCTACAACCCAGCCCATTTTTGATTTTGAGACTGGGTCTCACTAAGTTGCTAAATTGCCTAGGTTGGGTTTGAAATTAGAGTCTTCCTGCCTCAGCCTTCCAGAGTACTGGGATTTCAGGCCTGAGCCACCAGGCCTGGCTTAAAAGTGTTGTGCAGGCCCTCCTGCTGCGGCACTTGAGCTTTTACAGATGCTACTTCGGCTGTTCTAGATCTTAATCTGTGACTAACATTACAAAGGAAAGAAAAAAGATGGGGCTCAGGAGTCGGAGCCGTTTTGAGCAAACGCAGAGAAGAGGTTTTTTCCTACGTCTGCTTCTCCTGCCTTCCTGGGACCTGGGAAGGACCCAAGTGATGACCCCAGGGTGGAGGCAGTGACCCAGAACCAAACTGCCTGGAGAGGAAGCTGCCTCCTCCTGGGTGGTCTGGACCGTCCCCGGGGCCAGGATTTCCTCACTCTCCTGGCCGGTGCAAACTGCCCTTGAAAGAGACCCAACCCAAATATGTTGTTCTTTTCACGAACCTGTGATCCAGAAATAAAAATTTCCATTCCAAGCTATGCCTTGAAGTGAATTCCTCTAAAGGCTCGTCAACTGTGCACATTTCCTGGATTGAAGGGTAGGGGGAGAGAATGTCACTCGGTGTACCATACGCTCTAGCTCTGACTGAATGGAGAGAGACGCCTGGTGGGGTACCGGAATTAAAATCACCCTGATCCCGTCTCCCTGTTGGATTGGACCAGAACTTGCCATCTGTGGCTAATTTTGGTATTAACTAATACTAAATATTTCCCAAGCTGGGGAAAAATACCCAGGAGCCCGAAAGTCCCACGACTCCCTCCTGTTATCTGAAAGTGTGGTAAACAGGGGGAGCGTGGTTTTTTGGTCTGAATGTGAGTCACTAATTGAACCCCACACTCATGCCAGGGCTGGAAAGGCCACTGTCGCAGAGAGATGGGTAAGGGGGGCAGGCCCCTGTTTCTGGACCCTCGGGTCTTGCCCAGGCCTGCTCTGAGTGGTGTGGCAGCCAAGGTAGGACGTTTCCAGGGCTGTCCCACAGCACCTGCAAGGGCTGAATCACCGTCACATGAAACAGCTCCCAGGAAATGCGGGACAGGAAGGGGCAGGCACGGCGGGCACATAAACGTGATGTTTCAGATTTGTTTTCAGAGTGACAACTTCATCCCAATTTTATTCTCTCCCATACAGACGGCCCATGAGATAGGACCAAACAGTTCTCGGCTCCACACAGCGGCTCCTCGGTGGGGACTTACCTTTAAGAACTGTGGGGTTGCCAGCCGGACAGTGGCGATGAAGCAGACGTCCTCCCCCAGTGGTAGGTGACAAGGTCTGGAGAGGGCACTGTCAAAGCCGTTACAGGAGGGACTAGGCACTGGGAGGGAGGGGACACACAGGTTAGCCCTGCCTGGTGACAGACAGAGCCGCGAGCTCCTACAGCTCACTGTCACATGCCAGGCACCACCTCTGGGGCCTTACCTGCGAGGCGTGATCAGAACAGGGGCCAATGTTCAAAATTGTTAAATGTGATTAAAGAAGAGCTGATTATAGGAAAAAAAAAAAAAACACATTTCCACGAATCTCCCTCAGGAGACAGCCCCTCATCCTGAAGGCCTTCCCCACCATCCTTACCACTTTTTAAAGCAGTTCTGGAAGGCTGCTTTCATGTCTACGTGTGGCTGCCTCAATGTCCTGAATTTGCAATTTCCGTCAAATAAAAACATGACAACCTGCCCTGATTGACCTCCTTCAGCCGACGTGGCACTGTGTGGCTGCTGGCTCTTCCGCAGAGTCAGAAGGACCATGAAAGAGCAAGGTCTCAAATCCGATCAAGGCACTGAAGTGAGCTGCCACCGTGCAACTGAAGACACTGAGGAAAGAGGACTTCCGGAGCCGCTTCAGAGAGAGGCCGGAACCCTGGGAGGGTCGCGTGGGGACTGACAGGGACCCGGGGCGGGGGACTCAGCCGACGCATCTTTTACTGCAATAAACGTTTCAAAATGTAAACATTTACCAGGTTTCTCCACCTCACCTTGTACATGAACTGATTTCATTCTTACAACAGCTTTACAAGGCAGGTCCTCTGATTATCCTGCTGCACAGATGGGGAAACTGAGGCCTAGGGGTGGTGAACTCACTCGCACAAGGCCGCACAGCTTGCAAGAGGCAGAGCTGGGAGTCAAGTCCATGCTAGTAAGGGCTGCCACAGGGCCCCTGGCTTCTGCCGGCCCTCGGCCCTCGGCCTCCAGTGTGGGGAGGGGCGTTCTGTACCCCATTCTGCAGGGGAGTCTCTATACGCCCTGGGTGATGTTCTCAGGGTAAATTCCATGGCCAGGCAGCGCCTCTGCTGTGGATGGTCTAGAAGGGGTGGCATTTTGGTATGCCCTGGGCTGGGCCACTGAGGCGGTAGCCTCGGGACTCGGGTGCTATAGTTACAATATAAAATGTTCTCCAGGAGGCAAGTGCAGTGGTGTGGGTCTGTAATGCCAGCACTCTGGGAGGCTGAGGCAGGAGGATCACACATTCAGGCTCAGCCTGGGAAACTTGACAAATAAGTAAAACCCTGTCTCAAAATCAAACCTGAAAACTGGGATAGGGATGTAGCTCAGTGTGCCAAGTGCGCGCGCACACACACACACACACACACACACACACACACACACACACGCACGCATGTACGTCTACTAAAGGCCCACATGTCAGGGGCTTAATTTTCAGTGTGGTGCTATCGGGAAGTGGTGGAGACTTTTAAGAGATGCAGCCGAGTGGGATGCTTTAGGCCACAGGGGACCCCGGTCTCTTCTGCCCTGTCTTTCACTTCCAGCCACAAGATGAAAAGCTTTCCACACACCCCGTGCCACAATCTGCTGCACACAGGCCCAAAGTCACAGACCGAAACAACGCAAACTGTGAGCCCACATGAACCTTTCGTTTTTTAAGTTGATGATCACCGGTACTTTGCTACAGTGACAGAAACCCAGCTGACACAGGAGGTCATCGCCAGAAGTAGTGAGTGCCCACAGCATCGCACAGGTGAGAAAATCTGTCCCCACGTCCTATGTGACTTCACTTTTGTGGAACTAGGGATGGAAGCCAGTGCCTTCACACACGTCCCCAGCCCATTTCATTTTTCTGTTTGAGACAGGGTCTCACCAAGTTGCTAAGCTGCCCAGGCTGGGCTTAAACTTGTGATTCTTCTGCCTCAGCCTCCCAGAGTGGCAGGGTCACAGGCCTGTGTCACCGGGCCCAGCTACCTTCTTTTTTCTTAAAATGTGGTTGATTTCAGTTTGCCCTTCATATCCAAGGATTCTGAATCTGCAGATTCAATCAACTGCGGATGGAAATGACTGGAAAAAAAGAATTCCATCTGGGTGGAACATGTCCAGATTTCCTGCCTTGTCACATTCCCCGAGCAGCGTGGCTACGGTCCTGGCCACGGCACTTGCATCGCGTCACCCGGAGGCGACCGAGAGCGCAGGGGAAGACGTGTGTGGGTCTGTGTGCATGCGCTGTGCCATTTCACAGAAGGGACCCGACTGCCTGTGTATTTTGGTATTTTGGGGGGTGCTGGACCTGTTGTCCCCACTGATACAGACAGCCAATTGTATATAACCTGTATGTTGTCAATGTGCAGATCTAAACATAATTATATTTCCTAGCTGGGGGCATCTGAAAACTGGATGCATTATAAAACATAACCTGCCAGACTGCATCTTGGTGTTGCCACATCCCCCCATCCATTTGTGGGTCTCCCAGTGATCCCCCAAGGTGGTCTTCTCTGTGCTACGTTCATCTCCCCAAGCGCATTCCTGGGCTTCTTCCACATCCATCCTAATAAGTGTTTCCAAACACGAGCATAAAGTGGGTGAGACAGAGACAGAGTGGTCCCACGAGAGCCCACATCTGGCACGAGCCGGCGTGGAAGCCTGCAGAGTCACATGCCGGGGGAGCCAAGAAGCGTATCCAGGGGAAGGAAAACAATTCTGCAGAAGAGGAGGGGTTGCAGCTGCAAACATCTGGGCCATAAAAAAAGACATTTAAAAATCCCCCAGATGTAACTGCCTCCTGCTCAGACCTAAGAGACATTACCCCGCCCGATAACTACTCGACAATACTCAGAATAACAAAACAGTCCAGGCAAACCTGAAAGGACTTCCTAGGAATCTCACCCCTTTTTATCAGCATGCATTTATAATACACAGTGGTTACATTCAACTTGAAGAAGGGAGAATCAATGAAATGAGAACTTTTTTTTTTTACTACCTACATCTCAGGCAGGGGCTGATAACAAGAATATAAACAGACTCCTGAAAATCAAAAGAAAATAAGCAGACCGTTCTTAGAAGTACAAATGGCCAACCAAGACTTCCCAGGAATTTAAGAGAAAGGGCCCATAACGGGCCTTGCTGGAGCCCCTCCATGGACTCTGTAGGGGCTTCCTCCTCTGTGCTGTGAAGGACAAAGGGCACAGGAAAAGCCCATGGAGAGGGCATAGCGGCCCGGGGCCACTTCTTCTCTCCAAGGCCGCAGGCACTGAGCCCTGTGTCAGGGTGGGTGTTGTATGGAGCTCCCTCGGCCTGGCCGCCTCCCAGCGCCATCTTGTCTACTCTTCTATGACTTCAAAGCCTTTCAAGAGTAAAATGTACCCCCAAATGGAAAGTTTCCTCGTTTCTGGGGTCTTCCTTGGATTGGCTAGAGATTTTACAGATGGGCCCAGAACAGAGCTGCTTCTATTTTAATAAACTTTTTCCACCGAAAGGGCTTACAACCTCTGAGGGCTTGATAGGGAGACAGATGGTAAATCAAGGGGACTGTGTTAACAGAGCCAAGAGGACAACCCGGGGGGAGGCAAGGGGACGAAGCTGCTCTGAACCTCAGGCCCACAGCATCGGATGAGCTCTAGCTGGCAGCGGGAGCCTTGCTGCCTGCCGGGGGCAGACTGCTCCCTGGGACTCCCCAGTCCTACTTAGCTCGGAGAGAAATTCTCTGGCACTTCCTGTCCCAAGGTAGTGTAAAGTATTAATTAAGGATTCAATTAGTTGTTTCAATTTAACTAATAGAAAAGAACAGATCTAATTACTCCTGGCTTCCAGGGCCTCTGGGAAGAAGGCTTGGCCTCTCCATGTGAGCACAGACTGTGGTTGCGGATCTCTGACCACCACCAATAGAGGAAAGCGATTCCTTCTCTTATGTCCCTTCTACTTCTCCTCTCGGAGTCTTCTTACTCAAAATTGATCTAAGTCCTGCCAGAAGCTAGAGAGAGACAGCCTTGCCCTTGTGGGAACTGGGTGTTGCTCTTCGTCTCCAGAAGTCTACATACAGCAGGTGCTCAGTATGTGCTGACCGGATGAATCTCTCAGGAGAGGGCCTTCTGTCTTACATCCAAACTGCAGCGTGAGGCTCAGCTCAGGAGAGGTCCTTCTGACCCTGGCCAGTCACCAGCACAGACCTTGGGACTCCAGGACGGCTTCTCTTTTGTGAGTGGGTCCCCTCCACACTGTGGGAGGTGGCCGCAGAGGCTGGCCCTGGGACAGTGGCCTGCTGGCCAGCTCACTACCCTGGGAGGCCCTGGGAACAACAGCCACAGGGCCTTGTTGTCCCAGTCACTTCTCTGTGACAGACACAGTGGAAGCACCTGCCATGTGTCTGCGTGGAGAGCAGCAGGACAGTGCTCTTGTGGGCATTCGTGTTAAAATGGTCCATGTCACCTCTGGTGACACAGGCCTATAATCTCAGTATGCTGGGAGGCTGAAGTAGGAAGACTGTAGAGTTTGAGCCCAGAATGGGCAATGTAGTGACTTGCAAGGTGCTGTCTCAACATCGAAAATAAAAATGGAAGGAGATGTAGCTCAGCATGAAGATCTTGGGCTCCGTCCTTGGCACTAAACAAATAAATAAATAAAAATTGCTCCACAGGGTATGAAGACCTGCACCTTCACGACAGTGCCTAGCCTTAGACACCCTCACAGAGCTCTGCCTTGGGCTGGCGTCCTTGGGCCTTGGAGGTACAGAGATAGGAGTCCCAGGGTTCCAGGAGATGCAGCATGACTTATGCCAGTTTCCCGTGGTTGCATCTGAGGCTGGCTTCCAAGTCTGTCCCATGGCAAAGATGCACTCCCGCGCCAGTCCTGATGAGGACGGGAGGTGACAGCAGGGGTGGCGGACCTCAGGGCTCGAGGACATGTGTTTCCAAAGGGGTTAGAGAGAGCAAGGAAGCATCAGGGATGAGGGGACATTAGTTCCCACCAAGGGACCCCAGGCTGTGGGGACGCATGCACTGCACGTGGGCTCGTTCAGCATGGCACTCTCACTAGTCTAACCAGAGGTAGCCTGCTGTGACCTCTGGAGAGATTACATCACTTGAGGCAATCAGGAACCACGCCTAGACTGGGAATTGAGAACCAACCTGGATTAGAGTGTGAGTGATTTGTGGGTTGGCCAATGAGGGAAGAGCACCCACCCAGATGTGGGAGGCCCAACTGGAACTCCAAATGTATAAAAGGAAGGAAGAAGGAAGCCTGTCGCAGCTTCTTCCTCTGGGAAAGCTCTCGCCTCCGCAGTTGTCTATGGATGACTTGCTAGACGCCGCAGATCTTTAGCACTGATTCGCTCCAGTCTCGACTTGTGCCTGTCTGCCCATCGCTGCCCTTCAGACGCAGTCTTCAGGCTCCAGTCTTTGCCACTGTTCTTAGAACAACCGAGATCCACAGCAGACTCTCACCAGCTGTCCTGCAGTCCTGGACGGGAGTTCTACTTCGTGGCTGAGCAGCCATTGGACACTCTAGCTCTCACACATGCAGGCTGCCATCTTGGCCTATCTTTATCCTTGGATTCATAAGGCTTCTGAATAGATCCTTTTTGTTATAATTTCTGTAAGTTCTGCCTTTTGAAAGAACCCAAACTCATACACCTGCTTAGGAGAAATGAGTTGCAATGACTATGGGAAAACTCACGGAGCCAGGCCTGGTGGCGCAGGCCTGGAATCCTAGCACTCTGGAGGGCTGAGACAGGAGGATTGTGTGTTAAGAGTTCAGCCTGGGCAACTTATCAAGGACATATCTATTTCAAAATCAAAAAATAGCCTGGGATGGAATTCAGTGTGAAGACCCTGGGCCGTTCAATCCCCAGTGCCACCACCACCAAAACAAAACACCAACAACAAAAAAGAAGGAAGGAAGGAAAAGGAAACACACGAATGGTCCATGGGGAAGTGGGGCCTTTCTGGGCACCTGGCTTGAAGGGTGAACAGCCCTGATGGATGACTGGCAGGTGAGACGCCGCCAGAGCAGTGGCTCTACCCAAGGAAGAACCAAGTCCACCAAGCCCAAGCATCACAAGCGCAATTCGCACTCGAGCCGTGGCTTTGGGGCGCTGAGGGGAAAACAGTTTTCTACCCACAGACGACTAACTGGCACTGCTGATGGCGCTGATGTCAGACTCTTCATATTTCTCTTGGCAGGATGTTCTCCTGGACCCGCTGTGAGGAGCCAGGTCTGGGGGTTCTGGGGGCCGGAGGGCAGCAGCATCCTCGCCCTGCCCACATCCTGGCCTGGGCACTGCCTCTCGGCTCAGACTTTCCCTCCTGCCAGTTCTGTTTAGCAAACAAAGGACGACATGGGGCGGAAGGTGAGCGCCATGCGAGGAAGCAGTGGGCTAATTTGTTCAATTAAAGAAAGAAAAGGAAATCGTATGTAAATGATTTCCCTTCTCACTGGAATTCCCTACGGAGTATTTTTAGAGGCCGATGGCTGTAAGGGCAGCAGTGAGACAGACATCGGGGTGGCTGGTGTGGACAGAGTCAAGCCATTTGTGTCGGGAAAGCAAACTCCCCACGGGCCCGTTCAACGAGGAATCTCCTGCGTACTCTTATCCCAGTTATGGGCCAGTTGGTGCAGACGTGTGCCCCTCCTAGGCTGAAGGCGTGCCTGCTGAAGGCACGACCAATCCTCACTGCTTCACACTCGTATGGCCCGCAGAGGACCATGCAGGACGGTGCACATGGCAACAGTTTGCTTCCTGTGGTAACCTGAGCCCCTCTGCATCTGTACCCAGCAGCAGCGACTAGCCCTGGGGAAGGACAGAGTGCTGCTATGCTGAGCCCAGTGGCCCTGGGGTGGACAGGTCAGACCCTGGTTCCTGATGCTGTGCAAACTCATGTCACTGGACCTAGAGTGGCCTGGTGAGCACGTGTCCTGATCTCGTCACTGAGACATCTCAATGAATTTAGCCCCAGGGAAAACAAGACAGAATTAAAAACAACCTCCTTTGAGCCACAGATGAGGCAATCCGGAGACTCCCGGAAAGCAGGGATCAGCGCTAGAGGCAGCCGCAGCCTCTGCCAGGCCTGCAAATCTGGCCTTGTGGTTAGAAGCCAGGAGGTGAAATGAGGGCAGGGAAACTTTTATGCTCCGGCGTGTGGTTTCTGGAAAGCCCAGAGAGGAATGTTTGCTGAGGGTGACCTATTTGGAACCACTCCAGGGACTCTGGAAATGCTGCCTTCTGGATTTCAGTCCAACGCACATTTAAACGCACGTTTGGGGAGGAGGGAGGGCGCAGATTCAGGGCTCCCCTTCCCCAGTGGCAGGGGTCTTGCAGAGCTGGAGGCTGCCTCTCGGAACCGGTGGCAGCAAGGACCATGCATCACATGTTCCAAGGTCACCTGGCAGGCTCTTCCCATGCGAAGGAGAGGAGGATGTGGCACTGAGGCATGTGGGGTTTGAGAAGGGCTCTGGGCACCATATTTAAGAGTGAAAAAGACAGGATGGGGGACTGGAGGAATGGCTCAGCAGTTAAAGCACTTGTCTAGCAAGTGCTTAGGTATACGCTAAGTACCTGAGTTTGATTCTCCAATACCATTTAAGCCAGGTGTTGTGGCATACGTCTGTAATCCCAGCACTCGGGAGGCTGAGACAGGAGGATTGCCATGAGTCCAAGGCTTCGTAGTGAGTTCAGGACCAGCCTGGGCTATAGAGTGAGACTGTATTTCAAAAAAAGATGGGATGGGTAATTGCTCACCTCTCTATTCTGTCTCTGTCTGTCTGTCTGTGCTGGGGACAGAACTTAAGGCTTCACACTACATTACATCCCTAGCCCATGTTTTGATTTTCATTTTGAGACAGGGTTAAGTCACTGAGTTGCCCAGGCTGGGCTCCAAGTTGTAGTCCTCCGGCGTCAGCCTCCCAGAGTGCTGAGATTATAGGCCTGTGTCACTAAGCCGAGCTTGCTCTCTTTTTAGAAAATATTTTTCACAGAATACACATACTCTGCCTCCCCAGTGTCCCAGGGTCATTTTGTTTCAAGTGCACCTGGAGTCAGCTGACGTGAAGAGGGAGGCGGGGCGCTGGCCCAGGGCCTACCCCCACTGCTGTCACCAGCCGGCAAGGGCAGTCACTTCTCCCTGGGGAGGACAGGGTGGGACCTGTGGTCACCCATGCCAGCCCAGCTTCTCCAGGAGCCTTTACCAGACTGGGTCACAAACTGACCTCAATTAAGCACTTCAGAGAAAGACTACATTCTTATCCCATTGCGTGGCACTTACTTCTTCACTCATTAAAAGTCTAGATTAAGGAAATGGAGTCCTTCCTAAGTGGGGCCTGGTCACACAGGCCTCTTATCCTAGCACAGCACTCCGGGAGGCTGAGTCGGGAAGATCGCAAATCTGAGCCTAACCTGGCCAACTTGACACCTCAGACCCTGTCCCAAAATTAAAAATGAAGGCAGGAGGCTCAATTTCTGGTACCACACAAGGAGATAGAAGTGAAGTCTGCATGCCCTCCTCACCTCCAGCCAAAGGCAGAGTCCTAAGGAGAGGCCAAGGGTGCAAATGGCTTCCCATCTTGCTGGGGAATCTGGGCCCTCATTTGTGCTGCCCCGGCAAGGACAGACTTCCATTCTTCCCTCCTCCCATTCCTACCAACTCAGCCCACGCTCCTGGTCACGGACACCCAGGACATCACTGGGATCTGTCATCGTGCTCCTGTGCCAACGACTTTCTTCCATCTCTGCGGACAAGCCTGCCTGTTCCACGCTGGTCGCTTGCTTGAAGGAACATCCGGCCTACAGCAGGCCACTTGTTTTCTTCCTCGTGTTTTTTCTGAGTGAAAAGAACTGTCTTGGGCCACATATAAAATACACGTATAATGTAGTTAGTGTATCTAAGGACTAAAACTTTCTGTATAATTTTTTATATTAAATAAATAAAAACAAGGCTGCCATGCCAGGTGTCAAGGCCTATAATCCCAGCACTGTGGGAGGCTGAGATAGGAGGACAGCACAGAGAAAAAAAAAATCAAGGACAAAGTAAGGCAGGCTGCAGGTTGGACACGCCCGCGGTAGGGCCCTTTTAACCCCGGTGTGTGAACAGGCTTTGGAAGACACTGCCCTCTTGGTTTTATATTTCCTACTTTCGATGCTGTGGGCGACGGCAGTAATGGTGTTCTCACCACACACGTTCATGCTCCCAGTCACACGTGTTTCCCACACATTCTCCCAAGGAAACAAACACTGTCTCAACAGGAAGGAAAAATAAAGCCTCATTAGTTAAAAAAAAAAAAAATCTCAGGTATTCAAAAGGAAGCTCAACTCCCTGTCTCGCAGCATCTTTATCAGATTTGTGGAAATGCAAATTCACAAAGAATTGATGGCTGCTCGCCAGCCAATCACAGGAGACACTTGGTTGTCATGGGGGCGCCATGTGGGAGCAGCATCCCATAAATCCCAGAGCCTCAGTGCCGAGGACCAGGGCGTCTTTGTCCTCTGAGCATCCGTGGCCTGGCGCCTGCCGGGTGCGCGCTCTACCTCTGAGCTACGTCCCAAGCCCGAACACCTCTTCTCATCTCATCTCCTTTTCTGGTACTGAGGATTGAGAACAGGGCCTTTGCACTGAGCCACATCCCTGGCCTTTTTTTTTTTTTTTTTTTTTTGAGACAAGGTCTCACTCTGTAGTCCAGGCTGGTCCTGAACTCACTATATAGCCCAAGCTAACCTCACACTTACAGTGATTCTCCTGCTTCAGCCTTCTGAGTGCTGAGGTTACAGGTGTGTGCTATCACACCCACCTTCTGTGGCACTGGGAAATCAAATTCAGGTCCCTGCGCTTGCTAGGCAAGTGCTCCAACCATTGTACTATTCCTCTAGCCCCCTTTTTATTTTTTAATTTAAACAGGGTCTTACTACATCACTATGACGTTCAGCTTGGGCTCAGACTTGTGATCCTCCTGCCTCAGCCTCCTGAGTGCCGGGATTGCAGGCCTGTGCCACTGGGCCTGTCCTCCCCCTTCTTGGTGGTAGCATTCTGTGGAGCTGAGCCCATTCCTGGTCCATTTGTGCCGTGTACGCCCATCACCACCTGCTGTCTTCAGAATCTTTTCATCTCGTACAACTGAAACTCTGGATTCATTCAAGAGCTGCCTGTCCTTGGGCCTGGCCACTACGGCTCTACTTTCAGTGTGAATGGAATCTGACTACACTAGGCACTTTGTGCAAGTGGACCCACACAAGACTTGTGGTTTGGTGAGCGGTTTATTTTACGTATCAGAAGGTCCCACAGGGCTCCGCCACGCTGCCGCTGTGTCTCTGCTCTTTCTCGGGCTGGTTAACACCCACGGTCAGGACAGATCACTGTGCGCTGGCCTGTCCCGCCACGGATGGATACTGAGGCTATTTCTTCCTTTCAGCTCATGCAAACGAAGCTTCTCTGCTCACGAGTGCACACAGAGCGCCGCGAGTCCCTGCTGTGACGTCTCCTGACTCTACACTACTCAAACCAGAGCTGCTGGACCACACGGGAACTCTTGGTTTAATTTTTTGAAGAACCCCTACACACAAATTCCAACCACCGCTTATATTCAACCCACAATAAAGCCATCTGGGAAGAGCGCCATTAAAGCCTCTAGGGGCTGATGTTTGGTATCCCACGCGTCCAAGTCCTTGACTACTTGAATTGGGGTCCCCCAGTCCCTGCCATCTGCAAGTACCTGGGCCTCAGATCTCTTCAACTAGAATCTTCAAGGTGGGGCCTGAGAATCTGCATTTTAACAAAGCTGCCTCGTCCTAAGAACCATGCACGTGGCTTGGTGGTATTCTCTCTCTCTCTCTCTCTCTTTCTCTCTCTCTTTCTCCCTCTCTTTTTCTCCTCTGCCCTCATTCCTGTTTTGGAGGAGGGGGAGCCCTGGACATCCAGCCCAGGGCCTTAGCACTGAGTTATATTCCTGGGCCATTTTGAGAACCAGTCTCACTGAGTCACCAAGTTGCCCAGGCCAGGCTCAAACCTGCAATCTTCCCACCTCAGGGTGCTGGGGTGACAGGCTAGGTAGGTGTTGGGTGCTCTACACGATGCCTCCTTAGGTCAGCTTCTCTACTGGGCAGCCCAGCAGTGGCCACTGCCCTTGTGCATGGCTCAGGATGTCTGGGAAGCCTCCTATGGAGTGGGGTCAGGCTTTGGCACCATCTAGCTTTGCTCAGACTTTAGCATCACTGCTGGGAAGAGGGCTTCCCACCATCCCACCGGTCCAGGCTGGCTCCCAGAAGAGCGTCTGGTGGCTGGGCAGTCCACTCTCCAGGCAGGAGCTCCAGTCTCTGAGCCTCTAGTCACTGCGGCAGGGCTACACTGCTTGGCGTGCAGCCAAAGCCTTTTATACAAAGGACACGGGTTTGGGGAAATACCGCCCACCAAGCACCATCTGAGGTAGAAGGGCAAGTCCTGCCCTGGCTTACTGGGCTCCCAAGGAGACCCAGGTTCTGAACTCCAGGCGTCTGGTCTGCACGTCCCTTCTGCTTGGGACAAAAGTGAAAAAAGAGCCAGGTCCGGTGGTGATGGCCTGGCATCCCAGCACTTTGGGAGGCTGAGGCAGGAGAACCATACTTAGTGAGACCCTGCACCAAATAAACAAAAACGGGCTGGGAACGTAGCTCAGAGTGAAGGCCCTGCGTTCAGTCCCTGGTACCACAAAGAAGAAAATATGAGAGTAACAAAAATAGTGGTGACAGGATTACAAACGCGAGAACAAGAGTGTGTGAATCTAGCTTAGAGTTCACACTCTGCAGCTGGAGTTTTGACCCACAGTCATCTAAACAATTTCAGAAAAGCTACATCGCTTGCCACTTCCTGCTAGGTGACTGGCCCAGGGCAGATCGGGGGCTCATATCATGCGTTAGGGTTCCAGTGAGCAGGAGAGCCTGTGGGGTTAGAGCATGGAAGCCTGAACCAGCAACACAGACGACATCACAGAAAGCGTGCTGGCCACCACGCGGGCCCGCTACAGCCGTGTGTGTGGCCTGAGCCCCTACTCACTCAGTGTATAGCTTCATTTCAGCAGCTCAGAAATAATAAACGAGTGGCACTTGCACAATTCAGAGGGACGCGCGCTTGGGCCAGCACAGGTGTGGGAGCGTGTTCTCCCTGAGGGGGACACCCTCACCCCAAAGGCACATCTTGGGACACATCCCCCTCCCCCGGAGTCCCAGGTCCCCAGATGCGCGCTTCCATGATAAAGGCCTCACGCCCAAGAAGAGGACATTTCAAGCTTACCATTGTTGTAGGAGCGGAAATTTCCCACCAATTTTATGTACTCATAAGTCGGAAATTCCTTCGGGTTCAGGCTGCCTCGGAGGATATGGCAGTAGAACTCTAAATCGTTGTCAGCTGTTGGAGAAAGGAAGAGCCGGTTACAGGGATTCCAGACTAAACAAGGCCTGTGGGGGGCCTCGGAGGGGACCTAGCCTGGCCGCCCCCCTTCTCCTTAGGCCTGACTTTGGAACCGGCTCCTCTCCGGCTTCTTCTCACCCACAGCCACAGTCCCCTTCCTGTACTCGGGGCCCAATTAGCCTTAATTTGCCTGCAGATGTCTGTGCCTGCGTCTGTCCGCACTGATTAGTTCCGGTGGCTTTCCTACACGCTATTAAAATAAAATGGTGCAGATAGGGCCACTCTCCTTAACGTAATCTTTTTGCCTTGCTTTGAATTAAAATCAGATCTGCGACAGGGCAAATTATTCATGTGAAAGGGACCAGGGCTGGAGCGCACACGGGGACCACTGCCACTGCGTGTAACTGCAGGGGCTTTGTTAAGGACTCATGCTCCACAGGCGCCGAGTCCTTCTACTCGGGGTGCCAAATATTTTGTCAAAAACTTCCATAGAAAGGCATATGTACGTACATAACCAAGTGACAGCCTCCAGAAGGCAGGATTTAGATTTCTGGCCTAATTGTTCCCTTATTGGTTGGCTACTTGGTGTTACCCAAATGTGGCATTGTAGCTTTGTCCCCTGACCCCACATAAGCAGATTTTTTCCCACCGATTTTTATGCTGACTCTCATGTTAAAACAAAAAAAAAAAAGGAGCTCTTGCCTTCCATGCAAAACAGGTTATTATTCCCTATGCTCTGTGGCTTTCAGATTCTCCAAAGAAAAGCCAACTCTTTTCCATATTCTAAACTCCAGTTTTAGATCTAAACTGAAAATATACCTGGGGCAGACCCTGGAAATGTTGAGTCATGGGGAAAATGGTTTGTAAAGTGAGTCCTCCTTTCCGAATGTGCTCAAAGCTCGTCCTGGAGCCAGGCCCTTGTCTTTGGACCTGATAAATGGATTTGGAAAGAAAACTTACATTTTAGGAACTCGGGGGAGGGGGCCTCTGTCACCAGTGTGTGGGAGGAAAGCATTTTATACACCTCGGAATGCTCTTGTTCGGGAAGGAAATTTAGCAAGTTCTGATCCATGACGTCCGTCTGTAAAAGAGGAGAAAAACAAACCCACGCTGCGGACATGCGCAGCGTGCACCACGGCGAACAGGGCGCGGCCGGGTCATTCTGAGTCGCTGTGAGAAGCGCAAAGTCCTAGACCTGACTTTCATAAAGTCTGACAGCGAGTGACTCTGTCATCCTGAATCATCATCCGCAAGGTTTTTACCGGGGATGGGAATGTGGCTTAGTGCTACAGTTTTTGCCTGGCATACATGGGACCCAGGGTTCCACCCCCAGCATCATGACACATGTGCAAATAAAAATGACAGGCTTCATAGTTGTCCCTTGCGGTCCTCAAGGGGTTGTGTCCAGGTCCCCCTGCAGATATCAAAATCCACCGCCTTTAAGTCCCTAATATAAAGTGATGCGGTATTTACATGAAACTTCTGCAATCCTCCCACGGACTTAGAACATGGAACCTAACACCATACATGCATAGTGCCCTATGGTTTGGGCAGTAATGGCAAAAAATGTACACATGCTCAGTACAGACACAATCTTTTGTTTGAATGTTTCTAATCCACAGCTGGCTGAATCCTTGGAGGTGGAGCCCCTACATCCTGAAGGTCCCTTGAACATGCTTGAATGCCCACGTCCGTCAGCCCGGAAGGCACTAAGAGTTAGGTTCAACAGGTGCCCAGGGAACAGCTCCTCCTGTTGCTCGGGGAGCCCCTGGTGCTGGCGCTCCACATCTGGGCTGATGGGGAGCCCCGTGATCATTCATCCAACCCTCTGGAGTTTGTGCTCTAAATAATCAACACGGAGGTCACATGGATCTGCGCGGACCATTCGCCCCTACCATGAGCTGAGGTGTGAAAAAAAGCAAAAGCCACAAATGTGCATGCTCTGTTTATGTAGCAGAGGGCGCAATTTTTAATTTATGGTCTAGAAATTTTAAGCAAGAAAAAAATTCCCTAGAGTTCACAGTCTGTCTTGTAGACCCTGTGTTATGGGGTCTCACACACCCTCACAAAACATGGGTCCATGACCATGCTGACCCCGTGCGTGTGATGGTGTACACAGCACAGGGTGCAGCTCCGCCTGGGCGTGGACCTGTGCGTGGGATGCATGGAACAATGTTTAAAAGTGTTTGCTCATCTCTGGTTCTGAGTTGTGGAACTGTACACTTTTTCCTGCATGCCTGGATACTGGTACACAAAGTAAATATGAGATAGAGTGCAACAGGGCTGGGGGAACAGCAGAGTGGTGAGAGCATGGCCTAGCAGAGCAGGCCCTGAGCTCCATTCCCCAGCACGAGAGAAGCCAGGCGGGGTGGCTCATGCCTGTAATCCCAGCAGTCTGGAGGCTGAGGCAGGAGGACTGCTGTGAGTTTGAGGTCAGCCTGGCTACAGAGTGAGTTCAGGCCCAGCCCATGTTACAGAGTCTAACAAAACTGCCAGCAATGGGAGAGTTACCTATTGTTGGCACTGTCTGCCTGCCTGTTACATGGCACCTGAGCACTTGGAGGTGGCTTGTGTGACTGAGGAGCTGAGCTTTTCATTTTATTTCCTTTTCATTGAAATTTGTGTGGCTAGTGGCCACCACACTGTAGGGGACCAAAGGGGGACTTCACTGTGGAGAGAGGAGGCAGGCACGTGTCTCTGCCTCAGTTTCCCTCAACAAACTCATCCGCTCCCACAGCTTCTAACCAGTATGGACCCAGACTCAACCTTGAAATCCCCACGTGTCCCCAAGGTCATGGCTTGTCCTACCCTCACCCTCTCCGCGCCTGGATTGTCGCTGCTGTTTTCTCCTCCTCTCTTTCGGCTGCTCCCGCGTTCTCATGGCTTCTCCCTCCAACACTGTGCGGCCCACCTTCCCCGCACACCTGGGGAGATGTGGCCAGGCTGGTCCTTTCTACCTCAACTCTGGTCCTGGCTAATTTGCTTTCTCCTGGCCGTCGAAAGACACCATGGGTCACCTCAAGTCATCACTTGCTGACAACTGTCCCTTGCAGTGGGACTGGGGACGGTGCCTCCCCTTCTCAGCTAGTGCTCAGGCCCAGCACATCCCAGATGCACCTGCCCTGACCTCCCAGGCCTCACACTGTCCAGCTCCTGGGGCTCCTGCCCGGGCCGCTCTCATGTGACAGGCACCCATCAGCTCCCAGGTCCCGCCTGGAAGTCGCTTCCTCTGAGAAGTGGCCAGCAGCGTGGCTGGTCCCACCAGGCCTCTGGCAATGCTGCTGTTACACTTTCTAGGCCACGTAGTCACTGCTGGCTTTCGAGCCTGAGAGGGCAGCCTCTCTGCTGGGGACATCAGTGTGCTTCTGTGTTGAGTGTGGCCCCGTCACAGCACCAAGGCGGCAGCCCGGAGGCTGTTTAACACGGGCTCTGTCTGTTCCACGCTGTGTGCCCATCCACAGGAGGGATGGCCGGGGCCCAGGGGCACACAGGGCACCGCTACAGAGGGGCAACCCCATGGCGACCTTCCCTCCTCCGCTCCCCTTGCTCTTTTCCTTCCCACTCCACTTCCTTCTGTTCTGTTTCTTTCCGTTTCTTTTCTGTGCTTTCCTCTGCCTGGTACTAGAGATTGAACCCAGAGCCTTCGTACTGAGTTATTTCTACATAGTGTTTAATTAAGACGCTAAGCTGTCCAGCCTGGGTTTGAACTTTAAATCTTCCAGTGCACTTGGGTCACAGGCGCACATCATTGTACCTGGCTTGCAGCTGCACTTTCTTGTTCCAGATCTGTTGCCTTGTGTCCCCACACTCCCACGGTGCACCACAGCCTTGCTCATCCTGTGTCCCTGGGACAGTTCCAGCTATCAGGTTCTGGGGGAATGGCACCCACCCTAAAGTGAGGAGCATCTGAGCTTGTATTTTATAGAGACCTTGCGTATGCTCTGACAGGAGGGACTGCGAGCCAGGCCCAAGATGGTCAGAGTGTGACTAGAGACAGACAGAGAGGGACGGACAGGAAGAGAGGCCAGAGAAGCCGGTGCAATGAATGCCACACCCCACAGGGTCGCCGAGGGCTGCTGGGTGGCAGGCACACTCTTGGGCGCCTGGAGGAAGCACCTTGGAGAGGCACAGTCCCTGCCCTCCCAGCATCGGCATCTTAGTGGGTATGATGATGGGGACATGGCGGGGTACCTGGAGGTGGCAGGCACCTCAGCGCGGCTTAGCTGGGAGGCACTGGCTTCACCTCTGCAGGCCAAGATTCTGCCCACCATGCCCAGGTGACGCCATCTTCCCTCAGACTGCTTTCGCTGCCTGCTTTCATTCGAAGACTGCTCCCTCTGGCTTTTCAAACAGATGAGTCATGTTCACTGATGACAGCTGCTTTTCTTCTTAAAGAGACTTGAGACATTTGAAAGTGATCACCAAGTCACTACAAGGGCTTTTTTGGTTGGCTCTGCCCGAAGCTGAGGTGGGGGCGAGGCTGAGGGTCCCCGGCCCAGCGGCCCTGCGGGAGCCATTGGCTGGTAGGGACACTTTGTGCAGCAGGGTCTGTGCAGAAGGATGAATGGGGGCGGGTGGGGCGCGGGCCGTGGTTGGTACACAGGCCTTAGAACTGCGCTGGGCTCTGCTGTTTGCCTACGATGTCATCTCCATGTGCTGAAAACTGCCACCAACAGTGATAAGGTGACAACTGAACCCCTAGTGTTGATCAGGCTTTATCAAATCCACAGCTCAACTGTTCTCGAATGAACTATTGATCAAATTCACAGCAAGTACAGAGCTGGGGAGGGACAGCGGCCCCCACAGCACTGCCGTAGCTGGGCCTGCTATTGGCAGCACCGCTGGCTGGCTAGGTACTGGAGGGATGGTCTCTCTCCCGCCACCCACCTGCTAGACCCTGGGTGGCCTAGGAGGAGATGGCTCTTTGCTGAGCCTTCGTAGGAGGCCTCCCCGGCTCCCCTCCCCTTCCCCCTTTCTGCCTTTCCCTTGGGCCAAGAGACCACAAGACCTTCAGGCCCTGGGCCAGGAGAGCCGCCACTGCCACACGAGGGAGCCAGCGGCAGCAGTTCAGGGGAAACCCACAGTGAAGCCAGCTGGGGTGGCACACGGGTGCAAAGCCTGCACTCGGAAGCTGAGGCAGGGGGTTGCAAGTCTGAGGCCCAACAAGACAGCTTAAAGAGTGACTATCTCAAAATACAACATTTTAAAAAGGGGCTGGTGATGAGGCTTGGGGAAAAGCATTCAGTTCTATCTCTAGCACTATAAAAACAAAACAAAAAAAGAAGAAGAAAAAGAAGAGGAAGAAGAAGGAGGAGAGGCAGAAGGGGCAGGAGCTGGGAGGAGGGGGAGAGGGAGAGGGCACAGGCTGGCCAGGTGGTGGGGGACACGAGACACTCAGTCCTAGAAGGTCCCCAAGTGGCCCCAGCTGTTCTGGCTGCACATGCATGTTAGAACAGACATATCAGGGACACCTGTCCTCCAGAAGAGGCAGGAGAGGGATGAGGAAGTCCTCAAGACTTTGGCCTGACCAGGAAATCAGGCTGTTCAGCGGAGACTCAAGTGGCACTGGTGGCCACGCAGACCAAGGCCCAGAAACCTGGAGGACAGCTTGACCTCGGCACAGGCAGGAGCTCAGTCCTGGAGCAGGTACAGACAGGACGGAGAGAACCGTCGGTCACTAACACTCCAAGAGGGGAGTGAAGCCACGGAGCACACGGAGGACCACGGAGCACACGGAGAAGAGCCACGCTCGCAGTTCTGACTTTATCGTGGGATCGTTTCCTGCCTCGAGCTCTTCCTCTGGCTTTCCTTTCTCTGTCCCACCAGCAAGCAAAATTCTAAGACTTTTCATCAGAAAGTTGCTGCGCATGAACCTACCATAGCCACCTCAGACTCCAGCAGCACGAAAGAAACCCAGAGATGCCCTAAGCCCGAGAATCTCAGACATGGAAAGACTCCTACAGCTTTTATCCCTGTCACCCAAGGCCAGGAGGACCCAAGCTGACGTGACTGAGTTAGGACTGCAGGTCCACCTCCACCTGGCTGTGCAATTAGGTAAATCGCTTTACCTCTCTGTGTCAGGCTACCATTTCGTTTGGGAGCAGGGGTAATGATCTACCTTCTGGAGCTGTTGTGAGGATGGATGAGGACAGTAGATGTGACCTCACCCTCACTCTGTTCCAAGGACCTCACAAGCAATGGCACATGGAAGTGACCCCCAATGGCACCCACACAAAGCGCTATTTTTTAACAGCTCAGTGGGTGGAGTCTCTTAAGGAAATTGCAAATCACACACACATACACACAAAGGCAAATTCCTAGGGACTTTTATGTTTTTAAAAAATATATGTCATTGGGATTGAACCCAGAGTTTTCCTACTGAGCTATTTCTCTAGCCTGCTTATATATTTTTATTTTGAGACAGGACTTTGCTCAGTTGCTAAGTAGCTGAGACTGGGCTCAAACTCAAGATCCTCCTGCCTCCGCCTCCCAGAGTGCAGGGACGACAGGCCTGTACCACACCACAGTGCCTAGAGACTTGGAGAAAGCTGCCTCCTTCGGGTCAAGTCAGGTACTCACGGTAAGGAAGAAGGAAAGAGGAGCCAGAAACTAAAGCAAACTGAAACAGAAGCTGATTCCTAAGCTTCCAGCCAGCCTTGGTAGGAGGGAGACATGCGGCAGGGAGCAGCCGGGCTCTGCGGGGCTGAGCGTGGCTCCATCCTGCTCTGCTCTGGCTGCCAGCCCCTGGGCTCCCCTGAAGCAATGGACTGACCAGCTCCACACTAATGGAACCAGGGAGGCCTCCCCCCCCGCCCCCCCCGGCCCTGTCCTCTGCCTTGTAAAGGACGATCCTGGGAAATCCAGGATCAAGAGAGCTAAAGTAAGTTGACGTAAGTCTGGGGCCGGGCCTGGAGAGCTCACCGCCCCTGCCCGGCGGAGGCCGCCTCAACGGGCGGTCTGGACGTGGGGCTGCATTTCTGGATGCTTAGCATTCAGTGGGTATATACCAGCTAATTAGAGTAGGGTCTGTTAAGGTGTGGATTGAGAAGGTCCCCCAAAGGCCTCATGTTTGAAGGGTGCTTCAGGATGAGTCCACTGATTTCCTGTGCCGCTAGGAGGCAACTGTTTGGACGGGGAATCCCTGGGGCCGGGCCTGGAAGGCTGCTGACACTCCCCTTCCCTCTCTGGGTCTCCGGCCTACCATGCCGCGGGCAGCATTTCTCCAGTTAGCCTCTGCCATGTGCTTCCACCACTGCCAGCTGCCTATGATTAAGGTGAACCCCCTTAAGTTGTGGGTGTTGGGGACCGTGTCCCCGCAACAACAGCAGTGACTGAGACAGGGTCGTTTCTGGACCTTCCAGGGTTAGACCATCGTGTATAAAGGTGGCCCTGTCTTGCTCCAAATGCGTCCATGATGGAGTCCCACCTGTCATTCTAAGCCCCTCTGCCATCTATAGCATTGTCAGCACAAGGCACGGAGCGGACCCGGGCAGAGCCATCCACCCGTGCAGGCTGGACACTGCCGCCCCTGCTCCCAGCCAGTATGCTCACCCAGCCTGCTCAGTTCCCATAGGGCCCTTCAGCTCTCAGGCCTCTGTACTCAAAGCAGAACAAGCTCTCTCCAAAGACGCCCCATCCCTGCCTCTCCCTGGCCACCCGCAGGTGGGTCCAAACACACCACGCTGAAGATGGGGGCACGTCTGGGCCTCTCACCTCAGTTGCATCGCTGCCGACAGAAGTCAGGTGCAGCTGGAGCCTCGGCCTCCGTGGGGCTGGGAAGGCCCCTGCCGGACAGCTGTCACTGGGACGGAGAGACACCCTCCCCCTCTCCCCCCTAGCTTGGGGCACTGGAGCTCCAGGACAAGGCTGCGGCCAAAGCAGCCACTGAAGCAGGTAGATTACAGCGGATGGGAAGGCACCTGCCTCGGACACGAGGGCTGCGAGGATAAGCGTGTATGCAGCTCTGGGCTGCCCACAGCACCGTGTGCAGAGGCGATGGGATGAGGGAGCGGCTTCTGAGAGAACATAGGACCCAGGATGCTGCTGAACCTAGGGTCCTCGGCAGAGGTGGCCCCTTCCCCTGGGACAGGCAAAGCTCTTCATGGGGCAAGGCCACCCTGCACCCTGGGATGTGGTGGCAGACGGACCCATGAGCCTCCTGTGGCACCCTGGCCCAGGGTTTCCTATGCATGAACCCAAGGCAAGCTGCCACCTTCCTGTCACATAAGCTGTCCACCTATCCCTCTGTGTGTGGGTGTGGGAAGGGGGTGAAGGTGGGTTTTCCTGGGCTTGTAGGGAGAAGAGAGGGTACTTTATACCAGACACTCATATGTGACACTCTGGGTGGGGCTGACACCCAGGGCAGGTTCTGAAGGAATAAATGATGGGGTGGCAGAAAGTGGGAGGATGGCCGGGGGCCTCAGGGACCCTCCAAGGTGGGTGCTTGTTATGGTGTAGATCCAAAATGCCCTTAATGTCTAATGTGTTGGAAGGCAACTGGATTACGGGGGCAGTGAACTCATCAGGGGATCAATCCATTGATGATTTCCTGTGTGGTCAGGAGGTGGGGCCTGGCTGGAGGGGGGATCGCTGGGAGCGTGACCCAGAAGGGTACACCTCCTCTCCAGCTCCTCCTTCCTCTCTCTGTTTCTGGGCCCCATGCTGTGAGCGGCTTTTTTCCCCTACCTAGCCCCTTCTGCCATTACCAACACATGGACAGAGACCTCTGAAACAGTGACCTAAACTGACCTCTCCTCCTTTTGTTGTGGGTGTCAGATATCAGGTATCATGTCCAGTTGCCTGGTACAGATCTGTGATTCTCGTCACCGGGGGCCAGGGGTTACCTGGGAGCCAGTGGGGTGTATGCAGAGAGGGGAAGGGAAGAAGGAAAGAGGCCAGAGGAGGAGGGTGGGAGGAGGGATATGGGAGGGGAGGGATATCGTCCTCTCAGGGCTGGGACAAGTGTAGCCACCCTGCTTTCAACCTCCACTGCCTGCCCTTGGTCCAGGACTGCCCAACCCCCCTGCCCAGCCCAAACCTCTCCACTCCCCAAGACCTTCCGCGACACTGGCCCAGTAAAGCTGTCCCAGGAGTCATCGCTGCTGCCACCTTCATCATTACAAAGTATCACAACCTACCTGCCATCTCAACTACAGCCCTGCGGAGCCCCAAAGCATATCCCAGTCTGTGCCACCTGTGGCCCCTTCCTCAATCTACTTGGTTATCTGGGAGGGGGTCTGTGGTCTCCTGAGCTCTGCCACCTGTATGCAGCCCTCGTGTCGAGATGAGAACTGGGTCCAGGTCCTGACTCCCATCCTGGCCAGGCTGAGGCCATGGTGTCACGCCTGGCCAGGGATGACACATGCCTCCACCTGCCCCTCGTCTGGGACCTTGAGCTTGGCGTGGTTGGGTCCTCCAGGACTCTGGCAGTCCCGAGCTGTCTGTGTACCCCTTCACACACACAGCTCCCCAATGCTGTCCCCCCTCCCCCCACCCTCTGCTGTTAGGTCTGAATGACCCTTGGAGAAGCCACCAGTGTAGCAACTCACCGGAAGGTGCCCAAGGAGAGGCGTGATGCTGTCAGAGACATAGAGGATGCTGCCACCTGTCGTCACTGCGATGATGAAGCCATCCAGCGCCTGTGGGAAGCACAGCGTTGGAAAGCTCCTTAGCAGTGCTGTCATGGGGCACTACGTCACCCAAGCAAAGGACCCACTTTATGACACTGGCTTGGTTTTGCAATCCTCAGAATATCTCCACGATTAGCTTCGTGGAGCTTTCTGCCCTCCACACAAGGTGATCTGCATAGTTTGTCTCGCTCTGAGTTGTGGTTCGGATCTTAACGTTCATGGTGATTGGATTGGGGGAGGACTGTACCCATTGGTGCATTAATCCACTGATGCTTTTATGAGCTGTCACTGGGGGTGTGACCTGGCCACTTGGTCATGCCTTCCTCGCTCTGGAGTTGCAGGATTGTGGGCAGACTAAGATGTTTAAAACTGTGATTTAAAAATAGACCTTTCATCTTTCACATTGTGGGTGTCAGGTGTCTCGGTCCCAGAAACGAGAGAGTGACTAAGACACCCAGGAAGTGCCTACCAACACACTACAGGCTCAGGGAAAAACCTGGTCCATTCGGGTGACAAAACAAAACATGGCAGTGGAAATCCTCAAGGAGGTTTAGTCACTGGAATGTCAATGAGTTGAGTCAGAAATATCAAAACTGCTAAAAAAAATCAGTCGTGGATGGGTGGGGTGGCACAGGCCTGTAATTCCAGCACTTCAGGAGGCTGAGACTGGGAGAAAGCAAATTCGAGCCCTGCCAGGGCAACTTAGCAAGATCCCACCTCAAAGGAGGAAAAGGGGCTGCGGATGTATCTTAAAGGACCTGTGTTCAATTCCCAGTATCACAAACACACACACACACACACACACACACACACACACACACACACACACACACACACAGACACACACACACACACACCAGCAGCAGCAGCAGCAGCAGCAGCAGCAGCAGCAGCAGCAGCAGCAGCAACCCTCCCCCCAGCAATGTTGGAGTCCTGTTCCTGTACATTGCTTTGAGCTCAACGATAACCTTCAATGCAAAAATGGCAGACCACAGAAATGCTCAGCCTGCGATCGTGGCCTCCAAACTTGGTGGCCCACATATTTGGCACCAGGGAGCTGTTCAGGTAAGGACCATTCTCCCAAGGACTGAGTGAGAATGTATTGAGCCACAGCAGGTTGAGGGAAGGCTCTGATGGGATGAGCTGTAGCAGGGGCTGGGTGGGGCATAAGGCTCTGCCTTCCACCAGGTCAGGGCCTCGCGCTGGCAAAAGTGTGCAGCCCAGAGCTGCTGAAGGAACCATTTGTAGAGAATATTTTTCCTTAACCTGCATGGCTGGGCAGGGGGCTTGTAACTCAACTGGACACACAAGCATTTCTGGATGCCTGAGGAAATGCATTTGTGTAAAAAGCACCCACTTAGCGCTGCTGTACGCCGGGCCCTCCATTTTTGGGTGCTTATAAGTGGTTTTCCGTGGGCCATGTTTTCTCTCAACACTCTTCTTCTGTTTTGTCTTCAGAGTTTCGGTTGACATGTACTTTAACATGGGTAATGATTCCTGCTGTCTCCAAGCTGATCCCTCAGATTCAGACTGTGTACCTCGCCAGGCACGAGGGGGGCGGGGGGAGACAGGTCACCAGTGGTCAGGGAGCACTGGAGAGGTCGAAGAGCCCAAGACCCAAACCCATTTCAGTGGAAAGCCAGGTGACTGTCCCCTGGAGGCCTGCCACTGCTGTCTTATTGACTGCATCGTTGAGACATCACCGTTCTCAAGTTTGGGATTTTTCTTCCTACTTTGGAGGGAAAAGTAAACTTTGTGCTTAGAAAGCTCTGGAAACATTTCGCATGCCTTTAGTTAGGTCCTGGGTGGTGGTGGCGGGAGGAGTTACTGAGAACCGCGGCCACAAAGAATTCATTCTCTGGAGTCAGGAGGCTGTGCCAGCGTGCGGGGACATGGGACCAGAAACCGGGCCTGGACTGTGCGGGCACTGCATGGCACTGGGGGACATGCCACGTGGGATGAGGTCCTTCCACCAGGAGAACTGACTGTGGCCTGGCTGTTGTTTACACTGACATACGGCCAGACTGCAAAATCTAGCAAAGCACATTTCTTAAATGAATGGTGCCCTCCGAGATGACACTGGCGGCTCTCAGCTGGGGAACAGCGGGCAAGGTCTGGAGATGTTTTGGGCTATGATGACTGGAGTGGGTGTTACTGGCAACGAGTGGGCTGAGGCCTGGGATGTGACAAAAATTCCTCACAGGACACCGGCATCCCCTGTGGAAGAACCACCACACCCAAGGATCAGTCAGGCTGAGGTGAAGACCCTAGATCTGATTCATGGGTTACGGTAAAAAAAGACATCTATCTATCCAATGACTTTAATTTCTGTTTGCCTCTATTATTTTTCTAAATTATATTATTTATTTATTTGGTTTTTGAGACAGGGTCTTGCTCTGTAGCCCAGGCTGACTTTGGATTCACAGCAATCCTCCTGCCTCAGCCTCCCAAGTGCCGGGATTACAGGCATGTGCTACCATGCCCAGCTTTAGGTGGTGCTGAGAACTCAACTAGGGGCCTTGAGCTTGCAAGGCAAGTGCTTCAACTGCTGCGCCATTCCTCCAGCTCCTACTTTTTCCATTTATTTTAAAGTTTAAACTAAATTTTTAACATGAAAACATAAAAACTTTTCCTATTTTTGGTACCATGGGATTCTCAATACATGGATAGCCTGTGTGACATTTAGATCTGGTTAAACACAGCTGTCGCTTCAAGCTTTTATCATTTCTTCCTGGTGACATTGTTCAAAATCCTTCTAGCTTTAAAAAATAAACAGGGAATAAACAGTGCCTGTATTCACAGCTGAGGCAGGAGAGTCTCAAGTTGAAGCCCAGCCTGGGTAACTTAGTGACGTAGGGAGACCTTGTGTCAAAATAAATTAATAAATAAATAAAAATTTAAAAAAAACAAGAAATGGGCTGGGATGTAACACAGAGTGAGGGCCCTGGATCTGATCCCTAGTGCCACAAAAATGAACAAATAAGCTGTGTATTGCGGTTGTCCTTGGTCACCATCCTGAGCAATGGTCCCCATCCACGCTGGCCCAGCTCTCCCTGCCCCTCCAACCTCCCCCTCCCCAGCTCTGGCCACACCCACTCTATGCTTGCTCTTTGCAGCCCTTGGAGGGGGGGAAGCTTCTCAAGGGTGTGCGCCCTTAGTGGTGTGAATTGAGTCTTCCTGGCAAACGCAGCTGAGGTGCACAGACGGGCTTTCTGCCAGCCTGGCATGCATCCCTCTCAAAGCCCTCTTGAGGCGGGTGGGTGTTAACAAGCACAAGGTGTTTATGGACTGATTTGGCAGCGTTTCCCCCACTGAGTCACCGGGTGCAGATGCGAGCCCTGGCTTTGAGAACCCGTCACTGTGTCTCAACTCTGTAGGAGCCCCGAATGGGCGAAGGTGGCTTAGACGGGGACACTCCTTACTCAGGGTGCTGAATGGCCCAGAACTTGGTACCTGCCACACACTAGAGGACAAGGGACCCTCTCAGCATCTCTAAATTGATGGCACACTCTGGTGTTCTCTTGGACAGCGCTGGGCTACAAGAAGATACCGCTGAGGGAGCTTTTTCCTTTCCTTTCTCTCTCTCTCTCTCTCTCTCTCTCTCTCTCTCTCTCTCTCTCTCTGATGCTGGGGACCAAGCCCAGGGCCTTTGTACTGAGCCACCTTCCCAGCCCACTTTTTATTTGTGACTCCAGGACAGGGTCTCACCAAGTTCCCCAGGCAGGACTCAAGCGTGAATTTGGAGATTCGCCCGCCTCAGCCTCCCAGAGTGCTGGGATCACAGGCCTGTGCCACCAGAGCCTGGTATCATCCTTTTCTAGAAAGTCCCATCTCCTGAATTTGAGTCCTGCCTTCTTGCCCAGAAATGGATCCATTTTTAACTTTACAGAAGTCTTGTTTCCTCAAATTCTTTTGCTACTTTGAAACTCACTAGAAAAAGGAAACAGACTTTTAAAAGGAGGCCGATGCCACCAGTTGTGTGTTTTAAATACTTTTCCATAAAAATGAAAAGCAGCATAACGATGCATTAACTCAACATTGTACTTCTCAAGCTCACTTCGGCTCCATCTACTTCTGATGCATCGCCTCTGCAGAAAGTTCTGTATTTTGTTGGAATACCGCTCCCACGTGGAGTTAGAAGCTTTCGTTTCAGGCACATGCTTGCTAACGTGCTTATACTTCATAACATTTGGACCCTTTTCTCCTGGCATTTTCTTGTTCTCGTACTTTCTATTTTCTGCAGAGTCCGGGTACACTGAAGTTTACACCAGGCTTGAACAGGCACGTTGATGAGATATAGAAAGACTGTCCCCCCAAAGCCACTCTCTAGAATGCTGCCCAGTGCTGCCCACAGATGCGTGGCTGGTGATGTTCTTCTGTTTGCTGTACTAGCCTGCCCCAGCCCCCCGGATCAGAGGCCAGGACATGCACATCTGGGGCTTTCTCTACCCTCCACCCTCCCAGTCTTCCCAGTAGGATCCAAGTCCCAACGCCCTGCCAGGGACTGAGTCTCTCTCAGGTGTACTAAGGACTGTCACCAACACTGTGCAGGAGGGAGTCGCTCACATTGGCCGGGTTCCCACAAACATGGCCCTGCGGGTGAACTACATAGCTGTCCCAGACAAAGGAACATGGGTTTGTGTGTGTGGTACTAGGAATGGAACCCAGGGCTTCACACTAAGTTATATTCCCAGTCCTTTTTTTTTTTTTTCTTTTGATTTTGAGACAAGGTCTCACTAAGTGGCTAAATTGCATGGGTTGGACTCAAACATGTAATCCTCCTGCCTCAGCCTCCCAGAGTGGAACTGTGACAACAGGCCTGGCAGAAACACACACATCTTGGCTCTGCATGGATGTGGGCTAAGCAGGGTCATGGTGGCTGGCACCCACGTGCCACATGGGTGCAATGTAAGCTCAAGCTAGAAGCAGAACTTAGTTTTCCCCACAAGAATCACTGCTTTGGTACATGTTTGTGATGATGATCACACCTGTCTTGGGGAACTGGCGCACACACGTATGGCATCACAGGCACTTTTTCTTCCCTCCTCATCCTCCCTTTTCTCTTCCATCCCCAGCTACATCTACAGAGACTTCCTCTTTACTTTTTTCTCTTTAAATTATTTATATTTTGAGTCTCTTATATGACAGAAAGTACAATATCTAACCTTCTTTGTTTAATTTATTTCAATTGGCATTATGGTCTCAAGGTACATCTATTTTTCTACAAGTGACCCAAATTTATTCTTCTTTATGGCTGAATAATACACCACTCTCTCTCTCTCTCTCTCTCTCTCTCTCTCTCTCTGTGTGTGTGTGTGTGTGTGTGTGTGTGTGTGTGTGTGTGATATTTTCTTTATCCATTCACATGCTAATGGCCATCCATACAAGCTGCTTCTAAGATTTAGTTCCTTAGTTGTGCTGCTATAAACATGGGTGTGCAGGTGTCACTGTAATATGATGGCTTTAACCTTTTGGGGGATACTTAGAAGAGCTACGGAAATTCTATTTTTACTCTGAGGAACTGCCATATTGATTTCCCCAGCTGTTGGACAGACCAGTTTAGGGTCTCACCAACAACGTAGAGGCTCCCTTGCCCCAGTAACCTTGCTAGCATGGGTTGGTTTTAGAGTTCTTCTTCTTCTTTTTTTGGGGGGGAGGGGACAGGGTCTTGCTCTATAGTCCAGGATGGTCTTAAACTCACTGTGGAGCCCAGGCTGGACTGAAACTCATGGCAATCCTCCTGCCTTAAGCCTCCCAAGTGCTGAGACTACAGGTGTGCACCACCACACTCAGCTTATATGATGCTGGGGAATTGAACTCAGAGCCTTGCGCTTGCTAGACAAGCACTCTAACCACTTGGCTACACCCCAAGCCTGGTTATGAGTTCCAGTAGCCACGCTTACTGGAGTGAGTGGGAGACTCAGTGGTGTTTGGATTGAGCTACTGTAATGGCCAAAGACACTGAACACTGAAAAGACTAAGGGAAGAAGTATGATCACTGCATTCCAAAGAGGAGAAGTGGTGATCTTCTCTCCCTCCTCCACTGCTCTGGGCTGCCCTGGCACAGGGTCCCCAGGCTCAGAGACCAGGAGGGGACCTGCCTCTCCGTCACAGTGGCCACAGAACGTGGCCATATTGCTTGCTTCTGTTACCCGACTCGGTGGCCAACACAGAAGCCAAGGTGGCTGGGCCTCAGGCAGGGGGTCTCCTGCCAGGCCTTCTGTGAGGGCCAGACTGGGGCTTCCTTGGGGCACAGGGCCTTATCAGGGACTGGGAGGGACAGGTCAACTGGCATCTAACTCGGCCAACCGGCACGGGCACGTCACCTCCAACATCAGCTGGGTGAACTCCTCGCTGCTGAGGAAGGACGGCTTCCAGTCCTGCTGGATGTCGCAGATCTCCGTCTGGGCTGACACCTCTGAAAAGCAAGCACAGCAACACGCCAGTCAGCCGCTCTGCGCGTGGGGGCCAGAGGGCCGGAAGTCACCAAGGACATGCACAGGTGCCTGCATGATCCAGCACGCATGTCTGTGCGGTGTAACTAAAGAAGCCGACACCAGCAAATGCGTCCCCCTGATTTTCAAGGACTGGGAACTCTGGTGAATCGGGCTCAAACACACTCCCACTGAGCTCATATCCCTGTGAGGATGCTCCCAGAAGACAGTGCCCTTTCCTCAGAGCATGCAGGGCCTGCCACTTGCAGGTGGCACAAGGCCCTTGGGATCAGGCGGGTGCCACTTATCAAGGTTCGGGGACGAGACCGGATGGTACATATCACCTCAAGGCAAAGCCAAGCCCTTCCGAGATCTGGCCTGGGGCTGCCCGCATTCTGGGGGCCGGGGCCCTGGGCCTGATCCCAGCACTACAGAAAAGAAAGGGGGATGGAGAAGAAACAGGAGGAGGAGGAGGAAAGAGTAGAAAAAGAAACAAGCCCACACAGCTTCCGAAACAGCCGTGCTTGCTGTACGTAACTCTCAGCACTGTGTACAAGAGCAGCGTGGTCAGTATTTCATTACCTATAATATGCTGTACAAAAATAAGATTACTTATGTGTTTTCAAGCTCTGAACTCACTTCTGAAACGTTATGGTGGTTAATCTACATCTATTCACATGCCTCTCTTGAACGGAACACACGTCACTCACGTTTGTCCTTCAGAGTCCCTGGCCTGCTGGCCCGCACAGGACTCCCGAGATGTGCTAGCTTGTTCTGCGTTCTTGACAGGAATGCTTTTCTTGGTTATCATCTCTGATGAGATTATCACGCAGCCCAGATGTGGCCTCCAGCTGTGTTCTTCCATTTTCCTCCACCTCACATTCACACTCTGCTCTACGTTATGCGACAAGAGGCCTAGAGATTATTCTCTGTGCCAATAAAAATATACAACTATCCAGGCCAGGTGGAGTAGGCCTGTAATCCTGGTGTTTTGGGAGGCTGAGGCAGGAGGATCACAAGTTCAAGCCCAGTATGAGCCTCTTAGTAAGCCTCAGCCCCAAATGAACCATAGAAAAGGGGTCTGGCTATTTACACCCATACCTAGGCTGTAGCTCCCGCTCACAGCTCTCGGTTGGGTGCCTCCCCAGCCTGCCCCTGTGTCTGGGCCCCATCTCTTAGGCAGAGCAGGGGACAGATCCTGTTGTATGGATGAATGAACCTGCGTGAATCCACTAGGTTCTTGCAGGCGCGCAGGTGTGAAGGGCTGGGTCCCATGGGAGACTCTAGCCCTCCCCCTGGACTCCTGCCACCTGGGTTGCCTGCCCCTGCCAGGCTCTGCTGGGAAGTTTCCCCCTTCTGGTGTCCGGAACATCAAGTCACGGCTGTTGTTATGACAGTTGGATCTGATGTCCTTTATGGTCTTCCCCCCCATTTTTTAAAATTTACATATCTCATCCCCTTCCCACTCCTTTGCCCTGCACCCCACGCCCCCCTTTCCTTTCCACAGTCTATCTTCTTACTCCATCTCTCTTACATTTCTTAATGCTTTGACTTTGTCATAGTAGAGAAACCATGAGATATTTAACCTTTTGTGTCTGATTTATTTTGCTGATCGGTGTTCTCAAGGTGCATCTGTTTTCCTCCAAATGACTCGAGCTTATCTTTCTTTATGGCAGTGTAGTACTTCATTGTGTAAATATACCACAACTTCCTAACCCACCCATCTCCTGGTGGGCATATTGGTTCCTTCCAGGATTTACGCTCATCTACTGTGCTGCTATAAGCACGTGTATGCATGTGTCACTCTTGTATGATGACTCTGAAGATCCCCAGAAGAGGGACAGCTAGGTCAAACAGGATATCTATTTCAGTTTTTTGAGGAGTCTCCCCAAAGTGGCTATACCAGATCACAGTACCAGCAGCATGTAGGAAGGTTCCTTTCCCCCTACAATCTTGCCAGCGTTTGTTAGTCTTTTTTGAGGTCTTAATAGCAGCCATTCTTAATAGAGTTAGATGAGGCCTCAGCATTGTTCTGATTTGCATTTCTCTGACTAAAGATGCTGGATATATTTTAATGTATTTATCAGCCATGTGGACTTCTTCCTCTGAGAACTGTGTATTGATTTAAGTTGCCCATTTTTTGATTGGGTCTTTCATTTTGGAGGGGCTAATTTTTTTTAGCTCTTTTTATATTTTTGATAATCATCCTCTGTCTCAGGACAAGGTGACAAACAACTTTTTCCCATTGTGTTGGTTCCTCTTTACTCTGTAGTGTTTTCTTTGCTGTGCGGAAGCCTTTTAATTTGAAATAATCCCTTGTGTTGATTTTTGGCATTATCTCACGTGCTTTGGGTGTTTTATTGAGAAAGTCCATGTCTGTGCTACATCTTCAAAAGTTTTGCCTGTTTTTCCTTCCAGGAAGTTCAGCGTTTTCATTTTAATGCGTTGGTCTTTGCACCATCTTGATTTGACTTTGGTGCATGCTGTTGATTTCTTCTTTCATTCCACTATGATATGAAAGCATGCATGGAATTATTTCATTCTTTTGAGCATGTCTTATATCCAAGGAAATGGTTTATTTTGGAAAAAGTCCCATGTGCTGTTTAGAAAAAGGTGTATTCTTTTGATGTTGGCTGGAACCCTCTGTAGGTATCTGTTAAGTCCATGTGTTCCATAGTTTGATTTAGCTCTGATATTTATTGATTTTTTTTTGTCTGGTTAACCCATCTATTTTGGGGTATTGAAGTTCCCTAGTATGACTGTATTGGGCCTATCTGGCCCTTCATGTCCACGAGTTTCTGTTGTATGTAACAGGGTGCACCTACATTGGGTGCATATATGTTTATCATTGTGAGCTCTTCCTGTTGAGTTGTTCCTTTTACCAGGGCATAGTGTCCATCTTTGTCTTTTCTGATCTCTTTTGGTTTGAAATCTGCTGGGTCTGGGAATCGTACAGCTACTCCTGCTTGTTTCTGGGGTCCAGTAGCATGGAGTGTGAGTTTCCATCCTTTTACCCTCAGTCTCTGTGCTTCTTTGTGGGTGAAGTGTATCTCTTACAGACAACAAATGTTTGGGTTTTGTTTTTTGATCCCCTCTGCCACTCTGTGTCTTTTGGTCAATATTCTCCTAGTGGTGATTCTTTGCTTTTTTTCTTGTTACATTTTCCCTTTCAGTGTTTTTTTTTTTTTTTTCCTTCTGTGTTCTTTGGTGCTACTTTTTTTTTTTTCTCTCTAAGATTCCTTCAAGTGATTTCTGCAGTGCTGGGTTAGTGGTCACAAGTTTCTTTAGGGTTTCTTGGTCATGAAAAATTTTTACTTCTTGATTTCCAGGAATAACTTTGCTGGATACAATGACCTGGGGTTACACCTTCTTTCTTTTCCTTTTTTGTAAAATATTTTTTTGGAGACAGGGTCTCACTCTACAGACCAGGCTGGTCATGAGCTCACTATGTATCCTAGCCTGGCCTTGAACTCATGGCAATATTCCTGCCTCAGCCTCCCAAGTGCTGAGATTACAGGCATATGCCACTATACCCAGCTCATCTTTATGTGGTGCTGGGGAATCAAACCAAGGGTCTTTTGCATGTTAGGCAAAGGCTTTAAGCAGTGATCTACACCCACAGCCCCTGACACCTGCTTTCCTTTAAAGCTTGAAAGATTTTATTCTAGGCTCTCCTGGCCTTTAAGGTTGGCAGTCATTTGGATGGACTTGCCTTGGTAGAATAATGTCTGTGTTTTTCTCACTGCTGTCGTTGTGTGGAATTTCTGAGGTTTCGATTATTATATGTTGTGGTGAGGTTCTTTTCTAGTCAAGGTTACTTGATGTTCTGTAAGTTTCCTATTCCTGAATATTAACTTCTCTTTCTGCCCTGATATTAGTCAATAAACTCTTAGTACCTTTAGTGCTGTCCTCTGCTCTTCCTCCCTCACCCATAATCCCGAGGCTGGTTCTCTGGGAGTCTCTAGCACTTGCTGTATCCAGCTACTTTGCTCGCTTCTTATTTTGGTGTTATGCCTGATTGTGGCATTAGTTTTCTCAGCCTTGTCCTCAAATTCTGTCCTTGCAGTGTTCAAGCTGGCTTTCCCTGCTTTCATATGAGTTTTTCGTATCCTGCTAGATATCGTTTCAGATCTTCCATTTCTCTATCAAAAAGTCCCTTTATATCTTGCATCGTCTTGTGTACTTCATTCAGCTTTTTTATCTATATCTTCTATATGCTCAGTAAGCTTTGTATTCATTAGGACAATTACTTGTGTAGCAAATTCTTCTTTTAAGCCCACTGATCACTACATGCATTTCTTTAAGAAAATCTTGTTTGAACTGACTGCAGAAACCAACTGGTCTATTTGGTGTCTGACTTCCTTTCCTATGAGTGCCACTGTTCCAGGGCCCATGACATTAGCTTCTGGGGTCTCAGGTGATTCTCTATGTGTCCTATTCCCTTGCTTTCCCATGATTCTATGACTGAGGGACGTCACTTTAATGGCCTAGCTGAGGTTTCCTTGAATGTGTATGAGGGTGTGTGTGGGGAGCCTAAGGTCCACTGAGTTCTGTGCTAGAGAGGGACCGAATAGTCCGATGGCCTCTAAAGTGTCTTGGTCACACCCAGCCCCCTCAGCAAATCTCTGCCCTATGTCCTGGCTTTCCTCCCGTGAGGCCAGGGCTTTCCGCCCTCTGAGATGCTCCCACTGCCTCAGGAACCATTCAGGAGTTTGGCATCTCCCCTCCCCCGGCAATGGTCTCTCGTGCCAGTTCCTTTCTAGGTACTGATTAAGAGTGTCTCCCAAATCTCTGATGTACGGCGTGTCTGTGGCTTCTTTTACCCTGAACAATTCAGATTTGGGCTCTTTTCAAGATGGCTCCTGCCTGTGCTGCTGCCTAGCATGGCTGATTAGTGCTGCTTCTCCCGAGCTGATCTGCTATATTCCAGGAGGGCTTTTCAGGGGAAGCTCACAGTGCATTTGCAGTCTGCACTACTCAGAGGCTCGTTTCTGGAGGCCAGGGCTGCCAGGTGCTGTCGTTTCCCATGGCTCCTGGCTCCGGGCTTACCTCAGTCTACAGCTGTCCACAGCCCACGGCCCTCCCAAGTCAGCTGGCGCGGCTTCCTGGGCTGGCCTGTTCCTCAGCTTCTAATGTGTTCACAGAGTTTCCAACCTTCCTGGGGTCTCCTTTTAACACCTGGAGCTCTCCCCCCTCTCCTAGATAAGCTGAGCAGGTCACTCTAATACCTTGACTTCTGAATGAGCCCATGGGGATCACTGGGCAATACTCCTACTCGGCCACCATCTTGCCCTGAAGTCATTTGTGGTCTTCAAGGAATATAAGAGCGCTTCTAAAAGACTGACAATTGAACACCGGAAGAAACCCAAGAGAGGAAGCCAGACAGAGGGCCAGTGTGTGAGGCTGCCTCACAGTGCTGGGCACCATGTTGCATGTGGACAAATGCATGCTGGGAAGCAGAAGCAGGCACTACACACACACACACACACACCCCTCAGCCAGTGTGTACCTTATAGTGCTGCTGAGGCAAGAGAGAGAGAGGGAGAAACCCCCACCCCCAGTTCTTTACACAGATGATTGCCAGTTTGACCACTAAGAAATGAGAGAGTTGACGCAGTAGTACAAGCCTACAAATCACAGCACTCTAGGACGCTGAGGCAGGAAGATCACAAGTTTGAGCCCAGTGCATGCAACCTACAGACTTAGCAAAATATCAATACTGTCCCATCCCCTGCCACTTTGTAAAACAATTTCGGAAGTTCTCTTCTTGAGTATCTTATTGTGGCTGCCTTAATGTCCTGAATGGGCTCAAAGTATTTATGGTAATTTCTGTCAATGAAAAACACAACGGTGTGTCCCTCATCTACCTTATCATCTCTGGGGAGGGAGCCGCAGGAGCCTCTGCCTTGTCTAAGTGCCTCTTGAGGACTCTGGGTGGCCAGGTAGTTTCCCAGCACCAGCAGAAGAGTCCTGAAAGCAGCCGGTCTGCTCACTGGGCATTTCAACAATTTGAGGATTTTTCTCGAAAGTTAAAGTCCCCCTCACAGAACATTAGACAGATGTAAGTTAGAGGGGCTGGAGGAATAGCACAGTGGTTACAGTGCTTGCCTATCAAGCACCAGGCTCTGAGTGCAATTCCCCAGCACCACATAAACTAGGCAGGGTGGTGCATGCCTGTAATCGCGCCACTTGGGAGGCTGAGATAGGAGGATTTTAGTGAGTTTGAGGGCAGGCTGGGTTACATATGCATGCATACTGAGTTTGGTACCAGCCTGGCCTACAGAGTGAGACCCTATCTCAATTTTTTAAAAAGCTGTATAAGGTATCTCAAAGCAAGTCAAAACCATTGTACTGGGAACTAAAACTCAGGGTTAAAATCCTGTCTGTCCTGGCATCTGATTTGACCAATATATAAGCTACAGAGCGGGGCGAGATGAGCAGGAAGGTGTGGCCAAAGTGGCTTCTAAACAGCCCAGGACAAGAAACCTCTGGGAGCGTTTTTTTTTTTTTTTTTTTTTTTTTTCAGGAAAACATTGCAATTAAGGGCCTGCTGCCCACCGTAATTCCAGCAGTCTGGGAGGTTGAAGTAGGAGGATTGTACGCTCAAGCCTAGCCTGGGCCACTCAGCAAGTTAGCCAAGACCCTGTGTCAAAATAAAAACTGGGCTGCAGACATAGCGGGGGACAAAGGTCCTGGCTTCAATCCCAGTGCTGAAAATAATAAAAAGGGGTCGCCTCTTAGATCCTGCTCTGGGTAACTTGGTGTTGCCCCATTCCCCCGTCCCTCCACGGGTCTGACCATGTCACAAAGTGCATCTTTGGGATGTAAGGGTTCAAAGAACAGTCTGGAAAGTGGGTAGAAGCCAATGTCTGGGGTGGGCAAACACTACCCATTTCGAGGGACACAATTGTGTGCCCTGGACCCTTCCTTCCACACTGCAGGGGACACACTGCATAGAGGCATATGTGGCATGGAACTGGAGGTTGAGACACCCCGGAGGGACACTGGGGGGCCGGCTTGGCCCCAGAGCCAGCACGCAGGTAGATGTGGGGACAGTGCCACATGTCCCCGGCTCTTTACATGGCTGTCTCCATCTTGTAATAGAGTCACACGACAGTAGAGATCAACACCAGGAAACACAGTCAGAGTCTCCTTTTGCTGGGGGTCCCTTCAAAAAGAATACAGAATCAAGATTTCTCTCCTCAGCTGAGAAAAAAGGATGCAGGAAAGATGGCGGAGAGAGCTAATCGTTAGAATAATCACCGGGTCCTAATCAAGGTTCCTCACACACCCTGGGGCCTCCAGTCAGCCTGAGTGCGGAAGGCACGCCCTGTACTCACTGCGCCTGGCACTCTCAGACACAGGGTTCACCCTGCGCCTGCTGGGAAGAGCACCTCAGCACCCCGGCCAAAGGCCCACCTGCGAGGTGGCTCCTATTGCAGCTGATTTAGGTTCCGAATTGGTACAGGTGGTTTGTGAACTGAAAATCCAACAATTCTTCTTAAGCTGGCTGTGCACGGTGCATCCTCCCGCCCTGAGATGCTGGGCCAATGATCTGAGGAAGTTGGCTGCGGTCTGATTTATTTTTTTAAGCTCCTTGGATGACTTTATGGGAAGCCAAAGTTGACAACTGATCGTCTAAATCAGGCACTTCCAAACTGTGGCCCACTGCTTGTCTTTTCTTTTCTTTTTTTCTCTGTTTTGTTTGAGACAAGGTCTTGCTCTGTAGTCCAGCCTCACTCTGTACTGACTGTGTAGCTCAGGCTGGCACTGAACTCACTGCAATCCTCCTGCCTTGGCTTCCCCAGGGCAGGGATTATAGATGTGTGTCACCAAACCTGGCTTCAGCCACTTTTTTAGCTGTTGTGTTTTTGAGGGAAGAGGAACTGTCTATGGCCATATGTGAAATACATAATACAGTTAATGTGCACATATAAATACTAAAACTGCCTTCAAATATTCTTCATTACAGTACTTAAAAATTCAGGCAAAAAAAATGGCAGGCTGTAGGCTGGTCTGGCCCAGAATGGAGGTACCCGCACAGCAAGGGTACACCCAGGAGATGTGCACTGTGGTCAAAAAGATGATGTTTATATTTTAAAAATTTATTACAATTAAAGATGTGTTGCCATGGATCCCCGTAAGATCTGCCTCCCTCACGCTCAGCACACTTACTACACAGTTCTTGCCACTTCCTGAGCAGTTCCAGAAGTCCCCTCCGGCGAGTGTTTTTGGTTGCACTGTCCAAGCCACCTCCATGTCCCTAACTGATCCAAAACATCAGCTTTTCATGGTCATCGACTGCAGGGAAGTGCCAGTGTGGCATGGCGCCCGATCTGGTGAATATGGTGGGTCAGGACACACCACCATGTTTCCACCAGCTGCCGGCCTTTCTGCTGGATGGAACTGGGCAGCGACACTCACCGTGTTTTTGGTCTTGCCCTGCAGAGGACCTTGGGAAAGAGGACTTGCAGAACGGCTTCGACTGGGGCGAGGATGATGGCACATGTGGCTTTGAGGTGAGTAGAAATCTATTGAGGGGATCCACGATGGTGCGTTTGTCACTGTGGTGAGTTGTACTGGAATGTTAATGTTACCAGGGATCCCGGCTGCTCCTGCTGGTCTCCCCGAGGGACCCACGTGTCGCTTCTCGTACAGAAGCAGAAGGGAACGGTGCTAAGAACAGTGCCCAACTGATGGCGGCTGGGCTTGGGTCCCACGTCTTCCTGGAGGGCTGCGGTGTGATCACCTCGTGTACCTGTCGTGCCAAGTGTGTGGAGCGGCCACCTCAGAGCACCGCTGTGTGGCTTAGAGCCAGCTGGCTGGCCCACAGTGTGATTCTGATCCTGGTTGCTTTGAAGTGGGCCGTGCAGAAGTGGGGTTGTGCCTTATGGCCAGGGCGAGGCGAGGTGTGCCCTCCGCAGTGAGGCAGCTGTGATCCACAGACCTGGCCCATCAGGGCCGGGCAGGATGGCTCTGGAATTTCACAGTGAACGGAGCCCCATGCACAGGTCACCCTGATGAACCTGATCCCATTTAACAGCTGTCTGGCTGCTCAGCGGCTCTGACCCAGTTTGAGTCATTTGCACTAAATATCTTGCCGACCCAACCATCTTGCCAGCTCACTCAGCTAAATCATTCAGCACGAAATAGAACCAATTCAATGAAATTAGAGGGGCACGTGGGGGACAGCATGGGGGAGTTTATCCCAACCCTGCTCACTTGGTCTTCCCTGATGACCGTGATCTTGGGCAGGACGGAGGACATGCCATCGGCATCACATTGGTCACAGGCATAAGCAATCATGAAACAGTTAGTAAGGGAATAACAGAAAGTCCCGGAACTTTCCCATGTCCCGGCAGTGCCCTCGCCAGTGACATCATCCTATCTCAGGGAGCGTTCAGCAGGAGAAGCACAGGAGAGCCATGGTGTCTTACTCAACACTCCTGGCGTTCCTAACCCTATTATGAGAAGGGCCATGGGGAAGGCAGAAAGGATTTCTACCCTCCTGCCTGTTAATAGTTCCTGACCTTTCAACCAGTCGCCAGCTTTTCATTGTTTTTTTTTTTCCTTGTACTATCCAAGGTGCACAGTAAGTTAGGTGAGATCAGCACTGAGAGGCAGAAGGGCTTGAGGAGGCGAAGAGGAGAGAGAGCGATCTGAGAAGGACATGAATTCAAGGATGGCTTTAAGGAACAATAGCACAGGACGGAATACTATACACTGGTGAAAACGAACCTAGCAGAGTGCTGGGGGAACAACAAGGAATCCTGCAAATGATTTCAACTGAATCGGATCCCAAGAGGCAAGGCCTCCCTATCCCAGGAAGCCAGATACAGTGTCCCATTTGGGGAGAGGACAGGGGACAGGGAAGAGGCAGCCCTTGGGGGAAGCTTCTCTTTCTTTACCTTTTTAAAAAATACTATGTATCTGTAGGCATTAAGCCCAGGACCTGCGTGCTGAGCTATATCCCCAGCCATTTGTCTACTTTTAAGTTCTGAGACAGGGAGTTGCGAAGTTGCCCAGACTGGGCTCAGATTTGCAGTCCCCCTGCCTCAGCCTCCCAGAGTTACAGAGGTGCACCACCATGCCTGACAAAGCCCTACCCATTGTGAACGCTGCCTGCTCGGCTGCCCTGGCATATGGGCCCGGGAAGGGTGGCTGGCGGAGGCCGGAGTGGTCTTGCCTGCAGGAAGCCCACCCCGTGGACCCCCATCTACCGCCAGAAAGGGCAGGTGGGTGGCACATTACCGTTGTGCCTCTGCAGGAAGCCAATGACCTTCTCCAGCACCGTGGTCTTGTCCATCTTGCGTGCGTTTCCGGGCAGCATGGAGCTCAGCTCTTTGATGAGCACATTGAACTGGTCCCGACGCTTCTTCTCAGACTTGTTCCGAGACGCTCTGCAAACACACAGCATGCAGGTTACGAGGACGTCCTGCCCTGGGAATGCGCCATCACCACATGGGTCCTGTCTACCTGTGTGTGTCCTACAAAGAGCGAGTGTCATCAAAGACTTCTAGAAAGATGACATTGCCATGTCATGGGGGGAGAAAATGTTTGCTAGACTTTCAGTACCCAAAAGAGACAATGTTAATCATAAGATACAAGGCCCCCTGTTCAAACCCCCGCTGGAGAAGAAGGAGCCTCTTCCCTTCTTGGCAACGGCCTATGCATTATAAATCATTTTTTGGCCTACATTTTAAAGACTGACATGCAACCTCCTCTGCCAAAAAACCCCTCTGTTCCTGCCCTAGTTTGCCCATGATAAATTATTTGTGGGCCGGTAACACACAGCTCATGATTGCCCTGTTCTTCCCTTCGCTGGGTGGAATGACAACCACCATGGCCTGGCAGAGAACTTGGGAAGGCTCCGATGATTAGCGACAGAATGCAAGCTTGTCTCCGTCAGCCTCCGCCGGAGGCACCCCCACAGTGCCCATAGCACGCCAGGCACCAGCAGGTGGACTCGCATCTCTGAGTTAAAGAGAGCCAGGAGCCCACTGACCCGGTAATGAGGCTTGCTCCTGCCAAGGCGGGGAGGTGCCAGACCCCCAGCCCGCGCTCTCTCTGTGGGCTATCCTCCTGCCACAGCGGCTGCCCTGGCTCCTTCTAGAATTCCAGATCAGTGCCATCCTGCAGTGTATCAGTCTCCGGCTGCACCTCAGCATAGCGGTTTTGGGGTCCCCCTGCCCCGTATGTATTGTTTCATTCATTTTCCTTCATTGTAGGGAACATTACAGCGTCGCGGTGTTTCCAGGACGGGGAATTTGGGGATGATCCTGTTCTGAGTGTCCCAGGTGACAGGGCACGCACCTCTCTGGGCTTAGATTAGTGACGAAGTCGGGTGCCACGCGTGTGTGTAGCGTCGAGGTGCTGCTCTATTGGCACACAAAGTTGTCTGCCCTTGGTGTTCACCTGTCTACCAGGGCCAGAGGTGAGAGTGAGGATCCCCGCTTGCGACAACCGCTGTCAACACTTGGGATTCTTGGTCTTGTTTATTTATGTATGTAGTTTTACTTATCCAACAAAATGTCGGCTCACTGTGGACTGCATCTGTCTTTTTCTGATGATCAAGGATGTTGGACATCTTTTTGTATGCTTGATCACCATTCATAGATTTCTTTTATGGGATGTCAATTCAAATCATTTCCTTTTTTTTTTTTTTTTTGAGGTACTGGGGATTGAGCCCACGGCCTTTGCACTGACCTACATCTCTTGCCATTTTCAAAATTTTTATTTTGAGATAGGATCTCACTAAGTTGCTGAATCACTTGGACTATACTTGAATTTGTGATCCTCTTGCCTCAGCCTCCCAGATAGCTGAGATTACAGATGTGTGTTACCAAGCCAAACTCCCCCAATATTTTTTATTTTTTAAACAGAGTTGTTGTCTTCTGCTTATTGAGTTTAAGAACAAGGAACAGCAGGCCTGGCGCCACACTGAGGCCAGCATGGGCAACTTAGTGACCCAGCCTGACTGGTCTGAACATCAGAAATAAAAATGGGCTGGGGATGTAGTGTGAAGAAGGCCTTGTGCTTGGTCCCCAGTATGAGAGAGAGAGGCACACACACACATCCTTACAAAGCTTATCCTTTGGTTTTGAATGCTGGGCTCACGTTTTTCTGAACTGTCCCCCACCGGTCCTCTTGTGAGTGCAGGGTCCGGCTACACAGGTGGTGATGAGTGTACTGCACACATGTGTCCTGCCTCTCACAGTTAAGTGCTGCATGTTTCAGCCCACTACCGCCTGTGTACACAGCAGTGATGCCCCAAGATTACAGCAGGGCTGGAAAATTCCCACTGCCTAGTGACGTCACCCGCTGCAGAAGTTTATGATGTGTTGTGGTTTGGGTCTGGAGTGTCCCCCAAAGCCTCACATATCCACAGCTACTGTGTACTGTTGGGAGAGGGGGCCTGGCTGGCAGGGGTGATGCTTGGGGCTTGACCTGGCACGGCATGTGCCGGTTCCATCCACCCTTCTCCCAGGGGACTTGCTTCTGGTGTTGCTACGCCATGAGAACCTCTGTCTCCGGCTCGGTTCTGGCCCTGCCATGTGATTCCACCATTTCCCAGCCACCCACGTGTGAATGGACTGTGACCTTCTGAAACTGTGAGCTAAAATAAAACTTTCCTCCCTTAAATTGTAGATGTCAAATACGGAGTCACAGTGACGAGAAAAACACTCAGACATGGTGACCTAGGTGTTAATAAATTTGATGGCTGCCAGGTGTACAGATGAACGGCCCAACCTAAAACTGGGTGCAACTGCCTAATGCATTATGCCAACTTGAAGGGATTAGGGCGCATCCAGTTAATCCCCAGGACGGAGCTTTGGGTGTGATTGACTCATGGGCCAACCAATGAGGGAAGATGACCCATCCCGGATACGGCGGCCTAACCAATAGACTGGCAGCTCGAACTAAATAAAAAGGAAGGAAGCTAGCCACCGTGTTTTCCTGGGAGAGCTCTGCCTTTACCGCCGTCTCCTACCCGTGCATCTTCACATGCCTGCTAACCTGTTGGGGCAATGATAGCAGCACAGACTCGTGTTGGCTGTCCTGTCGTCTCTGACGGGTGCTTTGTCTTGTCTGAGCAGCGGTTGGGCCCTTCAGCTCCCAGACCAGCGGTCATCATTTTGGGTTCTCTTCAGACTTGTAAGCTGCCCCAGTACATGCCCTTTTATGTGTATAAGTTCTATTGATTTTCTTTCTCTTAGAACCCTAACCAACAACACGGGTCATAATAACAGGCAGCGATGTAATGGGTTTATGTATTTACTATGTTGTACTTTTTCATTTACTGTAGAATAAATTCTATTTTTAAAAAACTGTTTCTAGAAAGCAGTGCTCCGGGTTATGCCAGCACCAGCTGTGCGTGCTTCACGCTCCCCACACCTTCCTTCTGCACTGTTTCCTCTTGGGCTTGGCTTAATCTCATAGGATTTTGCTCATTTAGGCAGCAGGAGGCCATGTATATACAAGTGTCTCAAATTTGTTCATTTTTCTCATGCAGAGTGACTTTTGGGACACTTTGTACACTGAACTTCATGCTTGCATTAGTTTTACTTTCTATATTATGAAAGATTAATACTGAGCAAAACAAATTATTTTTAAAATTCTTTTATCAGTATGTATGGCAACCTTCGGACACCTTGTCCACACACAAACACAAACACACACACACACACACACACACTTCCCCCCCCAACAACCAAGGCCACATCATCTAGGTTAGCTCATTCTATGACAAGCACATAGCAATGCAGTCACTACTGATTCATGTCTCCGACCCCATCTAAATGGGTAAGCAGTATGTGATTTTTATTTGGTTAATATTTTTGAATATTTAAATATTTCTTGAGATTTTCTTTTTTATCAAGAGATAACTTAAAAATCTGTTAAGTTTTGGGGATAATATTCCTGTTCTCCACCTTCTTCCAATTTAATCTGGCTCATTCAGATTTTGGTCCTTTTGTTTCATGAAGAAATATTTAGCCTATCTTGGTAAATGTTCAGGAAGTACTGGAAGATCTGTGTATTCTGATATTTCCAGGTGGACTGTTGTAAAAATTCTGTTGGTTGGTGGTGTTTTTTCAGATCTTTTATATCCTTGCTGGTCCAGTTCTACAATACCAAGAGGTTTATTAAAGATTAATCTCACACCTTCAGATGGCGCTGCGTCTCTTTTGAAGCTCTTTTTAGGTGTACACACGTTTAGAATTATTATGTCTTGAGTGAGCTGATATTTTATCATTGTGTAATGTCACTCTTTATGCTTGGTAATTTTCTTTGCTCTGAAGCCTACTTCATTTGATAGGAAAATAGTTTCTTTTTTAACTGTGCTTGTGTGGTAAATTACATTCCAGTTTTATTTTTAACCTACTTATACCACCATACTTCAGGTTAATGTGTAACAGCATATAGCTAGGTCACTCTAAAAAATCCACCTGACAATCTCTGTCTTTTAGTCAGCATATTGAAACCACTTACATTTAATATAATTATTTATGCATTTGGGTTTGAAGATACCATTTTACAACCTGATTTTTGTCTGTTCACTATGTTTCAGTGGTTGCTCCTGTTTCTCCTTTTTTGCCTTCTTTTAGGTGACTTATACTTTTTGTAGTGTTTGATTTTAATTTACCTAAATTTTCCCTCTATTTCTTTTATAGTGCTTAGCCATACCTCCAGGGATTACAAACTGTACCTTTCAGAGCCTGCTGAGAGTCATTTAGCCATGTCTAGCAGCAGAAAGTCTACTCCCTGAATTTCCTTTTACTTCCCCTCTACCCATTTTTTATCTGCAATATGTATAAAATTAAGTTACTTTCATAACATAATTATTTATTTCCCTCCATATTTGTCACGTCTATTATCCTTTCTTTATTCTTCACATTCCGAGTTTCCACCTAGTATCATTTTCCTTCCATTGGAAGAAGTTCAGCACTTCCTTCAGAGTAGGCCTCTTGACAACAATTTTTCCTTTACTTACGGCATCTTCACTTTACCTTCATTCTTGAAGGAGATTTTCCTTGGATATAGAGTTCTTGGCTAACATTTCTTTTCTTTGACATTAAAAAGAAAATATTGTGCTACTACTAGAAGGTTTCCATGGCCTCTCGTGAGAAAGCCACACAACTGTTCAGGCCTGCCCCTCATGGTCAGCCCCTAACCTTGGGTGGTGGTCTATCCTGATGTTCAGACCAGAAAATCTGTTCCAGGTTAGATCTGTGCGTATCAGTGTGGTGTGTGTGTAGGGTGGGAGAATGTGCCCAGGAACTCATAACCAATGTTACAAGGTCCCTTTCCTGGGCCTTCTTTCTCCCTCTTAAGAGATCTGGCCAGAAGCTCTGGTTCCCAGGGCTCTCTCTGCATTGCTTTGGAGAAAAGACTCTTTTTTTCCTTGTTCTGCCTCCCAGTTCCTAAGTCTACACCTTTGTTTCAGGCTAAGCAGTAGGAACACAGGAAGAGAGGAGGAGAACAGCACCCTCTTGGGCTATGGGTCCCCATCACCCCTTACTGTGGTGGTTGCTGCAAGGATGTAAGAAGTTGAAGAAAAGAACAAAAATAGTACAGCTTTCCCCCACACCCAACTAGAGCAGCAGAAGACCCAGTTCCTGCTCCACCAGCCAGTCCTAGAGGGCTTCTTGCTGGTCCTTGCTTGGTTCTAGTCAGCGCCTCCTGCTGGGCTGGAGCTGCACTGACCCAAGGCGGGGAAAGTCTCTGCGAGGGAACAGTCGGAGAACTCTAAGCTCATTTAGTGGGGCTTCAAAATCTGCTCTTTTCCAATCTGCCTTGTATTAGTTACTTTTCAGGGACCTCTACAAGCTGCTCCCTGCATTCTGCCTAGAGTTTTTCAGTACTGGGGAATGAACACAAGGCCTTCACTCTGACCCAATCCTCAGCCCCTCTTCATTATTGATTTGAGACAGGCTCCTGCTAAATTGCCCAGGAGGGGCTCGAACTTACGACCTTCCTGCCTCAGTTCCCACAGTGCTGGGATTACAGGCCTGTGCCATCAGAGCCGGCTGTGCCCAGACTTACGCATATAACCACACTGTGTGGTAGACAAGAGGGCCTAGGGACCCCATCACACCCAAATCCAGAACCCCTGGGTACCTTTCCACATTCTTTTAAGGTGGGGTTTTAAGGACTGTTTGGAAGGCGGCTGGATTATAGAGGCTCTGTGCACATCAGGGGACTCGTCCATGGGGGAGTATAGCTTGAAGAGCTGGCGAGAATATTCCTGCTAAAATTGAATAAACTTGTGGAAAAAATGGCTAAAAATAAAATTTAAATGTTACCATTAATTTTCTCTAGTTGGCGCATTTATGCGAGACTACTTCTTTAAACATTTCAGTATTTTACAACTGTTGTTTTGGTTTTTTTTATGTATAAGAAAATACACAAAATTGATGGCAATGAAGTCAACATGTCTTTCACACAAAACAATGTGGACTGAAGGGTCTTTAGCGAAAAACAAGTCCATGGACACAGGAGTTTTTGTTGTTACTATTGTTACTTTATCCAGATGAGATCGTTTATTATTTTTTACAGTACAGGGGATTAAATCAAGGGCCTCTGCAATGAACTGCAGCCCCAGCCTCTTTTTATTCTGAGCCAAGTTCTTGCTAAGTCACTAAAGTGCCCAGACTTGGCTCAAACTTGAGATTCTCCTGCTTCAGCCTCTCAGAGTACAGAGATTGCAGGCCTGAATCATCATGTCCGGCCTGGCCTGGGTTGCTTACAACTGAAAAAAACTGTTTTTGTTTGTTTGTTTGTTTTTAAATTTAAGACAGGATATCACTCTGTAGTCTAGGCTGGTCTTGAACTCACAGTGTAGCCCTGGTTGGCCTTGAACTCACAGCAGTCTTCTACCTCAGACTTCCCAGTGCTGGGATTACAAGCATGTGCCATCATGCTTGTGTAATTTTTTTTGTGGTACCGGGGAATTGAACCCGGGGCCTTGCACAGGCTAGGGAAGCTCTCTAAACACTGAGATACATTCCCAGCCCCGGGCAGCCTGATGTGTGCATTTGCTAAGTGCAGTGTCAGCATCTAGAGTGAACTTGGGAAACCCTGAGACTTGAAGAGAGAAAAACAGTGACTGGCACGGTGAGACCTTGTTTTGGGGAGCATTACCTGCGATCAGGGCTCCCAAAAGTAATGCATTCTGGGTAACTCGGGCATAAGGTAAAGTCTACCGAAGGCCAGTGTAGCCCCTTTCTCTCCCAGCCCCGGCCATGGGGGCACACACACACACCTCATTTGTATAACTTGGGCAGTGTCCTTCCATGGAGGCAGTGGGGTTGGGGACACTGCTGAGCTCACAGCCACAAGCAGTTGGGCACCAGAAGATGTCATCTGGGCATCTGGGGGAGACAGGTCCTTCCTTACTGGGAGAATGACATGAGGTCAGGCCAGTGTCACCTGGTCTTGGGGGAGCGTGGCGAGCTGGCTGTGTTTGTATCACAAGACCGGGGAAGCGTGTGCAGGAAGCTGAGAGCGGCGGAGGATGCCCTTTCAGTGACAGTGACATCTTTACTCTTAACTACCGCGATCCAAAGACGCCTGGGTCCCCGAGGGAAGCTGGCCTAATTTCACAGTGACTCTTAGTTAACAGTTCCACAGACAGTTTTGCACAGAGCGCGAGCCTTGGAAACACCGCCAGGATCTCACCAGAAATATTCAGCCCAGGTGCATCCCACTAGAGGCTCGTGGGGCTCTTTCTGCCTTTGCTTTATAAAAAGTTATGATAAACCATTTAAAAAGGAATTTATCATACACATAAACTACATGATATTATACATGTTGTATGCAGATCAGAATTCCTCCTCTTTCAAAAAATAGGTAGGGGGAGAGGCCGGGCAAAAATAAAAGGCAGAGTATGTCCTGTAGCTTTTTCTAAAGAAAGGCCACTGGGCCAGGTGGCCCACGTCTGTCATCCCAGCACCGTGGGAGGCTGAGGCAGGACAACTGCCGGGTCAAGCCCACCCTGGGCAACTTATGTCTCAGAATGAAAAAAATTTGACAGTGGACTGGGGATGTAGCTCAGTATGTAGGCCCGGGGCTTGAACTCCAGTACCATGAAAAAGGAGGGGAAAGAAAAGAAAAGTTAGTGTTTTCTAGATCGTGGGTTTCTGATCATCCTTTATGAATTTGCAATTATTGAAAGGAGGGGAACAGGTCAATGGCAAGGTGCCCTTAGACGCAGAGAGGCTCTGGGGTTCCTGGGGCTAGGACACGCCCTCTGGGTTCCTAGGGTGCCAGCAGCCTCTTCCCAGCTAAGTGGCAGCAGACAGCACCCCACGGAAGCTGAGAGCCCAGCCAGGGGCCCCTTTACTTTCAGCTGCGTCTGGGCCACAGAGAGGATTAGCATTCGGCCTTGCAAGGATGGCTCCACTTTCCTCTTTGTTTTGATAACTGACTCGCTTATCTGGAAATTATAGGGTAATACAAACAGATTAAGTGTGCCACCACCAGCCCTGTCCTGGCAGTGCCTGTTGCCACCACAACAAACCCAGAAGTATGAACATCTGTCACTGCCATCGTCGTCCCTGGGGTGGTGCACTTGAGAGCCATTCCCAGGCTCTGAAGGACAATCTCAGCAAAATCAGGACAGCGGGGACATCGGGGACGTCAAGGTCCATCTCAGAAAGCCACTGCCCCATCCTGCAGATGCTCCCAGGAGCATCACAGGCTGGAAGTCGTCCCCGTGGGCCATAACTTTCATGGATGGGTCTGATCTTGCAGATCTGCTTTTTTTCATGGTACCAGGGATCGAGGCCTGGGCCTTCCCACTGAACTACACCCCCCCCCCCCAGTCCATTTTTACTTTTAAAAAATGACACAGGACCTCACTAAATCACTAGATTGCCCCGTTAGGCTTTCACACACACTCCTGATGGGATGCCTTACCACAGTCCAGCCCACGCTGGCACCAGGCCCAGCACCTGTACAACCAGGAATGACAGAAACCTCTTTTCTTTATAAAGTACCCAGCCACGAGTATCTTGATACAACAACAGACAACTGACGACTCTGGGGACCAGGTCCATGGCTCACAGAAACAGACTGGGAATGAATGAAAGGAAACCACGTCGGCTTTGCATTGCTGCGATTAGAACTTGATATGAATCGACTGCAAAGGGAAACGACTTCCTTTTGGCTCACAGTGGTAGAGGTTTCAGTCCATGGTCACTTGGCACGGATGTGTGGGGCTGTGCCAGCGCAGTCCACCATGGGGGGAGCACGTGGTATGGGAGGCCTGGTCAGCGCATGGCAGCCAGGAAGCAGTGGAGAGGGCAAGGGGAAGAGGCCAGCAAGGGTGACTGTCCCAGTGACCCACTTCCTCTCCCTAGGCTCCACCTCCCTAAGTTCCCCACGAGCACCGTGGGCTGGGCATCAAGCCTTCAACACGGCCTCTGGGAGCAGAGCCTGGATGCAACCTGATTTGTCTCTAGGAACTTTGCGCCAAGGAGATTTGGGCCTGTGTGCATTTGGTGACTTCTGGGTGCAGAAGGCCTACCCACACATCCTCCTTCCTCTGCTTGGTTTACAGGCGAGCAGAGCTGTGGAGAGGCTGGGACCACCGGTCTTAGGAGGGGACACCGAGGTGCTGGTGGCAAAAATGAAACTCCTACTGGATGTGATGACACAGGCCTGTCATCCCAGCAGCATCTGGGAGGCCGAGGCAGCAAGATCGCCGAGTTAGAGCTCAGCCCTGGCAACTTAGCAACCTAACAGGAGCGTGTATCAAAGCAAAAACAAATCAAAACAAAAAGGGCTATGGGTCCCCATCACCCCTTACTGTGGTGGTTGCTGCAAGGATGTAAGAAGTTGAAGAAAAGAACAAAAATAGTACAGCTTTCCCCCACACCCAACTAGAGAAGCAGAAGACCCAGTTCCTGCTCCACCAGCCAGTCCTAGAGGGCTTCTTGCTGGTCCTTGCTTGGTTCTAGTCAGCGCCCCCTGCTGGGCTGGAGCTGCACTGACCCAAGGCGGGGAAAGTCTCTGCGAGGGAACAGTTGGAGAACTCTAAGCTCATTTAGTGGGGCAGCATCTGGGAGGCCGAGGCAGCAAGATCGCCGAGTTAGAGCTCAGTCCTGGCAACTTAGCAACCTAACAGGAGCGTGTATCAAAGCAAAAACAAATCAAAACAAAAAGGGCCGTGGATGCCGCGCAGTGTGAAGGCCCTGGGTTCAAGCCCTCGGGATGCCAAATAAGCAAATAAATATAAATAAAGATTTTGACTTTGATCCCACTGGGGTCAACATCACACCAGAACACAGGTCTTCGTGCCGTGTGGGGCTGGCAGAGGCTGGGGCTGCTCCTGTGTGGAAAGTCTCTCATGGGCCCGGCAGGAGCCGGGTCAAGGCCCAGGCCTGGACAGGGAAGCACTGCCCAGCGCTCTGCTGCTTACCTCTTTGCTCTGTCTTTCTCATCTTCATCCATTAGATTTTCTATGCAGTATTTCCTGCCAAACAAACAAAAACCCAGATGATTACGGGATTTCCCACAGGCCATCCGCTGCCCTCACCTGATCACAATTGCACCTTTGCCCCATGGCTCGCCAAATTCTTTTTCCTTTCTTTCTTTCTTAAATATACATTTTGATACAGGGTCTCGCTAAATTGTTCAGGCTGCACTCAAATTTATAATCCTCCTGTTTCGGCATCTTAGAATGCTGGATCACAGGGCTGTAGCGCCAGGCCTGGCTTCTCCAACTTTTTGGCCTCAGCAGCTGTCTGCTCCCTGTGAATGGGGTCACGTGGAGGAATGGTTGCCAGATGCCAAGCGGCTCCTGGGAAAGTCCCCAGAGCCTCCGAGATGTGGCGCTTTTTGCTATTAAAGCACACAGCTACGGGATGGAGGAATGGCACTGGGTGAAAGCGCTTGCTTTCCGAGCACAGGACCCTGAGTTCGATCCCTCAGCACCACATAAAGGCAGGTGTGGTGGCTCACGCCTATAATCCCAGGTCTCGGGAGGCTGAGGCAGGAGGATTGCCAAGTCCAAGGCCAGCTTGGGCTCCATAATGAGACTGTCTCAAAAATAAGTAAACAAAGCAAACAGTTATTATGAAGAAGCGTCCTCAGGCTGTGATTTGAGATTCGCTGTGGAACCTTGCGCAAGGCAGCAGCGCCCGGCAACCTCAGGCTGGAAGCCAGCCAGCGCCTCCTGGTGAAGGCCTGTCCCCTGCTGGTGACGCCACTGGCTCGTGAGTTCCTCCCGGCTGGATGCCTGGTGCCCAGGACACCCTAACGGGCAGCATTTCTTCTTTGTTAATTTTTACTTTATGTCCTAGTATGTAGTAGTCGTGCTCACCTGGGCAGGGGGCGTGCACACCTGCCACGCCCACTTCCGGCTCCCCCCCTGCAGTCTACCTTCCTATTTCCTACTTTTTTTTATTTTGCTCTTATTTATAAATTATTTATCATATACATGCAAATTCTTTATATCTGCGGTTTCTCGTATGACAGTTACCATGTGATATTTATATTTCTGTGACGGATTTATTTCATTTAGCATTATAGTCACAAGTTGCATCCGTTTTCCTACAGATGACTCAAATTTATCCTTCCTTATGGCAGAGTAGTACTCCGTGGCGTCTGCACACACCACATTTTTGGATCCTTGTCTCTGCCGACGGCATTCAGGCTGCTTCCGGGACTTGGCGGTTACCGATCCTGCTGCTGTGGGCACGGGCTTGGACGCGCCGCTCTAATGCGGTGTCTTTCTTTGGGGATGCTGCCCAGCAGGGGCGGGCCTGGGGTGCTTAGGAGGCTTGTGCTCGGCTGTCGGCAGACCCTCCACGCTGACTGCCGGGGGGTGGAACCCAGGGCTTTGCACATGCTAGGGAAGTCCTCTACCGCTGAACTCCACCTCCAGCCGTGCTGGGCCCAGGGGTGCGGGCCTGCAATCGCGGCGCCCTGGGAGGCCGAGGCAGGAGGATCACAAGTTTGAGATCAGTATGCACAACTTTTAGCAAGACCCCGCCTCAAAATCAAAACTAAAAAGCGGGCTGGGAGGGAGCGCAGTGCGACGGCACTGGGCATGATCCCCGGGTACATGGGAGGAACACCCCGCAACGGGGCTGCCCGGGCGGGAGCGCAGCAGGGTGCGGGGCGGAGCCTGGAAGGGCCACTGGTCCCCCGTGGAGGCTGCGGCGATGGCGCGGGGCCAGGTCCTGCTTCCACGTGGAGGCCGCTCAAAGCCCGTGACGTCAAAACTAAGCGTCGACGCACGTGATGACACCCGACCCGCGCGGGGCCGCCCAGGGAGGAAGGCGGGGCCAGGGCCGCACCAGCCAACTCAAGGCGCGAAGAGCTCTTCATCTATTGGTCTTCCCCGATTTACGTCCGCTCCGCCCCAACCACATCCCAGATCCACGAGGCCGCGGGACAGAGGCCCAGGCCCTTTCGGCCTCACCTCCCCACGCCCCTGCCCACACCTCCTCACGGCGGAGCTCGTCACGTGACCCACCCGGATGGGACGGGACGCCCACAGCCGGGCAGCGCTGCCAACCTCCGCCTCCCTCTGGCCCCAGGGCTCTCTTCATACTGTGTCCACCCACCAGCAGCTCCCCCTGGCCGCCGGCGGCCCGCTTTGTCCCTGTGAATCCACCTACTCCAGACACTCATCCAAGTGGCACCAGGCAGCATCTGTCCTTTGTGGATGGCTTATTTCGAGTATCACAATGTCCTCTAGGCGCGCCCAAATTACAGCTCGTGCCAGAATTCCCTCTTTTTTCAAGGCTACATAATTCTCCATCGCATGCACATACCACATTTTGTTTTTCCATCATCTCTTGGGGGGCATGGGGCCTGCTAGCCTTTCTCACGTTGTGAATGCTGCCCTACGCACACTTACATGCCCCTTCTTGTACCTACGACTCATTCTTCTCATAGTAGGAGCCAAGGGGAGGAGGACGGTACCAAGGAGGAGGAACAGAGAGAATAAGAAACCCTAAGAAGTCAGGCTGAAGGAATAAAGAGAAGCTTAGAAGAGCGAACAAGCTTGGAAGTCCAGGTTAAGGGGCGACGGAGATGTTTAGTAACAATTCTTCTCAAGTATACAGAGTTTCCAAAGACAAAGATTTGGGGCAACTTAGGAGCACAGATGCCAGTAAATGAGCTTAAAGAAGGCAGGAGAGATTCTATTTGATGGTGAGAAAAAGCCGTGGATGTGAGTTAGCCCCAGCGCAACCACTGTGCACACTGGGTAAGGCCTCTACCGCTCGCTGCTGCACGTGGGCCGTGCACCCCGGGGTCACCCAGCGACCCCACCAGGACAGGTAACACTGTACACCCCGGAGGAGGGCTGACTCACCACGGGACTACTCACAAAGGTGCTGGTGGGGACAAGGGAGCCGAGAAGGGAAGGATGTCACTGTTACCTGCAGTGGCAACAGCAGAGGTAAGGGACAGAGCAGGATGGTGTATCAAACCTGGGGGACGCCGTCATGCAGAGGAGGCAGCTCTTGACAGTGGGACACAGCCAAGAAGGGACTAGTGGGAGGAAACCCATGAGCGCCTTCTCCCCCATCCCAGTAAGAAGAGACAGCAGAGAAAGTCCCATAGGCCCCGAACTCAGTGTCCCTGCCATCATGATGTGCTACTAGTGTGGCTACTAGTGTGACACAGGAATTAGCTCATCCACAAGGAACCAATCCACCAGGGGGTGTGGCGGTTCACACCTGTAATCCGGGCATTCTGGGAGCTAAGGTAGCAGAACTGCAAGCTGAAGTCTAGCCTGGGCAACGTAACTTGCCCACAATTTGGGGAGACCCTGTCTCAAAAAAAAAAAAAAAAAAAAAAAAAAAAAAAGGCCAGGATGTCGCACAGCCCAGTTTAAATGCTCAAGGCTTGCTCTATGGAATTAAGTAAGTCCCTTGAGAACCTGCAGTTCATTTCCTCATTTTTTTAATCACGAGACTGCCGCCTAGCGGGGAGGAGGTGTGCCCGCACTCCTGGCAGCCAGGGGCCCAGATGCCTTCTCCGGATCAAAGACAGACTGTCCCGCCCTTCCAACACACCTGTGTCACGCAGCCCCTGCTGTGGGACATAGCATCACACATTCTCCTCGTCTGATTTGAGTTTCTTTTTAATATGCAAGGCAAATCAGATGCACTGCAGCCAGACCCATAGCAGGCAGTGTGACGCCTCAACCCCGCGTGTGCTGTGCAGCGATGCCATCAGGGCCACTGATGTGTCCACTGCACCACACAATCATCACTTCTTTGCGGTACGAGCATTCACAACTCTCCTTCTAGCTCATTGGAGACAAAAATAACTATGGTGACCTCACTGTGCAGCACAAGTGCGAGACAGTCCGCTCACCCCCTTGTAACCCTGTGCGTGCTGCACCCCCCTCTACAACCTGCCTGCCTCGGCCTCCAGTGAGCTCAGTGACTGCTTTAGATTCCATGTGTGGGTGAGGTCACAGGGCACTTGTCCACCACTGGCCCGTGTCTCTCCACAAGCGGGGACACAACTGCTGACAGGCATGGGATAAAACGTTCCCTCCATATCAGCGGTGGGCAGAAGTGTGCAAGTCAAACCGCCTGGATAGAGGGATGCCCTCGTTCCCGCCAGATGGCCACAGTCACCGGAGACAAAAAGGAACAGAAGCTGGACAGGATGTGGAGGAAAGGGCATCTCACACCATGAGTGGGATCGGAAGTCACCACAGTATGGAGGCTCTCCAAGAAATTAAAAACACAGCCACCAAAGAACCTAGTAACCCTGCTTCTGGACATACATCCAAAGGCGCTAACGTCCATATGCTGAAGACAGATCTGCGCTTGCATATTTACTACAGTGCTACTCACAACAGCCAAGATTTGAGAGCAATCTAAGTTATGATTGAGTAGGCAAAGAAAATGTGTGTGTGAGTGCAATACTATTTAGCCATAAAAAGGATGAAATCTCATCACCTGTGATAAGGACAGACCAGATTTGAAAATCAACAAATGCATTTTCTCCACAGCAAGAGCATCTCCCTGGGGTTAGGTAGATGTGGATGACAGGTGACACATGGCAGGCAGATACACACACAGAGTGATGCTATCTGGAATAGCAGAGGTGTCAGCTATAGCTCAACAAGTGGTTGGGAGGTTGGGAGGGAGGGAGAAGGGAATGCAACACAGACAAAAATGACTGAGGATGACCGTGACAGAGGTTATCAGCGAATCTCAGCTTGCCTCAGCTGGTCCGCAGGGCAAGAAGAAGGCGTGTCAGTGATGTCCTGTGACCCAAGGGAAGTTTCTCCAGAACTCTCTCTCACGGCTACTTATTACCCAGTGGGCTGAAGCTCTGGTCCTGGTGGGTGGGGACCAGCAAAGGGCAGTGCGACTATCTGTAAACATTATCTTTACTGCAACAAAGTAGCCATGAATGATATGTAATGAATGAGCATGGCTATGTAAATTTTAATAAAACTTTATTGATAAAAACGTGTGGACTGGATTTGCTGCCCACCCCAGTCAGTATTTCATTGGTTAAGGAACCACAGGACTAACTGCCCAGCCTTTCTCTTCCACATTTTTCATTTAGAACTTATTGTCCTGTCTTTCTGGGGCCCCGAGGATCCCTGCACGGTCATGGGTTTTCTGTGAAGTGACTATCACATTAACCCTGCTGTGCTGCAAGGTTGGTTTTAATTTTTTTCACCAAACACAATCATGATCTTTTCAAATTGGCTGAGAAGTGGTTTGAATTACAGGTCCTGAACTCGCTGGAAAATCCCGAAACTCCTTGCCAGGATACCAATGAGACCTGGTGAATTTAGTTCATTAGAAAGAAAAAAATATTGAAAACAAGCTGAAATCAAAAGAGTCCAAACCAAGCGCACACGCAAACGCAAACACACACACACACACACACACACGCACACACACACACCACCCCTCCCCCCTGGCTTGGCGGCAGGGGTGGGTTTTCTGCCCACAGAGCCTGCGCCTCCGGCCTGCATCTCACAGCACAGCGCAGTGACTTATCTCCAGTGCACTTAAGAAATCAAAAGGCCCTGGGGAAAGTCACCGGTGAGCTCGCTCGGCCACCCTTTGTCCATTGGAAAGCTAGGAAATGACTTCCACATTTTGGTTTTTCCTCTCTGGGGAATGGCTTTTTGGGTGGTGGTGATTCATTCGCTGGGGAAAAGAGAGAATTTTTATAAAGGAAATGGACAGTGAAAACCCCAGCCCTGGCTGCTCTTGAGATCTCAATTCTCTTTCAATGAAGAAATTTTTGGCACATCCCAGAACATTCCAGGACAAGACGGAAAGGCAAGGCCACCAGTCCAACTGAAACACCAGCCCACTCCAGCACACGTCCCAAACAGACACATCGCAGGACGTTTGCGGGGCCTCACGGAGCTGGATTCCCAGAGGACACATCCCATAACCACCAGCCACAACTGAGTGCCTGCCGGTGCGGACCACGGCCTGTGGTGACCCCAGCCCCTCGCACTGGCCTCCTTCCGAGAGGCCGGCGACTCGTCAGTCAGGGACACAGTTGATGCACAGCGAAGGAATGAACACACGCAGAGAAGCGGTCTTTCGGCCAGTTCACAAGGACACTGTCGACCAGCACAGCATTTCCAAAATAGACAGTCGCACTATGTGGACTGGAGGGCCATGCGACAGTACGAGGTCATTCTCGCCACCTCCAGCCTGGGTGTCCACCGCTGTTGGCTCTTCTTTCCAGGGGTCCCTTTTGTAAAGTACTGAGCTGCGCTGTGTCATCCTGAGCCAGCTGGAGGATCTGAAGGACAGCAGTGTGTGGTCGGGGCAGGGACAACAGATGCTGAGAGTGGCCGGGTGGGGATGGATGAGTCATGTCTGCCACTGAGTCAGTGGAAGCTTTGCTTGGAGTTCGGATGCCACAGAGAAACGTGTCCCTAGAAGGAGGCACACAGTCACTGTGGCCCCCAGGCTGGGGGGTGCGGGGTTCACTCTCAGAGCTCCAGGTACTGTGTGATCTGGGGGACTGCTCTCTGTGGGGGACATGGAATCCGCTCGGGAAGGAACCTTGGGGGGACGTGAACGTCTGCCACACTCAGCCTTCCCTTCGAGGGTGGCCTGTGCCCGAGCCTGGGACCACAGCTGTCCTTCTGGTGTGGTGCCGAGACCCCCTTTCCACAATGGGATGGGCTCTGCCTGGGAGGGGTCTGCCCACGGAGTGAACTGCAGGTGGTGTGGCCCACCCCAGCAGGGGAGCATCCTGCCCTGGCCTCGTCTTCCCTCTTCTCCGGTGCCCATGACTTCTCTTGTGTGGGGCTGGAATGGAGAAGACACAGCCTGGATGCCCATCCAGGAGCTCCAGCTCTGAGAGGCCAACACGGCCAGGGCCCAGCGGGCTCTCAGGCTGAAGGCCACCCCCTCGGGGGCATTCCACGAGGCACCGGCAGGAAAGAGTCCCCTGCATGCTGCCCAACTCTGCTGTGTCTGAGGTGACTTACTCTTTAATGACTCACTCTCCAAAGGTCTCCACAGGTCAGGTTCTCCCAAAAGACGGAGGTGTTTGGCCTACACTGCCCAATCCCCACTGGCCAAGCTATTTGGAAAGGACAGTCCTGGGTGACAACTTTATTAAATGGCCCTTGGAGCTCAGGCTGTGACAGGCCCCTCTTTCTGAGGATGTCTGGGGAGAGCCATGGTCCTGGACGGCCTCTCCCGTGGCCCTCTGGTCCCCGTGGCCTGCATCCTGGCTTTCCTCTGTTCACCAGCTGGCCTTCCTGGTATTTGTTTTTTCCTGCTACTAGACTAGACACCCCGAGGCCAGGACTGTGGAGTTCTTGGGGATCAAAGGGACTGTGGGCATCGTGGCTGGGACTGGCTCGCTGTGCAGCTAGATCGGTGCCCATGTGTACAGGGCTGGAGGAGAAAGGCCTCACCAGGTGGTCAAACACCCTGAATCCCAAGTGCCCACCACTCTGGCCACCAGCCTAGCCAGACCTGTGTCAAACCAACCAATCAGAATTTTCCGGCGACCCAGGTTTTAAAAGGGATCAAAAGGCCTGCAGGCTGAGTGACCTGCTGGACATAGCCTGGCACTTACAGATGGTGAGTGGTGCCCTGTCTCACCAGTACCCAGCTGCAGGGGCTGCAGGGCACTCAGGGAGGTGGGGGCCTGCTGGGGATGTGTCCGTATGGGAGGGTGACATGGGATGTGGGACATGGGACTGTGGCCCAGCACCGGGCAGGGAGCTTCTGGTATCTGGAGGAGATGGACCCTCAGGGTCTGGCCCTGTCTGTGTGCCGCAGGGGTGACCAGTGTGGTGACTCACAAGGTCACAGGGCCCCAGCCCCCAGTGATGCCACTGTGAGGTGAGCCGGTGCTGCAGTGGGGGCTTGACAGGGCCGAGGCCACTCAGCTGGCTTTGGGGGCCACCAAGACCCCTTATATTTGGCTACCGGGGTGATGGGGCTGGGGGAGGTGTGACGTGAGGGAAGGATGGGGAAAGAGTGATGAGGCTGGCATCACTCCAGGTCAGAGGTCCCCCTAATAGTTTCCACCCCTGCAGGAACCTCCACACAAACTTGTGTAGGCCCACTAGGGGCCCATGTTTAAGGAGGACAGGGTGGGTGGCAATGGCAAAGGACTGGAGGCAGGACTCCGAGTGCAATCTCAACACCTTGAGGACACCAAGCCAACAGGCACTCAGGAGCTGGCCATCCAAAGCTACCTGAGGGGCTCCAATGCACATTGGTTTTTCCTGCCCCAGGACCTCTGAAAGCACTCTTCGTTCTGCCCCTTCTCAGCTAAACTCTACTTAAGCCATGAAGTTTTCTTTTGTGGCTATCTTTAGTTGGAGCTGCCTCGGTGTCTTGAATTGATTCAAAACATTCCCCTTTCATGATTACTGTGACCTTGGGCAGGAGCCAGAAGCTGCTCATGACAGGCATGGTGATAAGGCGGAGGGGATGCGACATAGTGTGTCCAGGAGTTTGCATGTCCTTGGGAGGGCATGGGGCAGCAGCATTCACTGTATTTTTAAAAATTCACATCTCGTAAAGACACCTGAGAAAGAGGCCTTCCAGAACAGCTTTAGGAAGCGGCAGGACAGGACAGGTATATCACGGTGAGGGGGGCCAGGATTCACGGCCTGTGTTTTCTACTGTAAAACATGTATTTTCCAATTTAAGCCTTCACTGTATATCCAGGCTGCACCCCACATTTCGGGCCAACTGCTGTAAAGTGCCCCACAGCACAGCAAGGCTGCGCCGGGTTCCCGAGCCACAGCTCAGGTCCCTCAGTACCGGAGAGCCTGGGGATGGGAGCCCGTGGTTCCTGCAGACCCGATAAGGCACTGAGCCTGAAGACACTCTGGTCTAAGGCAAGACTCTCCCTGAGTTCTGAGACAGGGTGCCGGGTCCCGCGGCAAGACACCCCTGTGAGAAGTGTCACCCCAGCTCACCCAGCATGGAGATGGCACCTGTCCTGGGAACGCCGGGGTGCGGGGCTTTTGCCTCCAGAGGCCTGGAAAGCTCCGGCATCCCACTGCACCGCAGATACTCCTGGACAGGTGCGACCCCAGACCCTCCCCCTGCCGTACGCTTGTCTTGTCCCGCTGTCTCTGGCCAATGAGGAAAGAGCCGCGGTAGGTATGGGAAAGCCCTGTCTTCTGTTTTAAGTTAGAGACTAGGCCAGGCCGGGTGGGGGAAGCCTGGACTCCCAGCAGTTGGGGAGGTTGATGCAGAAGGATCGCAAATTAGAGCCTTGGGTAAGTTAGCCACACCTTGTCTCAGAGAAAAAAGAAAAGAGATATATCTCCATGGGAGGCCCCGAGTTGAACCCCTAGTCCCCCAAAAAATACAAAGAAAAAAAGGCCTGCGGTGGCGTGGGTGGAAGAGGGGAGACTGACGTTAATGGCACTTGCCATAGCTCCAGGAATGGACTCCTGGTAGCGGCTCACATGCCCTGGAGGAGAAGCAGCTGGCCTCTGGCTCCGCTCACCCCTCACATCGGTGTCTGCAAACCACTGGGTCCTCCTCTGGCCTCACAACATACTACCACCCTCTTCTATGTCCTGCCTAGTCCCTGCCCCAGCTCGATGACAATCCCCCCACAGGGCCGCCCTGCCCTGTGGGCAGCAGAGCGAGCACCTGGCACCCAGGGACATGACCGCGGAAGGGCTGACAATGAGGAAAACGGGTCTAAAGCTACAAAGACGGTGGTGTGGGTCCCCAGCCAGAGCCCATGGGGTCATGGAGTCAGGGAGAGGGAGGCTGAAGAGTGAGGGCATCCCCATGCTTGGGCCCCCATGCTCCGGCCTACTGGGGTACCAGGCCACACTCCTGGGCCACAACAAACAGCCTGAGTGCACCTGCTCAGAGGATGGCCTGTGCCTGGCCCGGGAAGCTGCTGGCTCTTCACAAGGCGACACAGACTCGGCCACTGTAGGAAAGGAGGTCAGTACTGCAGCCTGGCCTACCCTGGTGACAGGCCAGTGATGTGGGTGGCCCAGGCCAGCTCCAGGTGGCAGGCAGGGACCCAGGGAAGAGAGAAACCCAAAGAACATCCAGGAGAAGGCTCTCAAAACAAAACTCCCAAACATGACCCACCCTCAAGGACACTTCCCGGTCATTAAGGTCAAAAAGACTCAGGTCTTCATGGGTTTGCTGGGCCAGGCTACCTGTGCAGGTGCCCTGCTGTGACAATATGGATGGGAGTACCCGAGCTCCTGGTGTCCCCTCTCCCGTGACCGCTGGAATAACTGGGTGCTCCCTGGGGAGGACAGACTTGTGTCTGAGCTGCAGAGACCGGTGGGCACAGGGTTCTCACCAGTCCAGCCCTACTGCACCTCCATCCACTCTGGCTCAGAAGCTGGGCAGAAGCCACGCCTGGTAACACAGGTTCTTAATCCCGGCACTCTGGGAAGTCAAGAAAGGAAGATGGCAAGCTTGAGCCCAGCCTGGGCAATTTAGCAACTTGGCAAGACTTTGTCTCAAAGTCAAAAATCAAAAAAAAATAAATAAATAAATAAAAATAAAAAATAAAAATAAAAAGTAAAAAGGGCGCTGGAGATGGTGCCGAGTATGAAAGTCCTGGGCTCAACTACAAAGAGAAAAGCAAAACGTCGGACAGACCAGTAGCTACTTTGAGGGAAATCTGCCAGTGACCAATGGTATACCCTTCTTTCAAGAACCCACGGCTGGCACCGGGCCGCCTTAGGAAGGCCCAGCACATGCCTACAGGCGGACACAGGGCTTGCTGGGGACCAGCTCCTGCTCCCCAGGACTCCGCAGACAGTTCCCCAGCTCATCCCCAGCCCTGGCACAGGGGTAACTGAGGGTTAGTTTGGGGATCTGGAAGCGGTTCCCCAAAACAGCCCAGGCCCGAGGGACAGGGCCGGCCCACATCAGCTACGTGTAACTTTACAAATGCGGACAGTTGCATTTTCTCAGATTCCTTTCTTCTCAAGTGCTCGACGTCTTTGCCTCTGAGCAAGCCATTCGGAAACACTCAAATCTAAGAATCAGGGCTGCGGGAACGCTCGCCCAACCTCTCTCGGGAAATGACCTCGTCTGAAAAGCTTTTGCTGGCAATTTTAACGAGAGGCGGATAACCAGCCCTGCCTTCCTTCCCCCTCTGTTCCCTGGCTGGTGCCCATGAACGTATCTAGCAGATGATAAGCAGACCTGCAGCTTAACAAGAGGGGGGAGGATCCACAGGCAGATGGCGGCCCAGGGAGGTCCCAGGTTCGGGTCATGATGCTATCATCTGAGCAGCTGAGGTGGTCACCACCCTCTCTGTGCCTCAGTTTCTCGCCTTCAATTGGCAAATGAGAGCAAGTGGGAGCCCAGTCCAGGCAGCCTGGCAACTTAGTGAAACCGTCTCAAAATAAAAATAAAAAAATAGGCTGGGGATGTTGCTCGGTGTGAAGGCTTTGGGCTCAATAAAAAGAGAGTAACTTTTGCAAACTATGAGGTGTCACAATTACGTGAAGGTGTTGTGCTGTTCACGTACAACTGTAGGCAAGATCTGTGTGGGTGACCACGCAGGTGAGAGTGAGGTGGGACGAGGACAGGGGTGAGAACTCAGAGAAGCCAGGCGCGGTGACACATGCCTGCAATCCCAGCACTCAGGAGGCTGAAGCAGGAGGACTGCTATGAATGTGATGCTAGCCTGGGATCCACAGTAAGCGCTGCCTACATTCTCCCTCTGTGACCATGCCAAGGTGACATACTAGCTGTGAACGCAAGTCCTCTTTCCTTTTAACAGGGGGACCCAGATTCTTCCTATCAAAACAGCTTGGCTGCCTGAGGTTCAGGTCTATGCTGTGACCACACGCGCTCTGACTAACTCTCTGCAAATGACTCAGCTGGCCTCCTGTATCTGACCTGCTTGGCTGGGAGCCCTTCCTACCCTCTGGGCCCTGATCAAAACTATCTATGGACTGAGCTTGCTGACAGCCTGCCAGAGAGCCAGTCACAATGACAGCAGCGGGTCTCAGGGAGCGGACTGGGGCACTAGGGCCGCTGCTTTTAGAGGGACTTAATACCTGTTCTAAGGAGCTAGCTGATCTAGCGAGACAGATTTGGTATAAAATGGCTAGTCTACCTGGGCCCGGGATGCAGGCCTGCCAACCCAGCACTCTGGGAGGTTGAGACGAGAGGATCACAGGTTTGACCCTAGCCTGGACAACTCAATGACTTAGCGAAACCCTACCTCAAAAACACACACAAACAAAAAACAACAATAAAAGCAACAGCAACAACAACGAAACAAGGCCTGGGGCTCTGGGTTTAATCCCTAGTAACTCAAAAAAAGGTTTTCTTTTTCTTTCTTTTTTTTTCTTTTTTTGTGAATTACATCCCCAATCCCTTTTTCAATTTTGATTTTGAGTCAGTGTCTCACCAATTTAGCAACTTGGCAAGACTTTGTCTCAAAGTCAAAAATCAAAAAAAAAAAAATAAATAAAATAAATAAATAAAAATAAAAAATAAAAATAAAAAGTAAAAAGGGCGCTGGAGATAGTGCTGAGTATGAAAGTCCTGGGCTCAACTACAAAGAGAAAAGCAAAACGTCGGACAGACCAGTAGCTATTTTGAGGGAAATCTGCCAGTGACCAATGGTATCTGCCAGTTGCCCAGGCTGGGCTCAAACTTGTGATCTTCCTGTCTCAGCATCCCAGAGTGCTCGGATAACATACATCCACCACCCAGCCTGGCTCCTGGCTTAGGTTTTTTAAAGGAAAGGGACCATCAATGAGCCGCTGTGGGGCACATGGTGAGGGACCTGCAGGCATCCAGCCCACCGGTGGCAGGCTCTCTCCGGGTGGGGCCAGCAGCTCCCAGCCTGTGTCTCCCACCCCACTTAGGAATGGAGAACCAAGACTCTCTGCTTGCTGACTGCTGGCCTGCAGTGCTGGATGCTGAGAATGCTGGGCCAGGAGAGCAGGGATTCGCTGGCTTTGGCCACTTACTGTCCCTACTACCCATTCTACTAGTTCTATTGGCAAATATAGGTATCCGGGATTACACAGCAAACAGGTGTTCCCACAGAAAGCCTGGTGGCCAGCCGAGGCCAGCAGGGTCCTCTCCCCTATGCTCCATAGGCAGCTATGAGCCTGACGGACTTCCTGGAGGGAAAGCAACTCACCGGTTCTCCCTGGTGGTACCCAGGCATGAGAAACAGGTGACCCCCAGTGACCTCAAGAAGGACAGGGAAATGATGGGAAGATAGCGGAAGAAGTGGAGAGGCTTGAGTTGCACACGGCACCTACCTCAGAGCCTCGTTCTTAACACGACCAACCAAGTTCACCCTGGTGACCTGTGCCCTCAGGAAGGTGGACAGCTAGGGTCCCTCTGCTGTGCAGACGCAGGAAGGGCTGCACAAGATCTGCACATCCACAAGAGTTGCAAAAGATGCCCCGCACGGCAGGCTTGGGGACAGGTACTGCTGTCACCTGGGCCCACCACCAAGCTACCCAGCCACATAACTTGGTCCAAGACAGTGATTACCCTCTCTACCCAGGAGAAGGGATGCAGAGCGTTCTGCAGGTCTGCTGTGTCAAGCACCACACGTGCAGAGGGTACAAACGGAACCAGCAAGGCCCTGCATACCCCCCAATCGGGCCTCTCCATTGCAGCGCATCCACCTGGCCTGCTACCAGCTAACTATAGTCAAAAAAAAAGCTGGTCGTTGTAAAGGTAGAGAAAAGAAAATTATTTGATCTACTGGGGTGTAATGGGATAATAGGGTTCACAGCATTTTTAAGCCTAAAAATAGTGCAAGGGCCTCATTTCGGATCCTGTCCTTCATATGGTGTCAGCTGGCCCCTGCGCCCCTCCTGCGCCAGCATCGTGTGGCCGGAAACTTGCCGCTTGCCGTGCCTGACTCCACGTGGGTGTTTCCCCTCATTCTCTGTCACGCGAGAGGGGAAGGCTTTCATGTGCCTGCCATTGTTCTACATTTAACAACAAAGGACCTGCTGCTTGACGTGGGCCTTGAGACTGGGCCGACTGGCAAGTTCCAGGAACTTTAAATCTGCTAACAATGCCCAAGCCAGTGGCCTCTCCCCTCTACAAATCTAACAGGAGGTGGCACCGCTGGGCCGGTCTCTTTAGGACGTGGCCTGCTCCACTTCCGGGAGCCACTCAGGGAGAAGGGCAGGCACGGGGTCTCCCAGGCCTGCCAGCACTGGACGCTGGCTGATGAAACTCACAGGGAACAAGCATTCTCGCTAGAGCTGATTTCTGGTATGAGTGAATTCTTCACTGCAACCTTCCGCATAAGAAAGATGGCCCCTCCTGCCAGTCAGTGCTGCCTGAGCTTGTACCAAGCTACTGCTCTACGCGTTCGCTCTTACTGTTGTATCTGCTGCCCAGAGTCCGAATCTATGGCGAGTATGGAAACAGATGGAGGCCAGACACCTGCCACTTCCAAGGGCCTGTGTCCTGAACACTGACTCCAGGGGAAGGACAGTTCCATGGGCCAGGAGACTCTTAGGGACAAACTGAATAAGGTGAGTTCCCCAGGGCAAGTAACTTACAGTTGTTCTTCAAAATGTGTTTTTGGGGTTTCAGTGTTGAGCACATTGAGGACGGGAAGGAATCAGACGGGTAGGGTAGGGCTGGGCGGGAAGAGGAGGAGGGCGGAGAGGGTGGGGACAACCTAGGTGCAGATGCCCCAAGGGACAGTCAGGAGGTGACAGCCAGGCCCACAGAGAGCCTTCAGGCAGGGTGACATATATCAGCTGAGCTGGAATTTGCAATTGTCCTGCCTTAGCCTTCCAGCATACTGGGATTATAGATGTGAACCACTGTGTCCAGCTTACATCTTTTCCTGATCGATGCAGTCTGCTTCCAGCACATACTGGACAACCTTCTGATGTCACCCATGAAAAATAAAGGACAAAAGAATAGAAAACATCTGGATAACTGCTGGGCTAATGAGAAAGTCAGATGTCTGCCCAGATCAAACACACAGAGGAAGCAGTTGTCCTGGAGACGATGGGTGGAGGCTGGTGTCCTCTTGGGCGGCTGCCCTGACTGGCTTTGCCCTCCATAGGGTGCTGTGTGGGCTGAGACAGAAGGCAGGACAGAAAGCCTTGGGTCGCTAAGGGAGGTTGTGAGAAAAATGGTCTCTGAGGTAACCATCACTCCAGCCTGGTCTTCCCACAAGTTTTGGGCCCCAATTCCCACTATGAGGTTTGAAATCCTTCAGAGAAGATTTCACATGGCCTCAGATGGACAGCAGAACACACACATCCCCTTAGAGGAAAGGAACCAACCCGAGCTTCCGAAACTTCTCGCAGATAAAGTTTCAGAGATGATGAGTCCAGGCAAAATCCACCCCAGGTTCAGGAGTAAGGACCTCCAGGAGATTCAGCAGAACCAACCACTGCCATCAGGTTTGCAATAGCCTCAGGGAAGGGGAGGGACACACCCACACCCACCCACCCACCCCAACACTGGAGGCTTGGGGAAAGAGGCAGGCATGAGGGGTGATTTCAAACAGTGAGCTGGGCCTGGTGGCACACGCCTGTAATGCCAGCCCTGTGGGAGACTGAGGCAGGAAGGTCACAAATTCAATCCCAGCCTGGGCAACAAAGATACTCGGTGTGGTCTTGTCTCAACATAAAAATAAAAAATGGGCTGTGGGTGGAGCTCAGAGTAAAGGCCTGGGATCAGACCTCCAATATTACAAAACAAACAGTGAGACCGTGAGATTTTTAAAGTTTGAAGGGGGGAAAAAAGAGAATTTCTGGAATAAGAATACAATCACCGATGTTTAAAAAACTCAACAGACTGATTACAATTAAGTTGACACACAGGTGGTATAGTTTAAGACAGATCAACAGAAACCACCCATCTTGCAGAACACAGACAAAAAGATGGAAAATCTGTATGTGGGAGAGTCACAGGACAGTGAGGTCCGTCAGATGGGGACTGAACTCCTGTGAAACCAGGATTCTAGAAAGGGACACTGGAAAGAATGAGGAATAGTAAAGGTTTCGAAAAAAACCTCCCAAATTTATTTAAAAGATGTTAATGGCAAGAAGTTAAGGCACTTGCCTAGCAAGAGCACGGTCCTGAGTTCGATACCCCAGCACCACATAAAGCTGAGTGTGGTAGTGCACGTCTGTAATCCCAGCACTCAGGAAGCTGAGGCAGGAGGATTGAGCCTGGGCTACATAGAGAGTTCAGGACCAGACTGGGCTACAGAGCGAGACCCTGTCTTGAAAAAAAAAAAGATGTCAACCCTTAGGTTCAAGATGTCCAACAATCTCAGGAAGAGCATACAAAAATGTACCAACTCCTGGAGATAATTACCACGGAGCCACAGACCACTGACATTAAGAAGACAATCCTAGATGCAGCCAGGAAGCACCAGCCAGGAAAGAAGAGGCGCAGCTGACTTAATAAGCACAATGTCAGAAGCCCTAAGTCCAGGCACGGAGGGCCCCAGTACTACCACAGTTTGACTTAAAATTTTTAGTCTTCACAGTGTTGTGAAGATGGGCCCATACACCATTCTATTTTTAAGTAAAGAACTTGGTTAATTACACTAGATACTCAGCATTTTAATATAAAAGTAGGCTTTGCAGTACATGGTTTTGTCTAGCTGCAGACCATGGGCATGTTTAAGGTAGGTGGGGATGAGACAGGCATCTTACATGAATTTTCAACCTGGGATGTTTTCAATATATGACAGGTGTAATGGAGTGTAACTACCATAAGTTGAAGGTCATCTCCATTAATTTTAACACACTGAGAGAACAGAATTTTCAACCTAGATTTGTATGCCCTGCTAGAATATCTTTGAGGAATTAAGGTAAAGTAGAATTTCAGATGAAAAAGAATTTTTCCTCACTAACAAACTCTCACAAGAATTCTAAAAGATATCCTTTAGGCAAAGGAGATGACGCCTGGTGGGTGTTCTAAAAGGCAAGAAGAAACAGGAAAAAAAGATACAGTGTTTCTTTTTTTTTAAAATCACGTAGTGTTCTAAGGACTTTGTAAATTTTTTGGAGAAAGTAAACAATTATTAATGTAAATAATTATTAATATCAAGTTCTGGTAAGTACTTACATTAACATACTATGGTAATTATTACAGCAAGAGTCATCTATTGAGATTATCCATCCCAAATTAGTAGAAGAAAAAATTATTAAAGAAAAACCCAACAGAAGCAGCAAAAAAGGAAAAAAAGAAGCAGATCAACCGGAACAAATCCAGATGTAATGCACAATGGTTAAACATTAAAGCATCTCAGCAGTCATGCTAAATGTATGGACTAATCACTTCAGTTTAAAAAAAAGTCACCATACAAGATTTTTTAAAAATCTAGTCAAAAGGGAGGTGATAAGTAAATAAAAAATTAAAATTAAAAAAAATCTAGTTTGTGTTGTCATAAACATACCTCCACTGTAAGGACAGAGAACTTGAGAGGGAAATGAGTACTGGGGAAAGGTCACACGGCTGAAGGCGACTGCTGCCCCTCTGTTAAGGTCAGTCAGACGGATGTCAATGTGACATGCAGGACGTGGCTGATGCACGCAGCTTAGAGACTAGAAGGCCCCCAAACAGGCAACTCACTGTAAGAATAAAGCCATCCTAAACACAGCTTCAAAATACAACAGAAATGTACTGAACACCAAGGAGGAGCGGCCAGAGATTCCGATCCATCTCACCGCTGACGACAGTCCAGGAGCGCGAAGGTGAGCCCGAACACATCAGGTGATCAGGGCACCGGGGAATGCCGCACCTGATGCCACGTCCTCTCCAAGGACGCAGGTGCCACTGCGTCAGCTCAGGAGAGACTTCAGGCTCTTCAGGCTCTTCTAACACAGATCTGGAGAACCAATTTTAAATTCAGCCAGGTGCTGAACAAGTGGATATTACATGTGCGGTGGGGTTGGGGAAATAAACTGATAAACTTATAAAGAATCGCCTTTAAAATAGTGTGTCTCATGTCCCCAAAGGGGACAAGTATTGTTCTCCTCAACTGATACTCCCTGGACTGAGCCAAGAAAGAAAACATAAATAAATACTGTATGAACTACAACATCCATGCAGGCCTGGTAACACAGGCCTGAAATCCCAGCACTCTGAAAGGCTGAGGCAGGAGGATCACAAGTTTGAGCCTAACCTAGGTCCAAATCAGTATAGAAAAAAAAAAAAAGGAGCAATTTAGCGAGATCCTGTCTCGAAATCAAAAATAAAAACTGTCTGGGGCTAGAGTTGAGCATGAGGGCTCTAGCCTCGGTCTCTGGCACCAGCACCACCACCTAACCAAAAGAGTTACAACATCCGTGGCGATGGTGGAGAATCTAGACCAAACGTAACAAATCCAGGAGAAGGTTGGTTGATGATTTTCTTACTAGCCGGAATGTCAGTACTATTAAAATGAAAATTTTTTTCTCCCCAGCAATGGGCCACACTGGTGTATACCAACACATAATGCATATTTTTGATATCTGAATGAATAAATGGGGGATATTCTGCTCTCCTTGTGGTGCTAATAATCCTAATATTTTGTGTCATTTTCTATTTGACAAACAAGCAACGGAGCCAATCCACACTCAGGTTTAGGCACTCAATCAGAAAGAAAGCCCTCCTGCCTATGTTGCCATCCTGCGGGCTTTATTCTGAGCCTCCTGGGTAGAGATGCCCTGGCAGACATAGCTGGGCCTGCCGACAGGGCAAAGCCTGCTGGGAGCAGCAGAAGGCGGTGCGTCAGAGGAAAATGAACATGTTCTGTTTCTCCTATAGAGAGGGAATGAAGTTACATAGCACACAAGGAACTCATGATTAGATCTTTTCTTGTGTGTGGTACGAGGGCCTTGGTACTAACCTACATCCCCAGGCCCTCTCCCATTTTAAATTTTTGAGACAGGGTCTCACTAAGTTGCCCAGGCCAGGCTGCAATCTTCCTGCCTCAGCCTCCTAGAGTGCTGGGTTTAAGGGTGTGTGCCCCAAGCCTGAGCAGCATGCTCTTGACAAACTGTCAGAACTGTCCTAGGAGAAAAGCCAGAATGTGGGCTGCACAGAGAGTATACGTCACAAAACACTAGGAATTATTAGCGTCGCGAGGACAGGTAGGAGGATACCCTAAGATCTGTCCATGGCCGGACAGTGGGCAGGAGGCCCGTGCACTGGCTGCTCTCCTTCCCCGCCCTCTGGTCTGAACTCCTCAGTCATGCTGCTTGCTCCAGTTCCTGTCTCCCCAGCCCTCCCGGGTGGCACAGCCAGAGTCCAGCCAAGCATGTGGTCAGGCAGCAGGAAGGGACAGAAACCATCAGCTCATCACAGGAAGGGCCATGGGCGGGCACTGATGCCGGGATAGGTCATGCTGGGAAGCCATGCTGAGGGTGGCGCCTGGGTTGGAGTCCGAATCCACAGAGTGGTAGGAAGCAGCAGCCACGAGGGTCAGAAACCTGGCGGGCACAGGGGGGTCATTAACGATTTCACAGCCTGTGTCCACAGCACTGCTCCAGGCATGGCAACCCAGAAACCCAGGAGTGTGACCCAAACAAGAACCTCCTTATTTTCAATGTCAGCTTTCGTCCTCCTGGACAGAGGCCTGCAGAGGCTAAGTTAGACAGAAGTGTGCAGGTGGACTGGGGACTCGGGCAAGAAAACCACGGAAGTGTCCGCTCTCCAAATTTCAGAGGCAGGGCCCAGGATAGGCTTCTGGAACAGTGTCCCAAGTGTCCCAGAGCTGCCCTTCTTCCTTCAGTGAGGAGGAGATGGGTGTCACTGGGTCACCCAGGACGAACAAAGGAGTCCTACAAATAAAAGGCACCAGCGGTCAATAGTCAGGGAGCCAATGAGTCACATGAGCTGCCCAGTGGGCCACAGTGTGGGAGTGGGGGGAGTGACAGCTGAGGGACACATGGCAGTTAAGAAAGTGTCAGCATCACCCTAGGGAGACAAAAGACCAGGCTGTGCCCACAGCGCTCTGGGAAGGTGGGTCACACCAGCACCCTCCCACAGATTCCCAATATCCTGGCATAGCCAACAGGGTTTTAGGTGGTGCTGGATTCTTAGGTCTAAGAATATTCGGGTCCAACTAATGATAAGTACCCATGTTAGCATTTTCTAAACTGTGGTCTGGTAACCCCCTAAAACATTCATGACCATTTCAGGAAGTCTGCAGGGCCAAACCTAGTTTTGTACTACTACGACCAAGACATCAATTGTCTTCTTGGTCTCATTTGCCACACAGTGTGGAGTGGAATTTCCCAGAGGGACGTGGTGTGTTATACTTGCCCCCAGGGAACTCAGCCAGGAGCAGGGTGTGCCAAGAAGAACACGTCATCATACCCTTCTCATTACATCACCCTGTTCTGCAAAACGTGTTTATTATTTTTGTGTTAAAATCCAACACACTTTAAAGTGAATCAATAAAGATTGCTGAGTCCTAAGCTCTAAGGTGGTAAAGATTTGTAGCTAGAGCTGCAGAGACTCTGCAGGATTCCCAATGTTTCTTATCGCAAAAGACTTCGGCGATCTACCAGTTTGAGAGCCACTGCTCTGAATCTGCATAAGGCTGAGTCACTAACCTACTACGCACCTGAAACCCTCAGCAACCACTTTAAGGATGTGGGAGTACTGTATCACATTTTTTTTTTTTGTTATATCCAAGCAACAGAAAAACCTTTGCCATTGTCCTTGTACCTCAGAAATGGCTTCATTTTCAAGCCAGACCTTTCACACGAGTCTTCCATCAGGGTTGTCATGGGGTCCTCAGGCTGGGAGCCTTTGGCCAGCCAAACAGGAACTCAGCTGGGGGCCCACTATTACATGGCCTAGAGGTTTTATATGAACCCTCTTAGAAGTATACATCTTAGTGTATCAAACTATTTTGAAAAATATACGATCTTATAAAAAGTTTGGCTATACTAATATTTTGTCTCGATGGACTACTGGAATTAAAGTAATTCAATAAGTCATGAAATCAGTAACCACAATTGTTCTAATATTTGGATCAGTTTTTTTTTTTCCTACATGCAGTCAACTCATAAATCAACTGGTGGGAATAGATAAAAGGTATCTCACATGGGTCCTAAATCTGTTACAACTTCCAAGGAAATATGATACAAATTCATAATAATCTACATCAACCAAATGTCCTCCAACCATCTAGCTACTGGAATTTCCAATTCAACACACAGGCCATCTGCATGTCTGAACACAGTATTTTCACAACTCAACTAGTGCTAGAATTTGGATCTTAAATGTCCCTCAGAGGCCCCCGAATGTCAAAAATTTGGGTCTTAGCGTGGCACTGTCAGGAGGTAGTGGGTCCTGTGGGAGGGCTTCTTCCCTGATGACTGGTTGGCTTGGTGAGAGCTGTCCGAGGCTCATGGCAGGCATACCTTGAAGATTATAGGACCATGGTCTATTCCTCTTTCTCTTTGGTACTCAGGCCATACCTCAAGTGAGTAGCTTCACTCTGCCATGTGCTCCCTCCAGGACGTGCTGCCTTGCCAAAGACTCAAAAGCAACGGAGCCCATCAACCATGGACCAAAGTCTCCAAAACCACAAGCCAAAATTAACCTTGTTTCTACAGACGTTGATTAGCCCAGGTATTTGTTACAGCAACAGAAAGCTGACTAACACAGTCTCAATTTGTCCTTTCAAGGCAGGTGTCAGGAGGACTGTATTCAGCTCAGATTCAGCACAGGGTGTCACACTACTGTGCGTTCTGGGTTCCATGCCGCTCTAGCAGAAGACACCATCGGCGGCAGACAGAACAGGGGGAGGGCACAGCAACGCCACCCTGGGAAATGGAACCCAGGGAGCTCTATGTGGATGAAACTCCTAGCAGGAGGCACCAGAGCGCACAGATGGAGCAGACCGAAATAACAATGGTCAAAATGACAAGGAGAGAACATCTCTGCACAAAAGAGATTTCTTCACCATTGTGCGAAAACGATCCAGGCGCATTTAAATATGCAACTCATTGGTCCGAAGGTTGTGGGTTATTGTTAAGCTGATTTAAATATGCAACTGTCCGGTTTCCCATTGTTGTGTTTCAACTAGGAGGAGAAGCAACAGAAATGCTACCCCGAACTCTTCATGCGCCCGTCTGACACATTTGATGCGCGTCCCGGGCTTCCTTCCCTGCAGGTACATTGACAGGTGCAAGCAGCACACAGCACGCAGAGCACAGACAGGTGGGCCCATGGCTGGGACAGCCACCGGCAGGATCTCTCCCTCTGAGAGGCAGTCATCAGTGGAGGCAAGGGCCCTGGGGAAGCCACACGGGCTCTTCTTGAGCCAAGTGACCAACCACCCACAACTGTGGGAAGGAAGCCGAGCCCAGAGCGTGGGCCCCTTCTGCTTGGACAGAGTTGATGTGGCCACCATCAGAGTCACAGTACCTGTGTGTGGCACTTGAGCGCCTGGGTAAGTGTTCACGGTCAGGAGTGACAAGCAGCTGTTCGTTTGTTCTGTGCACGTGGTATTCCTAAGCGGCCTGGAGAGGCACCAGACCACCCAGGCCAACAGGTGGCTGTCATTATTACACTGCCATGGCAGGTTATGGCCCCTGAGGAAGATATGAACCCACCTCCCTCATCAGAGAGGATCCCACCCAGTACTAAGGCTAGACCAGCTTCCTGTGACCTGTGACCTAGAAGTGTCATTTCACTCACTGCTCTACAAGAACCTTTTATTTTACTTTTTTTTTGTGGTATTGAAGATGGAACCCAGGGGCTTCATACTGAGCTGTATCCCCAGATTACTTATTTTAAAACGTTGAGACAAGGTCATGCTAAATCACTAAGTTGTCGCAGTTGGACCTGAACTAGCTAGTGATCCTCCTGCCTCAGCCTCCCAGAGTGCTAGGATGACAGACCTGTGCCACTTCTGGAGTCAGTTGGGAATTACGTGGATCTCAAACAGCTAGTTTGGCGAGGACACAAAACAGGGAGAGTACACTGCCCCAGTGGAGGGAGGAGTGAGGAGTTCAGGGCCAGCTGAGGGATGCACTTTCCCCACAGAATTTGGAGTCCAGTGGACTGCATGCAAAAGCCAGAGTTTACGTTACAGGTGTTGTGAAAGAAAGGTAACGGAGTTGCTGAAAATCTATGCTTACTCTAAGTGGGAATCACACGGGGGAGCCCGAAGCCTCCTACTTCTGTTTGCCAAAAACTCATAAAGGCCACAGCAAGGGGAGTGCTGGGTGGTAACTCAGGATGGCCCCACAGCGGGGACCGGCACTGGCCACACATTGCCTTTCCATCTGGTCTCCCATGCTTCCAGTCCTCGATTTAAAATAAAAAAGAAACCAAGAGGCATCAACAGCTCCTAATTTAGCTTTTCAGACAAAAGCAAAAGTTAAAAACAACCCAGTGAAACATCAGCTATTTCTAATTTAGAGGCAAAGTAAATCAGTAGACATAACCCACAACGCCCAAATAAACAAACCCCTATCTACTGAGATGACTGAACTGAGTCCACAGAAGCCAGATCCCCTTCTGGTCTGTCCATGCATCAAGTGTTGGGTGACAAAACCACGAGGTGTTTGTAAATGACTCATCTCCTTAGCAGCAGCTGTGACTGTAGCCTTGTGTATTAGGTCATTTCCTGATGCTACAACAAAATGCACAAGACCAGATACTTTATAAAGAAAAGAGGTTTATATTTAACACGTAGTTTTGGAATGTGGAAGTCCAGGATCAGGAGATCCAATCTAGTCAGCCAATCTACTCAGGAATCAACTGTGTTGAGCGGCCAAGCATGGGGGTGGCCTCGCTGAAAAATGGAGGTGGGAACCTTTTTCCTGCTGAGGATAATCTGGATATTTACGACATCATCTGCAGGCCATACACATTTATCAACTTAAAAACTGCCCTCTGTATGTGATGAGACACTTAATCAACTCACCCCTACTGTGGTGGTGAGACTGCTGCTCTTTGAACGACTTCGTGGGCCTCATCTAGCCCGCAGCCTGGCTGTCCCCCACCTGCTCCATCACAGCTGCCCGGGTGAGAACCGCCCCACACACATGTATGGTGACAACTGCCACTGTTTCCCTGATGCGCTGGGGTTGGCCCATCATGAGCAGGTACAAAGAATTAATTTGTTCACATTCTTATGTCTTGACAAACCCACCCAGGGGCAGACCCAGAAAACATGACCCAGACCCAGAAAATATGCCCCAGAGTTTCTACATCAATTGTGCCACGTGTTTGCCAAGTGTTGCACAAAGGAAATATGGCAGACACAAATCAGAGGGCATGCTGCTACCATGCTGCTGCCCAAGGCCACACCTGCAGGCCGGTCTCCGGGGGTCTCACCTCATCTTCTTAGAGTGCCCTCCCACCCCCACCCCCGGCCTCTGTTGTGCATTCAGACTGCTGTGCTACATGGTCCCCTCCCATGGCACACAACTCTCATGTTCCCAATGTGAGACTCTAGGTCCCTGCTCAAGCTGCTCCTGCCCTCCCCTTGTGGTTTCCTGTCTCAAGGAAGGGCACTTCCACCGTCCCCTTGGCTGCCACAGCCCTCCTGTCTCCACACTGTCAGTTCTAGCTGCAGAATCGACCTGAAACCCACCCCAAGTTCCACGTGCGCTGCCACAGCCCTGGCTGAGCCTCAGCCAGGGGCGTCCCAGGCGGCCCGCCCCACGTCGCACCTGCCTCTCCCTCCAGTGCAATCCTCAAGGGCGGCCACAGTAACTGTTTTAGAAGTGCCAATCTGGTGACTTCCCAATTCAGAACTTCTAGGTAGGATTTTTTAAAAGGTAGATTTTAGGGCGGAAGTGGAAATGGGCCCCAGAAGTCAAGAGAACTCACAAAATAGTGAGTTCAAAAAGACCTTCAGGGGTCACGTATGCAGGACTGTGAGCATTAAGGTTGTAATTACAACCCACAGACTAAGACAGGAATCCACAAATTTACATAAAGGAATAAATGAGCAAACGAATGAATGAATGAGAGAATGAGGGAGGGAAATTCCCCTTCAAATACAGCTGATCAGCAATATACAAAGGACGGTGGAATTAGAGGCTGGCATTTGGCATTACCATGGCAATAGCATTTCCAGCAAGGAGCACCAGTGAGTACTAACGCCAGCGGGAGGGGCTTGATGAGAAATGGTATGTTTACATAGGTTCAAAATACCTCCGGAAAGATACGGACCCATCCAAGGGGTGGGGGAACAATAGCTCAGAAGAGAAGCCTCGAGACATTTCCCTCACCACCAAGTGATCAAAGGGATTTCCATTTCCAGTCAGGGGAGTGGGCCACAGCATGGTCTTCTAGAAAGTTCCATCACTCAGTGATAATCCTGCCTCTACTTCATCTGAGTCTACTCACGGCAAGACATCAGAGGAACCCCACTGAGGTGACTCGGGGAAGCAAGTGACCTGGAATCTTCTGACACATCTGGGTTATGAAAATAAGTGGAGAATTAGGGACTGTCCCATACAGAAGAAACTAAAGCCACAAGACAACTCAATGAAACGAGGGACCCTGGATTAGATCTTAGGTCCCCAGGAGGATGTCCCTGGGACAATCCCTGACATTTCAATGGAACCCAAGGATTAAAAGGAAATCCTGGGTGCCATTTACTGCCTTCTTTTGCTGACTGCAGTTGATTGGAATGTAAAGTGAATGTTTACATTTAATAAATTTATTATGGTAAAAGACATATTGCCATGAACCATGCTCACAATGTCCTCCTTGATTTGAAAACACATAACCATCCTTCCTGCCACTTTCTGCAGCAGCTCTGAAGGCCCTCTTTTGGGAGTCTTTAGTTGCACTGTCATGGCTGCCCTGATGTCCTGAACTGATTGAAAATGTTCACTTTTTATGGTCATTTTGGCTGTCAGAGCCAGAAGTCAAGTGATATCAGACGTGGAGAATAAGGAGTGCGAGGACAGTGCCACATTTTTGCGAGCTTGACTGTCCACGAGGTGGCACTCAGGAGCAGCGGTCATGACTTTCTGATCACACCTCATAAAGACACTCAGGAAAGAGGACTTCCAGAGCTGCTGCAGAAAATGCAAGACTGGTGGGACAAACGTGTTTGACAACGTGACTATGACTGTAACACATCTGTGTTTTTCCATCATGTCTGTCCCTAGGAAAGTGGCCGCTGGCCTCTTTAAGCTGCAACTTACCTTCCAATGGTTTAGTAGGAAGCAGCTGCATGTGACACAGTACAATAAGGCAATGTGACCACGTCTTACCAGGAATTCATGATGTCGGGCAGATGGAAATGAGCCACGCTACTCTTCTAAGATTTCTGTAAGTCTGAAGTGATTTAAAATGAAGAGGTGGAAACCAACCAACCAAGAGCTTAACCCAACCGTCACTGCTGTCCCACTGCGCTTACGGCAACATGCTCACAGGGCACATGGGGCCATGGGGAACTGGTCCCACCATAACTCCAACTGCCCCTCAGGTCCCACGTCCTCATCTCTGCTCAAGATAACTTCTGCTGCTTTTGTTTGGCTGTTTGCTTGTTGTTGATGGTGTTGTCACTGGCAGTATCAATGCACGCTAAGCTATCACCAGATGACATCACAGCCCATTGATTATCTGATTATTTATTTTGTGCTTCTAGGAATCCAGCCCAGGACCTTTGTGCTGAGCTCCATCCTCAGCCGATTTTTTCTTTTTTCTTTTTTCTTTTTTCTTTTTCTTTCTTTCTTTTTTTTTTTTTTTTTGATTTTGAGACAGGGTCTCACTAATTCACTAAGTTTTCCAGGTTGGGCTCAAACTTGTGATCCTCCCACCTCAATTATGGGATTACAGGTCTGTACCAGGGGGCCCAGCTCCAGGGTGTTTTTACCTGCTGCTCCTTGTGCTTGGAAAGCTCTACCTGGTTCCTAAGGCCTTCCACACCATTCAGGCCTCAGCTTAAATGTCACTTCAGAAAGGCCACTCCTGTCTCTTAGACCAGACTAAATTCCTCACCACAAGATGGAATTCTCCATTGGAATGAGGCAATTGGTAATCATCCATGTAGTGCCCCAAGCATCCTACGAGCCTATCAGCTCTAAGTTGTTTCTGTTCCTCACTGATGTTTTTTTTTTCTTTCTTTTTCCTTCCTTCCTTCTTTTCCTTCCTTCCTTTTTGTGGTACTGGGGATGGATTCTGAGACCTTCACATTTAGCTACGTCTCCAGTTCATTTTTAAATTTTGAGACACGGTCTGCCAAGTCATTAAGTTGCCTAGGCTGGGCTGGAATTGTGATCCTCCTGCCTTAGTCTCCCAGAGTGCTAGAACTCCATACCTACACCACTAGGTTGGCTTGCTTTTCCTTTCAATTCCCAGGACACTGGCCTAATTTTTGGAGGAAAAAACCCTGAAAACTGAGATTTCAACTGGAGAGACTTGACCTGGCTTCCTCTCTTGGAAGGAATAATTTTTCAAAAACAAACCAGTTGGTTTTATTATTTTACTCCAATACCTGACTTCCTCAAGACTTGGTTATGAAATCTTACGGAGTTTTACCAAACATGCTATTTCAGGAAAATTACCCCTCACAGAGGGCTATGTTTAAATCCAAATAAACAGGGCACCATGAGTATGCCAACTTGTACAATAATGGCCCTTAATGACTTACAATGACTGATGTTGGTAATTAGGGCTATTTCCACAGTATAAAGAAGATGATTTAGAAGAAAAAGTGAAGTAGGGAGTAATTAATTTTGCCTAATAGTCACACTGGGAGCGATTATGGAGCCAACATTAATGACGTATTTCTTTTCTGTAATTAATTTTTACATATGGTCCTGGGGGCTCTCCTACCACCTTCCCAAGGGCCCTGTGATCATTTCTGACTCCCCAGCCCTGCCTGCACCAGGCCATCCTTCCCTGGAAAGACAGGGCCACCCAGAGAACCAAAAACAGATACCCACTTGTCCTAGTTACTTTTTCATTGTTGTGACTCAATACCCAACATCCACAAATTTAGGAGACAAAGGTATATTTTAGGTCACAGTTTCAGAAGGGCACAGGCCATTTAGGGGCAGTTGGTAGCAATGGAAGTACATGGCAGAAGCAGAGGCGGAGGCAGCTTCTCAGGACATCACAAACAGAAAGCCAAGTCAAGGCAAGTTGAGACAAGTCTCAAGGTAGGCAGGAAGCAGCTTATATGTCCTTCCAGGTCTCATCTCAGTGATCCACCCTCCTGGATCCAGGTGTGGAAGGTGTGGTAAACCCCCACTACACACCTATAATCCAATTTACATGCCTGTAATCCAATTTACATGCGTGTAATCCACCCCTTCAGACTAGGTCCTAGTCTCCCAACAGGAGATGGTTCCACAATCTGTAACATTCAAAGACATGAGACTTTTGGGGGACATTCCAGATCCCAACTACAATACCACTTATCCAAACTTGAGTGACCAATGCTTTCCCTGCTCAGCAAGGAATTGTGGTAATGTGAGCAACAGTGCATGCGGCTCTGTGTGTGTGTGTGTCAACGTGTATGAGTGGTGAGAGGTTGGAGCAAGGGTCTCTGCAATAAATTACACCCCCAGCCCCTTTCCCTTTTATATTTTGAGACAGGGCCTCACTAAGTCACTAAGGTGCCCAGCAGCTTAAGCAGTCTCAGTGGTGTTTGCCAGGAACGTGGGCAAGAACTTCATGCAACAGTTCCAGCCAACCTTAACTAAGCGCTAGGAACGCAGGAGCGCCTTCTTTTGAAGTTTTAGAGGTTAACTTGATTGACAAGCACCTCATTGGTTTACTGGTACCTCCTTGACTTCCATGTTCCTGTTAACCAGCCATCATTTTTCTCATTTACCCTCACAAGAGAGCAAAAGGCCAAGGGATGCGCCTTGGCACTTACCCATCACTTACACAATACTCAACACCTACAAATGAAAGGAGAGGTTTATTTTAGCTCACAATTTCAGAGGTCTCAGTCTCTGTGTGGCTGGTTAGCTCTAAGACAGAAAGGGCAATGGCACAAGGGCACGGCGGGAGACAGCTGCTTATTATCTTGTTGTAGCCTGGAAGCAGAGAGAGAGAGGTAAGTAAGGCCGAGGAGAAGGTACGCCTCTCCAGGTCCCACCCCTAAGGACCTGCCTCCAACCAGGCAGCCCTGCCTAACAACACGAGATCATCACTGGACCAATCCACTGTCAGCACAGCGCCCCCTGGATTCAGTCACCTTCCCAACACAGACTTCTGGGAGACATTTTCAACTCAACTCATAACAGGATTCAAACCTTCAGTGTGCTGAAGAGTTTGACGGAGGACAGAAACCTACATTTGCCAGCTATTCTTAGTCCATAATTTGAGACATTTGGGCTTAGAGTGGTCGTTTTAACATGTTTTTAGAGCTTTTCTTACACTAAAGATATTCCTTCCTGCAAATACACCATAGAAGTTAACTATCTTTACATTTTGATTACCTTTTTATAGAGTAAAGGAGTTTAACTGAAATCTGTTGACTTTTTTTTCTTGGTGACTTCTTTTCTGTCCTTCTATTCTTAGGAAGATTTTTGTTCTCAGTTTCACAAACGTTTCTTTTTAAAAAATCTTTTCCTGCTTTTCGTACAAAAAAATAAGCAAGCAAGCCAGCAAGCTACAGTTAGATCAAACTGGAACCTAGGTTGGCTCCCGGGGGGGGGGGGGGCGGGGGTAGCGGGTAGGGAATAGCGAAGCTGTAAATTTTTAGAGTTTGTTGTCCTACAAGAAAGCTCTTCCTGACTGCTCCCAAAGTGTCTTCCACCAGGTGCTCCTTTTAGCCAAAATCAAATTCTTACAGAAAATGAGATAAGAGCTCTGATGGGCCCACAGGCACCCCAGGCTCATGCTGCTGCTTCTCCTTAAAAACGAAACAAAACAAAACAACGACAACAACAACAATAACTTCTTGGTTCTAAACTGTGCGCTCAGAAGGCTACCAGAAACCTTCCACAACTTTGCAAAGTACAGAGTTTAACAATGAAGATGTCTTCGTGCTGATAGTTTAAAAACACACCTTGGCCTTTTGTAACTTTGCAGTGTGGTCAAAATATCTGGCGAATGTTGGAGTTTAAAAATGGTTATTACAGTAAAAAAAAAAAACACATTGCCATGAATCTTCTCAAAATACTCCCCCTGCCCCAACAGCACTGGTCCCATCATTCTGGCCACTTTCTGGGATGGTTCTGGAAGTCCTCATAGACACGGTGTCACCAAACACGCGGAGAACATCCAGGGAAGAGCAGGCTCCTAAAAACCTGTTGGGCCTAACCTCCTCCACCATTCAGATTGAAATTCAACTGCTGTTGTGACAGGAGTCTGAGGTGGGACCCTAAAGAGGGGACTGGGCCTAGAGGGCTCCATCCTTATGAATAATGAGCCTGCTAACACAGTAGGGGGTTTCTGGTCCAAAGGACAAGTCCTCCCTCCCTCTCTGTCCAAGTGCTCACACATCGCTCTCTCCCACAGGGGATTACACAGCACAAAGGCCCTTATCAGATGCCACTGCCAAGTCCTTTCACTTCTCAGCCTTCAGAACCATGGACCAAAAAACCTCTATTGTATATAACATACCCAAGCCTCTGATATTATGTTATAGCAGCAGGAAAGGAACTGAAACAGTTGGCAAGCTCCAAAATGAGGGATGTGAGCAGTCAACGGTTAATATATTTCAAGCTCTTCCAACTTCAAGTGACACTAATGACCCTTCACTAAATGACACCTAGGACCACAAGAGGCCCCAGCCCAGCCAACGAGCCATTTTGGGTGAAGGACTCACCAATAAAGTGTTTCCATTTCCTTCAGCTGAATCTCAAAATGCCTCATTCTTAGAATTCGTAAAGAATACTTGAAATAAGGGCATGAATAATTGTTCTTTCAGTGACAAAAATAAGCACTCGCTTTTGAACTAAGAAAAAAAAGGCTCATTGTTATTCTTGGTAGTCAATGGCACAAGAGTTATGAGGAAGGAGAAAAAATCCTGACACTCTGAGCTTCCTCCTACACACAGTGGATGTCACTCAACGTAAAAGTACAAACACAAAAGCCTAAGAAACAACTTCTCAAAGCCACCTCCTCCCCTACACTGCGGATGTCTTTCAAAACACTACATAATATTTTTAGTGTTTATTTGTAAAACTTCAATGCTTCCAACACATTTTATGCAAAACTTAATGCTCTCAATCCTGAAAACTCCTCTTCATACATTCTAGAATAGTAAAGGACCTCACCACACTGCTCCGTGGTCAGCAATGTTGACATCTTGGAGTTCCCCGAAATATCAGAGCAAACATGCAGCAACTGTGTAAGAGTGTAATCCCAGCACTCTGAGAGGCAGAGGGAGGAGGACTTGACGTTTGAGCCCAGCTTGGGCAACGTCATGACTTAGTGAGAGCCTGTCTCCACATGAAAAATAAAAAATGGACTAGGGATGAACACACTGAGCTCCACTTCCAGTACCACAAAAGTAATTTAAAAATAAGTGACAGTAAAACCACACTGCCACAAATCCCCCTCAAAGGACTTCTCCTCGTTTCAGGCACTGTTGCCCGTCATTCTTGCCACTTTCTGGAGCCATGACACAAGTCCTCGTTCATGAGTGTCTTTCTTTATGGGGAGTGGTAAAAAGTACAGTAAATGCTATTCTTGCACACCATCCAACAGGAAGGCTTGGAAAACATGACTCTGTCCTTACCCACCATATTGCCAGATCTGGTGCTGTGTGACTTCTGGCTCTTCCTCAGAGTCAGAATGACCATGAAAGGTCGATGTTTTCAATCAATTCAGGCACTGAGGCAGTCACTACAGCATATGTAAAGCCATTCAGGGAAGAAGACTTCCAAAACAGCTTCGAAAAGCGGCAAGAATGACGTTGGACAAGTGTGCTGAAAGAGGAAGAGAGTCCTCTGAGGGGGACTCATGGCAACGTGTCTTTTACTGTAACACATTTTGAAAAAATTAAACCTTCGCTGCATTTTGTGATCAAACCGCGTACTAGGGGGCGGGCTATGGGGTACAGTTCAGGCTATAGTGTGAGGTGTGGAGGCAGGCTGCCACCTTCAGGGGAACACAGTGGTCCCGCTGGTCCTGGGGCCGTGGGTCTTCAGGCTGCCTGGACACAGAAGCCATGCAGGAATGGCCCCACTCACCACAGGTCCTGGTATCGCAGGCCAGGGAAAGCACAGCACTGAACGTTCCGATGTTCAGGAGCATGGGGAATTCACAGAAGAAAGGAGCAGATTACTTCAGAAATTCCAGAATGGGTCGGAATGACCCATTCCTGTCCAGATGGCCTTCTGCTGAGATGAGGAACCATGTCAAGGCTGAGAAAGGTGTGAAATGACATGTATACATGTATTTGCTACCTTCCTGTTGCTGAGACAAAATACCTGTGATATCCACCACTTCAAGGAGGGGGGTTATTTGGCTTATGGTTTCCTATGGGTCAGTCCAGGGCCAGCTGGCTCCAAGGCAGAAATGGCATGCCAGAAGGGCCTGGCGGAGGACAGCTGCTCACCCCATGACAACCAGGAGGCAGAGGAAGGGAGGAGGAACCTGGGACAAGAATACACCTTCTAGGTCACAACCTCAGTGACCTACCTCCAAGCCGACCCTACCTCCTAATAGCACACTCAGCTACTAAACTCATCTCTGGATGAATCCATTCATGATCCAATCAAAACCTCCAAGCCCGTAAGATTTTCTGGGGATACCCTAGAGCTAAGCCACTGGAGAACCTTCGATGGTCAGAAGAGCCCCGAGAGATAAAGTCAACCTGTCACGACCGGAAGTGGGCAAAAACCTGTGACAAAGCTGTTTTCTAAAGATGCGAATTTCTGAAGTGAATTCTATATTGAAGGAAAGTAGTTAGGTAGGACCAGCATACAAATGGCCATACCCATGAGTCCCAAGGCCAAGTGTACAGCTGCCACCAGGACAGATATCAGATGGGCCTGACAATGACCACCAGCAGTGGTTCAGATGCCTGATGTCACCCAGCTGACAGCCCAGCTACTTGACATAAACCTCTGCAGTGTAAGTGGCCACTGAGTCAACAGGTATATGAGGTCGTGTTGTTCTTACCAGTACCACAGGGGTCCAGGGGAACCAATATACATGTGGACAATGAGCAGCCACGTAGGAGAACAACATTGAAACAAACCTGAAGCAACTGGTGGGAAACCCAGTCCCATGCACAGGAAGCAGCCCAGCATTAGATTCACACAAGGAGCACATAACCTACTTCCTTCACATGCACAGTGCACACTGGGTTTGCATTCCTATGAGAATCGGCTGCTGCTGCTGGTCTGATAGCAAGTAGAACTGAGGAGGTTAACACAAGTGATGGGGAAAGGCTATAAAGACCGACAGAACCTCGCACACTGACTGCTGCTCACCACCTACTGTGTGACCTGGTTCCTAACAGACCAATGACCGGTACTGGCTCATGACCCATTGGTTACAGGGCCCTACTTTGCTTGTTCTCGTTCAGTTGGTTTTTGTTTATTCCCATAGTACAATGTCGCTCTCGTCTTCCTCACTTTTGTCCCTATCTTCTTTCCTGATCAAAATAGCGGAACTACAATTAATAAATTTTAATGGAAAGGTCAACCATTGCTCTGGATAATGGTGCTGCTACAATCACAGCACACACTTGTCCTACTTTCAAGTACTGATGTGATGCATTTGGAAAGTATCAGCAGACAATGGTCACCGGCTTAGGATTACAACTATTGAATGTTCCCCCATACTTATCTGATGGCACAAGAAGTGGATGTAAAGGAGAGATCTTAAGGATTTGTTTCCAAACGTGCCCTTTACAGCAAATGCACACCAATGCAAAATCATGCAGAAAACTGTCCATCATCACAGGCTCCTCAGCACTGCTGAACAGTGAATGAGCAAAGAAAAGCTGAACTTTTCGTTTACATGCATTTTAATTCTCTGAAAGCTGGTGTTCTGAGTATGAAATCCGTATGCATAACAAATTAGCAAGATGCTTGATGATCAAAGATCCTGACTCTCCAGACATCCGGGGAAAAGGCCATGCTAAAGTTTGAAATGGGTCCCCCCTCCCCAAGTACATGAGTTGGAAACTTAATCCCCAACACAACAGGCTTGGGAGGTGGCGCCTCTGGGAGGTGACCTGTCACAATGGCTCGTGCTCAGGATTGAAGCTGTTATCATAGGAGGGAGTTAGCTACCGCAGGATTAGGCTCTCGGTAGCAACGGTGGGCCTGCTCATGCGCTCCTTCCCTCTCACATTCCACCATAAGGTGATAATGCACAAAGGTGCTGGCCACACACCAAATGTCCCAGCTTCTGGAACCACCAGACCAATAAACTTCTGTTCAGTATATATTACCCTGTCTCAGGCGTTCTGTTACAGCAGTAGAAGGTGGCTAAGACAGGTCCTTAGGGCACCTCTGAACACCAAGTTATCCCAGCCTCCCTTTTCCACAGTGTCCACTACCTCACAGCACTTGGCACAGTGACAGCCTGGTAAATCCTCAATTTACCAATGTTGGACAAATGACTTCACCATGTATGACCCAAACCATTAATTAACGGGATTAGCATTGGAGAAAAAACAAGGTGCCAAGGCTGTGAGCGTGAAGAAAGTGAAAGCTGGTGGGACCAAGAATCCATGTGCTGTGGACTGCCCCAGAGGGGCCAGGTGTCCCCCTTCTCCTGCCATCTCTCTGTTCTTCTCCCATCTCCTCCAGTCTCCTGATTCTTCCATTTCTGTCTCCTTCTGAGGAAACCCAGGGTGAGGGCCAACTACCTCATGCCACTGTGTGTTATCAGAACACTATCTCCCTAGTTGCCAACTTATTTGAACAGTTAGTTGACAGGTCAGACACGGAAGGGCTGAGAAGGTGTTCTTTGATGTGGAAATCCTTATCAACTTCATATTTTCCTTTACAAAGGGATTCTAGGACAGTCTAATACATGTCAGCTACTTCCTTCAAGGAAATGGGGAAAAAATCTTTGATTAAGAAAAAATTTAGTTACGCCTAGTGTCAAGGCCTGCCATCCCAGCACTATGGGAGGCTGAGGCAGGAGGATTACAAGTTTGAGTCCAGCCTTTGCAACTTAGCAGGGGCTTGTCTCAAAATAGAAATAAAGAAAAACAGACTGTGCATGTAGCTCAGTGTGAAGGTCCTGGGATCAGTTTCCATTACCGCAAAGAAAAAAGATAGGACAAGAAAGAAAAAGCTAATATTAGAGGTTGGAAAGCATTTGAACTTAAATTATGTCTCTTCTTTGGCTTGACACAAGTGTCAAGAAAAACAGAAAATATGGGTCAGGGTCAATTCGATAATTAACAAAAACCTATACACCCAAACATACCAAAAACTTACATTGAAAAAAATTTTAGTGAACTTTTTACTAAGACCATCAACACACCCTTCCAGAATGCAGACTCTGGTTACCGATTTATCTAAAGTGCACTTCCCACACATTTGCCCCCTACTACCAAAATGAAATCATTCCTTGCAACCCGATCTTAATAAGTGTGTGCAGGAGCAAGAGGAGCTACGAGCAATGATTAAGTCAGAGACTTCTGGCTTTGATGAGAAAAGGGTATGAAACCTACAGCTGAGGCTGATCAGCAGAAGGATCCTGGGAGACAGATGCCAGCATTTGCTTGGGAGGGGGTCACCTCAACACAATGGCTGTTACCTTTTCTCTTCATGGCACTGGGGATCCAACCATGGCCTTCCCTCTGAGATACAGCCACAGCCCTTTTTTTTTTTGGTGTTGAGACAGGGTCTTACTAAGTTGCCAAAGTGCCCAGGCTGACTGCAAACTTGTGTTTCTTCTGCCTCAGCCTCAGATCCTAAGTTTGAGCCCAGGGAGTATAATTAAGGAGCCTACATCCCACGTCAGGGGAAGGCCACAGAAGCTGGCGACCTTAAAGCCATAAAATCTTGACGATTTTTCTTCACTTCAGCCTGAAGACAAAAACAACAACAAAAAAGACCAATTTGATGGAAATTCAACTTGTCTCCAATCACACTGGAAGCTACTGTCAAATCCTTCCCTGAGATTCTGGACAATGACTGAAAGAGGACATTATGAAAGGTAAATTGTCCAAAAAATGGCAATTCTAGGAAGGCATAACTCAGAGAATCGGACATTAAGATAGATGTAGACTTTTATGTGTTAACTTTCAGACAGAATACAACATCACTCTGTTTCGAGCCTGAGATTTCCTTTATGAATGATCTATTATGCTTGGATTCAAGTGCATTCACATCTCTACTTTGGCATAATCAAAGTCTCCTCAGGATATTAGATTTACCCTAGAAGAGGAACCAATTCCACAAGGATGGGACGTGTTTCTGTTGGGCTCAGGGGTCTGAGAACAACTGGACTTCCTGGGTATGGCAATGCGAATGTGGCTGCCAGGTGTGCTGTGCCCACATGCTCCACAGGATTCTTGGCTTCAAGGTGCAGTCCTAAAACTCTGCCCCCAAAATAGAGCAGCCCCAGCACTCAGAATTTACAGTGCTCTGTTCCTCTTCTTCCCACACTTCTTTCCTGTTTCTGTCTCAACTTCTTCCATCTGGAACACAACTTTCCTCCCAAATTCTGTGTGACGCTTTAGAGATAAGACGCCCCCCAAGATTTCTGTGTTTGGAAGGTGACAGGGTCCCAAGGGCACTGAGCTCATCTGCAGACCCATCCACAGATGAGCCTGTGTGCTGTCAGGAGGCAGGGCTTGTCTGGAGGGATGGGTCACTGAGGGTGCAACCTGGAAGGTTGTATCTTCCTGCCTCGCTGCTCCCTTCCCTCTCTGCTTTGTGGATGCTAAGCCGTCTGAGGCACCTCTTGCTGTTGGGACATGATACCCGACACCCACCACTTAGGGAGGGAAAGGTTTGTTTGGCTCACAGTTTCAGAACATCTCAGTTCATTCATGAGCGGCTGCCAATGGCACAGGGCACAGGCGAGGCGAAAAACTGTTCATGCCACTGTGGCTGAAAGCATAGTGGGTGGGAAAGGTGAAGCCAGTGAGGGAGTTATACCCTTCCCTGGGATCCACCCCTTTCCATGAGGCTCCGCCTCTTAACAGCACATGACATCATCAATGGATTAATTCACAATATGATTAAACCCCATGATCCAATCATCTTCCAAACACACAAGATTTCTGGGAGACATTTAGATCCAAACATAACACTCTCAGTGGGCAGCTTTCCTCCACGCCAGCCCCTTCCACCAGGCACAGACTGAAAACTTCGAAGTATCTGCCAAAATAAATTCATCTTCAAGTTGTGGGTGTTGGGTATTGTGTCCAGGAACAAGAAACTGACCAGCACAGTCTGAAACCAATTTCCTCTGACATAAGCCTTGCAGTCTAGGGATCCACCCACATGATGGGAACGAAGCTGCAACACCACAGAACGAGGAGGTCTTGAAATCAAGATGTCAAACATTCAGTGTGTCAAGAATCAATGCAGAAGGGCATTCTACTGTACAGCTTACCACTGATGCTAGAGTGTGGGTCTAGAATGTCCCCCACAGACCCATGTCTCAGAGGCTTGGTCCTTACCTACAGCACGGCTGGGAGTAGTGGGACCTTAACAAGGGGGGCCTAAGGGAGAAAGGTAGATTACTGAGGATGTGCCCCTGGGGAGATTATAGTCTTTTCTCTTTCCCTCTTTCATTTCTTATCCATGAAGCTCACTCCACTACCAGCTCTTGCCATAACATGTCTCTACAGGCTGAAAGCAACAGGACCAGATAGTTGGTCATGAACTGAAACCTCCGTGACTGTGATCCACAGTAAGCCTCTCTAAGCTGGTCACCTCAGGCATTTTGTTACAACGAAGCAAAGTCAACTGACACACCTGACTTGCTGCCCTGGGAAGGAGTTACCCCTTGAATCCTTCCTAACTCCTGACTGTATTAGTTCAGGGCTGGCCCCACCCAAGGAATTACACCCCCATCCCGTATCACCATCACACCAAGGATGTGCTCCTCTGGCCATTTCTTCTACCTGAAATCCTACTGAAATCAGTTAGCGTGCTGGTTTCCTAGAACTCTCTAAATCTATTCATAGCCCAGAATAATTCAGGCAGCTGTTACGAAAGGATTCTGGAAAGAAAATAGGAACAGGCCAGGTGAGGAAGACATGCTCATTCTGAGAAGGTACTGGATAGCTAACACTACCTCTCTGAGGTAGCTGCGGTACAAAGCTGAGCGAAATTGCTGCTGCTAATCTGATTCTGTGTGTGTGTCATAAGCGTCAATCACCGGAGAGATCACACTTGCCTGCTGTTTCTGTTCGGTTTTGTTTCTGTTTCCATAAATGCTGGTGGCGAGGGGGTACATATAAGCACAGCAGATCTATTTGGGCCCCTTAGAGCTCCCCAGGAAAAGTGCCCAGATATTTGGCTGTAGCTGCCAACCCTGGGCCGGGGTGTCCTCTGCCATCTTTGGTCAGGCGGGCAGACAGCATGGCAAACTCACACCAAGAGTTTTAACAAATGAAACCTCTCAGCAAACCCTGTTAGGAAAGCACCTGCCACCACTTGTTGGGACATATTTTTCTTTATATTCCAGTGTGTGCAGAGAGTTGTGTGTGCACCTGGAAGGGGGAGCACTTCATGGTAACTGGAGTGATGCGCTTCTAGACCTTTCCCCTTCAGTCAGCCCACGACTGGTTTTCTAGGCACCCTGGGCTGAGGCAGCCCCAGTGAGACCTGGCGATCCCCACCTTCTGCGCTGACTTTGTGGCTGAGCTCAGCTGGAGAAAGACATACCTGGCTCCAAGGAAATGAGAAGAGGCGGATGGGAGTCCTGATTTAGCAGTCCTCGTTACAGCCACAGAAACGGCATTGAAAAGCAGGTTAGCTACTAAAAAGGTGGCAAGGAACAGGATAATGATTTTGCCCTAAAAAAGATTTTCCTGCCCACACCCCCTTTTGTAGCCTTTCATGCTCAGCCTCTACCTCCAAAGGGCGCGCTGGAGCTCAGACAGCAAACTACACAATAACCTCACACACCGGAACATCACTTCAGCTGAGGAAGTCGGACTTTGAATGTTTAATTTGCTCTAGATACATCTCTATCTTCTTGGAAATGGCATTTCAGAGAAAGTAAATAAACGCCAGCTGCTCTATTTCTGGTCCCTTAAAGGCCACCTTCAAACTGCAGCTCTGACCGTCCTCGTGTGAGTCATTAAATTCCCACATAAAGATGAGAGTTTTATGGACGAGCTCTTCCTTCATGTCACGGTCACTCTGCTGTCACTGAGACACACCTCACAACACCTATGACCTAAAGGAGGAGAGGTTTAGTTCTTGGCTCAGGGCTTCAGGGTTCTCGGTCTACGCATGATGGGCTGGGCATGGTGGAAAGGCATAGTGCTGGCCAGCTGTTGATCCCATCATGGCTAGGGAGCAGAGGGCAGGGGAGGAGTGGGGACAAGTGTACACCCTTCCAGGTCACACCCCAAGCGACCTGCCCCTCCAACCAGGCCCTATCTTCTAGCAGCACTCCACAGATGAGCAGAAAATACGCATGATTCAATCATGTTCTAGACACATGGGACTTCGCAGGGATGTTATAGATCTAACCCATTGAGACCCCTGTCAAATTAAATGGGTAGACGTATGCGAGAGCCGAACACGAGGGACCTCACCCCATCCCATGACTCCTAGACCTAATATTTTACTCTGGTTGACGAAAGCCATCGAGAAGTGCCCACAGAATGGCACAGACAAAGCTATTAGGTGAGAAAATCCTTGGATTAATCTCAAACTTCTGTGCCACAAGTGAGAAACTGTTAAAGGAGCTGGCGTGGTAGTGTACACCTGTAATCCTAGCAGTTGGAGGCTGAGGCAGGAGGATCGCCATGAGTTCAGGGCCAGCCTGGGATGATATAGGGTGATACTCTGTCTCAAAAAAAAAAAAAAAAAAAAGGAAAAAAAAATACAAAACAAAAAGCCAGTAAAATAAGTTACAGCCAGAAAGGAGGAAAAAGTTCTGTTGGTTTACAATACAGAGTGTGACCAGCATTAACAATATTACACAGTATAATTCAAAACAGGGAGAAGAGAAGATTTGGGGTGTTTTTGTCAAGAAGAAATGATAAAATGTTTGAGAGGATAGAGAATCTAAGTTTCCAGAACCAATTAATACACACCAGGCTCCATAATTATGTACAGTCATTGGTTGATTTTTAAAGGTATATTAAAGGCTGGGATGCAGTTCTGAGGCAGGGCACTTTCCAGTGTGCCTGAGGTGCTAAGTTCGATCCCCGACCTCATGAAAAAAGGGATAAAAATAAGCAGATGGTTTATTTCTCTTCACAGATGTGAGGGGGCCCATGGGTTTACTGTGTGTATCTGTGAGCAGATTCAGAGACCAAGGTGTGGTAGGGAGTGGGGGGGGGGGGGTGGAGTCAACATGGACAGGACATGCCTGGCCTCATGTCCAGCCTTGCCCCATTTCTCCCTGTACCCAGCCAGCTTCTTATCTCATGATGTTCCCAGCAAAGCACAGAAGATAGTACTGCAGGGAGGCGCCACAAGGCCAGGCAGGACAGCGGCGTGTCCCTCCGGGCTCTCTGCGGGGGCGTGTGGTGGCTGAGGCTGGGGATCCTGTTCTTGCAGACTTGCTGGGACCGGAGTCCAAGATGCTCTGATGCACCAGGGGACAACACCTCCTTGGCGAGGTGCCCTGGCGGGGACAGAAGTCCCAGGACAGGGCCACTTTGCCACCTTCATCTTGTGGGCCACAGAGGACTAGCTGGGGATTACTGAGTCATGCTCCTGGCTGTACACACCAGCTTCCCATCTGGAATAACACGTATGTGAATGGTCTCCCGCTACTACCAAAAACCAAGTGCTCCTGGTTCTAAGGAGTCTTAGGACACACAAGCCGAGTGGCAGGATCTCTGCAGGATGGAGGAAGCCAAGCTTCAATTCCTGAGGCCAACCCTCCTCGGAAACAAAGAAAGGTCACATGAAACAGCACGCGGCCCATGGATCAGCAGAATGGCCCCACACAGACGTGTCTGCAATCTCGAAATCCATGGGAATCCATGTACTTTGTAATAAGGTCTCACATGCAGAAGTTATCAGGGTATTCAGTCTCATACATGATGCAGGTTTGGAACACACACTGTGCCCCTCCCAGTGCCTGCTGAGTTGTCCTAGGGGTTTGGCTCCTGTAGCTGAGCACCACCTTTGCCCACTGCTCTCGTCTCCTGGGGCACGGTGGGATAGCCGGAGGTTTGCAGCACTAGCCTGGACCTTATCTGAAAATCAAGGACTTGCTGGGGAGAAAGCCTTCATGCTGGCGTGCACCCCAGCGGGGCACAGCAGTTCAAGTGTGTGGACTAGACACAATTGTGAGTGACAAAGCAATACTACTCTTCATTTATGCAATACTTTGAGAATTTTCTCCTCTATTTTTCTAGGAACTGGGCTGAGGGCCTTTGCACAGAGCTATGTCCCTGGATTGTTTTTTTTTTTTTTTTTTTCCTGAGACAGGGTCTCACTAAGTTGGCCAGGGTAGGTTTGAACTTATACTCCTTCTGCCTCAACCTCCCAGAGTGTTGGGATTGCAGACCTGAGCCACCAAGCTGGTCATGGCAGGATTCTAAAGAAATCAGAGGACAAGGATGGCTGATGGCTGCCCACACTGAGACGGCCTGTGGAAGAATCAGGGTGAGGACGGGTCTCCTGTAACACCCCCCTGCGGTGTGGCAGCAGGAGCTGGCCGAGTCCCCTCATCTCCCTTGGACTACTATATATAGCACCACTGTGGCTGTCCTGCACAGGGTGCTGCAGACTGGGGACTTGAGGGCTAAGCTGCACAGGCTTGCTTGTAGGAGTCAGACACAACCCATGGATGACAGGGGCGACTCCAGCAACCACGTCAGAATGGCGGCTGACGCCCTGTCAGGGAGGATCCTGGGAGTCACTGGGGAACCAAGTGTCAGAGTCAGAGGTCTGAGAGCTGAGCTCAGCACGCAAAAAACACAGCAACGGAGGCAGACACACCAGGGGCCGCCAGCCCTGAGAACACAGAGAAGTCCAGAACAAGGCATGCAAGGCAGGAGGGGCCCTGACAAGGATTTTCATCAAGGTCACCTTGAGCTCCAAACCCAGGGGTCTCTTCTTCCCCCACATGCAGCCTCCACAAGGGGTGTATTTGTAGATCAAGTGAAGGTCAAGGAAACAGCCAGAGGGCGACCAATCTGCTGGGATAGCTGGTCTGTGGGGATGAGCCCGCAATTTCAAAGAAGAGCTTAGCAGGTGACAAATGTTTCCATGTCCCCAGGAGGCAGATGGAAGCCACTTCCCTGCTCTCAGTGGAGAGCTGAAAGACAAATGTAATGGGTGGAAAGTCCTAGAAGCCACTCAGAACCAAGCAGCTCTCTTACTTCTGATGAAACTGGATTGTCTGGAACTGCCAATCCCAAAAGCAGGTGCCAGTTGAGGCCAACATGAATATGTGGCCCGGAGGAGAAGCAAGACCGTGACACAGGTGTGGGAGGGGTGCATTAGGATGGGCGTCCCCGAGGGCTTAGGCAAGCTGATCCCAGGCCTGCGCAGCAACACGTCGGTCCCCACCTCCTCCAACACACCCCTAAGTAGGGGCTGGAGAGTTGTCCTCCTGTTCTCGTTAGACCTCGGTCTCCAGGGAAACAGGCATCTTTTGACTCACTGACGATGGCACCACGAACACAAATGAGAGTGGCGATGCCCACACACATGGCTTGCTGGATGGAGGTGGCAGCCGACTGGCTTCTCCTGTCCCACCCCCAGCCCACCTCCTCAAAAGCACCTTCCCTTCTCTGCTCCGTCACCAAGCGTCTCTTCCTGAACAAAGACTTTACGCTTTCGCAGAAGGGACCAGTGGAAAATCGAAGCCGTCGAGTTCTGAGCCTGAAAACACACACAGTATGGTTTGGCTCACACATGGCCCCTAAAGGCCATGTTCTGAAGGCTTGGTCACTACCTTGTAGCGTCATCAGAAGATGGTGGAACCTTTAAGACAGGTATGTTTAACCTATGGCCCACTATTTTTTTTTGCCTTTGATTTTTAAAAAATATTATAATGAAAAAACTTTTAAAGAGGACTTTAAGTATTTATACATGTGCAAAAACAATATTATATATTTTATACGTGGACCAAGATATTTCCTCTTCATTGAAAAAACACAAGGGCAAAAAACCTGCAGGCTGTGGATTAGATACATCTGCTCCAGGAGGTGAGGCCTGGTGGAAGGAAGCTAGGTCATTGTGGGGTGCATCTTTTAGGGGATGGGGGCCCCCAGCATTCTGGGAGGCTGGGGGAGGAGAATCACAAGTTAGAGCCCAGTTTGTGGCCAACTTCGTGAGATCATGTTAAAAATGAGATTTATTTTTAAACATTAAAAAAATGGTTGGGTGTAGCTTCACGCAAACAAAAACAAGCCTCTTATCCTTACAGATTCTTTATTCCAGATCTTTTGTCCCAGCGACGCAAAGGTGAGCAGCTGATACGATACAGAGGTAACTGAATCTATAATTCTGCGCACATGGGTTATGTGTGTAATGGCCCCAGAGAACTCTGTCCCCGCTCTGAAGGGCAGGGCCTGATGCTGGTGTGGACATGGGATTAACGCGCCTGAGCTGGGGAGGAGGACCCACCCATATCTGTGTGGCACCAGTGTGGCCCAAGGGATCACAACGAATACTTAATGGAGGCATTCTTATTTCTTGGACTCAGAGCCGCCCCGTCACTGCCAGGTTGCTGTAGGTACAACTATTCATTCTATTCTTACCAGAATATCCAACATGCTTTCATATGCACAACAAAGACCAAAAAGCTATGCTCAGTGTCTTGGTGTGACCCCAAGAAATCGGATGTTTTTTTTTTTTTTTTTTTGAGACAGGGTCTCACTCTGTAACCCAGGCTGGCCCTCAACTCACTATGGAGTCCAGGCTGGTCTTTAACTCACAACAATCCTCCTGCCTCAGCTTCCAGAGTGCTGAGATTACAGGCATGCGCCACCATGCCTGGCTTACGTGGTGCTGGGGAATCGAACTTGGGTACTTAGCGCTTGTCTCTGCACTTGTGCTTTAACCGCTGAGTCATTCCTCCAGCCCCATGGCTTCTTTCTTTCTAAAGGCACAATGGTCTATGGGCCTCTGTTTCCTCTAAAGAAAGTTCCCCCTTTTGTCATTCTGTCCTTTCTTCTACCCAAGGGCAGCAGGTGGCTCGTGTCTTGGGACACAAGAGTGGCACTTGGCAAATGGGCCCTTTCGTGAAGCATGAAGTGTGGCCGTGGCCACCGCTGCCTAGCAACCCCAACCTGCCTGTTAACTCTTCTCCAGCGGACATGGGAAATGTCAAAGGATCCGGCCAACCCTGTTTTCAGCCACGGCTCAGGCCAGACACCGAGTATTTGTTTAAGCGGCCACTGTACATTTAGAGAGCCGAACGAATTAAGAGCCTGGCTGATCATGAGCTCATTACCAGGCCTGGGGGTGCAGGCCTGCAACCCCTGCACTCTGGGAGACTGACGCAGGAGGAGTACCAGTGCAAGCCCAGCTTGGGCAACTTAGCAAGATCTTGTCTAAAAATCAAAAAGGGCTAGTGTGTAGATCCGTGTGAAAGCCCTGGGGTTGATCTCCACAACAACAAAAAAGCAAGTAAGAAAGCAGGCTTGTTAGAAATGGTGGGGCACCATACCATCTGACTGGGGTTAGATGGCTCTGGTAAGTTTTTGGAAACAGGTTCCCGGGAGAGAGAAGGGGTGTTTCCTGATGTCATTTTCAGGAAATCTTTCAAGATTCCCTCAGGGTTAAGCCAGGCATGGTGGTGCACTCCTGTGATCCCAGCATTCAGTAGGCTGAGGCAAGAGGAATGCACTAATTGCTCTGAGTTCCAGGCTAGGCTGGGGGCTACACAGTGACTTCAGGATCAGTCTGGACTACAGAGCAAGGCCTTGTCTTAAAAATAAAAATCCCCGCCAGATGGATCACATGTACTTTAGCTTCAACAAGTCCCTTTCATGCTACCGAAACCGAGACCAACGCTTCCACTGGGTCCTGCGTTCTCCTGTGCATTCAACCAACCTCAGGCCAAGAAAAAAAGAATCTTTCCAAAAAAATTCCACTGTGTTAAACAGGCAAAGATTATTTTTCTTGTCCTTATTCCTGAAATACAGTCTCCCAATTATTTGCATAGCATTTACACTGTGCTAGGCAGGGTAAGTAATCTAGAGATGGCGGGAAGTTTACAGGAGGATGCGGGGGTTCCGTAAACATGCTGTTTATGTAAAGGACACACCTGGGTATCTGTGAATATTGCGGTCAGTAATGGACCAAGGCCCAGAATCAATCCCCTAAAGCTTCTGAAGGATAACTATATTGTGCAGACTAAAACTATGTTGATGTGGAATTTGTAATGACAGGAAAGATGTTTATGTTCAAGTTAAAGAAAGCAGTGAGACTACAAAGCTATAAAGAGCTTTACTATAAGGACGTGAAAATGCACAGAAAAGACAAGCCAGATACCACGTGGCATTAAGGGCAACTGGCAAGGCACCCAGACAAGCCATGAGTGGGGTGGGCGGCCCACACGCCTATCTTCGCCAGTTGTCCATCAGGCGGCATCTACCAACATTCCAAACAGATGTGACTTCTCACGGAATCCCTTCCTGGGAATGGCTGACCTAGAAAAATCTGAAACATAATCCCGACACTGAGAAGCTGAGGCAAGTTTGAGCACAGCCTGGGCAACTTAGCAAGACCCTGTTTCTCAGGCAAAAATAAAAATCGACTGGGGATGTAGCTCTGTGTGTAAAGGCTCCGGGCTCGATCCCCAGTACCACCCCCCCCCCCCAAAAAAAAAGAGAGAAATGTACACAGATAAAGAAATTAACACAAACATTGTAAAAGTGAAGAAGGAGAAATAAAGTATAATAAATGCTTATCAAGAGGGACAGACTGGGTACTATCTCACCCTTACTTCTGAATAATACTCTGTAGATTTTTTTTTAAAAAACAAAGTAGGTATCAATGATCCACAAGAAAACTCTGTGCCATATTGTTTTTAAAGTTACTAATACGCATACAACAAGCTGTTTAAAGAAAATACCTGTGTGTATTTATGGAAACACACAAAGAAAATAACCAGCAGGACACATTCCAGGGTAAGAGTAGTTATGTCTCGGGATGGGCAGGTGGTGGGATGCACATGTTAGGCTACTTTCAGCTACAATTAACAGAAAACCTAACTAGGCCTGTTGCACAAGGTAGTAAAGGTTTTATGATCTTGCAAATATCCCAAAGAGAACATCTAGGGAATTTCAGAAGGTCAAGGGCACCATGGTGGCCTCATCCTCACCCCTGCATACTTCTACACATCCACTAGGACCCGGCCCAGGCCCTCCCATGACTAATGTCCGTTAACAGGCATTACATCCACACACCACAATATCCAGAGGAAAGATGGGTGGCTTTTATTTTTGAGACAGGGTCTCACTTTTTAGTTCAGGCTAGTCCTGAACTCACTGTGTAGCCAAAGATAGCCTTGAACTCACAGCAATCCTTCTGCTGGGATTTACATGGTACTGGGAAATTGAACTTGGGGCTTTACGCTTGCTAAGCACTCTCAACACTGTGCCATTCTTCCAGCCCCCAAAACGGTGTTCACCACATGTATTTTTGAAAAATCAACAGACATTTTAACGCTTAGAAAAGCAGAAAGGAAGTACACCTTGAAACCGTGGGCAACTCAATTTCATTCTTTCCTATTGTTTCCAAAATCTATGTGATGGGTTTTTCCAAACGGAAATATAGTACTTTTAAAAATGATCTCCACTTAATATCTGGACCACAAAGCACCATAAAACATCCTTTGTGAAATTGGAGTGTCATTTTGGGCTCACAGGGGGTTAGAAGAATCGTCCTGCTGGGTATTGTACCTGCTTTACCTAGATGGGCTTGACTTCCGGAAGCCTGGGTGATGTTCAGTGCCTGGGAACACTATGACTCAGCCTACTGCCAAGTCCACAAAGGTGGGACTTGGGTCCCTTTCTCACCTCCTGGCCCCTCTGCTCAGTTGTACCCAAAGTGCTAGATGTTGGTGCCCTTTGACCTTCCCTTCCCCCGACCTGCCTGCTTTTCCTTCTCCCAAACACCCAATTGCCTCTATCATTCTTTTAGGATTTGGTTTGCGAGGCTTATTTTTAGGGGGCCTTCAGGAGGAGAATTAGTAGCCGAGAATCTCCTTTACAAATGATAAAGGAGACCTGAAATATCAAAATGGAAAGGTAATTTTAGGGTCACCCAGAGTATTCCTCCTAGGATGGGGGTGTAGGAGACCTTGACCCTGGTAAATTTCCCCCAGGATGTCAGGAGGAAGCAGCTGTCTTGTGTAATGTGAAAAATGCACCACAGGTGAATCTTGATACTCACTAATGTCAGAATTTCACCTGTGCTCCGGTGAAAAAGGAGGACTGGATGGCTGTAAGCCTTAATAGGGAAGGGCCTGGTGCTTTGCAAAGAGAACAGGGCTTGCTCTTCCCTCTGCACACTAACTTAAGGAGCGTCAGATGCCCACGGACACGGGTCTCTGTGAGCAGCCTCAGGTGAAGATACTTCTGGATGGGCAAGCCACACAGTGAGGGGACAAGCTAAGCACGCCCCCGGGCCTTCTATTTCTCATTTGATTAACCTGCCTGTCTGCCCCTCCCAGCTTGGCTCTCTCCTACCCACCTTGGCTTGAGATTGAACCAAGATGAATCTCTAGTTGGCAAACTATGTGGAAAAATATTGTGCCAAGTTTGGTGGCCCAGGCCTGCAAATCCCAGCACTCTGTGAGGCTGAATCAGAAGGATTGCCACAACTGCAAGTTCTGGCCCAGCCTGGGCAACTCAGAGATTTGGCAAGACTCTGTCTCAAGATCAGAAATAAAAAAGGGCTGCAGTTGTAGCTTAGTTTGAAGGCCCTGGACTTGATCCCCTGAATCACAGAAAAGAAAAACTAGGGCAAGCTGTCCTCGTCCTTGCCTCTTCACCCCTTTCGTCCTACTGACGATAAGAAAGGCAGTTACCTCTGCAGGGCCTGACACGGGTCCTCTCCTGGAGTTCTAGAAACTTGGAGAAAAGTAAGTTTCATTTGTACTATTTTTTTTTTCTGGCAAGGAAACTCAGACTCAGAAAAGTCAAAACCTTGCTGCACCTCACACAGCAGCTGAGCAGGGAGGTGACCCCACGTCTGCCTGGCTTTAAACTTTGCCATCTCTCCTTTCAACCAGGAGTCTCCCAGCAAGCCCTCACTCCTGAGTCCCTGTCAGCCTCCCACCGTGCACAGTGGCAGCCAGGACCTCTTTTCCAGTCTAGAAACAATCTCTCACTTTCAGATCAACCCTCTCGGCAGGTCAGACCCACAATCTACCACTTGGGCCTAATGTCTGGCCCGTCCTCAGTAAGCAAGTGTTCGGCTGACCCAGTGCATCCAGAACCATGCTGGTGCTGAGGTTGGGAGAAATGGAGAAGTTCATGTCCCAACCCAGGCAATCCCAGCTGACTGGGATCTACATCAAGGAGGGGCCCAGGTGACGACCTACACCCTCCCCCTCCTGGCACAAGTGTCAATTTCACACCAGTACAAGAGAGAAACTCCTTTCTGCTAGGCATCAAAAGGAACCACACACGTGTGAAGACCAGCAGAAGTCCAAAGCTGGGCCTGCTGGAAGGCTGCAGCAGGAGAGTCACAAGTTTTGAGTCTAGCCTGGATGATTTAAAGACTTTAACAATACCCTGTCTGAAAAATCACACCAAAACAAGGGCTGAGATATTACCTAATGCGAAGGCCCTGGGTTCCATCCCCAGTTCTCCATAAAAAGGGGGGAAAAATTCCAATAGTCTCTGGGGGAAATGCTTTATCTAAGAAAGGACTATGCTTAAAATACCAAGTGGTCCCTAACTTTCAAGAATGGTGCATCTTAGTGAAAGATGACGTGAAAAAAATGACCTTTTAAAACATATGCTCATTTTTATAGATGTTTCTTTGCGCTCTATGGCACTATCAGTCATCAGGTTCAAAACAGAACGTTTCCCCCTTATGTACCCCACAAGCACTCAGAAGCGTGCAACCTTTGGGTGGTGATTACCGGCAATCCAGCTCCCTCCGCACACCTATTTATCGAGCATCTATTATGAACAAGGCCTGGGGGAAGAGATGAGATAAGATAGAAATGGGGGATCCCTGACCTCCCTACTCGGGCTCAAATAGAGGAGGGTCAGGAACAAGCTCATCAAATGTCTCTGTAAGCAAATAATGCATCAAGTGCCATTGTCATTGTTTAAAGGGAGACTAAATTAGAAGTCTGTCAGGAGGCGGACAATGGAGCTGTTGGTGAACAGCAGCCAAGAATGTGGAGACACTGGTGCGGAGACATTGGGCTGCGCGATCTGCCACACTTGGTGGCCTGAACTGCACTGGGACAGATGTTCCGGATGTGTAGCATCGGCCTGGGCCAGTGTGGACATCACCTCGGGAGAAACTGGCTATCCAGCCAACACACCATCGTCTCAAACATTAACAGAGGGGCTAGAGGAATGGCACTGCAGTTAGAGCCCTAGCCTAAGACCCTGAGTTCAGTTCCCCAGCACCACATAAAACCAGGTGTGGTGCCACACAGCTGTAATTCCGGCGCTTGGGAGATCGAGGCACGAGGATTGCCTTGAGTTCAACGCCAGCCTGAACTATATAGTTCAGGACCATCCTGGAACACAGAGTGAGACCCTATCTCAAAAACAGACTAAAACCCCCAAAGAACCCTTAGCCTTTTGGGTTCTGAGTTTTCAAAACTAAGGCTTAAACCATTAACAAATGAAGATGGAGCTATAAAAAGTATACACCTAAAACCCAATTATGGTGGCACACACCTGTCATCCTAAGCACTTGGGGAGGCTGAGGCAGGAGGATGGCAAGTTAGAGCCCTGCCTGAACAACAGTGACTCAGCAAAACTGTCTCCAATAAACAATTAAAAAAAAAAAAAAAAGGGCTGGGGATGTAGCTCAGTGCCAAGGTCCTGGGTTCAATCCTCAGTCCCAAATACAAGTTACAAGTACAGATCAGTATAATCTGAAGAAACGTAACAACTTTGGATCTTGCAACCAAGAGCACGCAGCAGCGTGGGGAGAGCTACAAAGATTTCAGAGTCCAGAAAGACTGCAGGAGACCACCCAATGGGTTCACGGGAAGGAAGAGGGATGCACCCGGGCCGTGGGTTAGGTCTTGATCGTTTTCATTATTAGACAGCCATAAATAGAAAACGGGCTCCAAAGTCTTAAAAAAGAACCCCAGAGCTCAAAACCAAGCATTTCTGCAAAGATCCTTCCTTGGTTACCGTCTGAACACTCCATCCTGGGAGGGATGTTTTTTCTTTTCATCGCACTAATTAGTGAATTCTTCACTGGCTTCTCTACTTGGCATGTTTAATGCTGGGGGGGAGGGGTTATTAATAACATATTTCCCCTAGAGTATATTCCCTTCCCTCGCCTCCACAGGGGCCACCCTGGGGAACCGTGCGCATAAACCCGAGTGGGACAGATCAACAACTAACTCGACGCATAGATTTCTAAGAAGAAAATGGCTCAGGGCGGCGTTTACCATTCCTCTCCATGGCCCTCAGTGTAAGGAGAGATAATTACGGAACGCCTTTATGCTGCACTCTTTTTAACTAAATCTTTAAAGAGACTACAGAGAGAAACCAGTACTTCCACTGTCTCTGGCTTAGCCCTCAAGAAATACGGTTAGCCAAACAGTCGACCCGGGTCAGAATCGCTCTTTTAATTTTTCTATTAAAAAAAAAAATCTGGGTGTTTTGGGCAAACATTTTTCCTTTAAGGAAATCTCAGTAGCAGAAAGAACTACTACCTCGTGCCCTTGAGCCCAAAGGTGGCTTCCAAGGGTGGGGGAGGTGGCTGTGCTTTTGGGGCGAGCCATCAACGGGTCCCTTTGAGTGCGGCGGCGGGGGACTCCTTCAGGGCTAATCACCTGGTTAGTCCAGCAGGAAAAACCCTCCTACAGAGGAAGGAAGGTTTGGGTTCTAATGAGCAAGCCCGGCTACCTCGCGGCGCTAGCGAAGTTAATGGGGGTACCTGATCTGTAAAGAAACGTTCCCTAACGACGTGGCGCGACACCACAGCGACAGAAGGGAAGCCGCTGGAACTCCAGCCTCAGGACCCCTCCACAGCCACCTGTTGAATGCCTGGGCTTGCAACTCTCCGAACCAAAGGGTCTCAGGCACAACCCCGGGGGCAGAGTTTAGGGACGTGCCTATGTTTGCTTAAGATTCCCACCTATTTATTAACAAAACTGGTTACTAATTATTTATGAGCCACCGGGCTGAAAACAAACTTTCTTACCTTGAACAGCTAAGGAGTGGCAGGCGGAGGACGAGGCTGGCTTTGAATTTAACCCCTCGGTACCTGTTCCTCGCCCTTGGCTCCCGACCCCACGAGCCCGTTTAGAAAGGTCAAAGGTGAGCCCTTACTCGGCTCGGGGACATGCGTCCCAATAAAACAACACGCTGGCGTCCGACCAGCACCCCCCCCCCCACCCCACGGTCGCCAGGTGACGCGCGCTGTAAGCACACTGAACCCGGTACCCAGTCAGGCCCGGAACCAGGTCCGACCCAGGGACCCAGAGCCACCGCGGGCCCCGGCTCCGCTCGCGGCGCTCCCCGGGGATCCCGGCCTCCTCCCACGCTAGGACGGGCGCGCGAGGGGCGCTCTCGGAGCGGAGCGGGCAGTCTGCAAAGCCGCTGGCCCCTGTCCACTCCGACCACCCCCAAGTTCCTAGGTTCGCGGCGCAGCTACCGGCTGGGCTGGCGGTGCTGTCCGGCAGGAGGCCGTGGCCCCGGGGAGTCCCCTCCCCGCGTCCTGGGGTCGCGGCGCTGCGCCACCTCCGGCATCCAGGCGCCCCCTCCCGGCTCCCGCGCGCCCCCAGCCACGGCGAGCCGGTGACGGCGCCCTGCGACCCACGCGCGCGTCCCCCGCCGCCGGGATCGCCTCCCTTACCTCGCAGCGGGCCGGGCCGGGCCGGGCCGGGCGGACTGGGCCGGGGCGTGCGCCTCCCGCCGCCGCTGGGAGCCGGGCCGAGGCCGCGGGCGGGCGGGCAGGCGACACCTCCGGGCGGCGGCGGGCGGCGCTGTGCTCGCTGCCACCGCCGCCGCCGCGCTCGCGTCCCTGGATCGTGCGGGAGGCCGGGTGCTCGCGCGGCAAACTCTTCCGCACGCAGCGCCGGCGGGACCGCGCCGCCGCCTCCTCCCCCGCTGCCTCCTCCCCCTCTCCTCCGCCCTCGTCCCTCCTCCGCCCCCGCCGCCTCTGGATCGGGCTGGGATCGCACCCCGAGGGCGACGGGCCCCGGGAGCCCCGCGACGCCCGGCGCTCCTGGGCGGAGCGGACCCCGCGCCTCCGGCCGCGCGGGACTAGCCGCAGGGTCGGGACTGGGCGCGGGGAGGTGTGGGGTGGGGGTGTGCTTCGAGGTGACCGGCCGGGGGGGGGGGGGGGAGAACGCAAGCGGAAGTGGGGCCGCCAGCCCAGGTCCCGCTGGAGTTGTCACTCGGGTGGCCAGGGATCTACCGTCCCCGCCTAGCGTGGACCCGGGCCCTCCAAGTACCCTGCGCGACCCTGCCGTCCCGCGCCCGGGAAGGGGTGGGGGTGGGTCGCGCAGGCGACTGTCGCCCTCCCTCGCCGCCTCCCATCTTCAGGGTTAGGGCGGCTCAGGACTTGGGACGCGTCTCCCCAGAGCCCACTGCGGCTGCTCCCGGGACGCGGGGACAGGAGGGGGCGGGGACAGGTGGGGGCGCCCGCGCTGCGCCCGGGACCAGTGCGTCTTCCAGGCGAACGGAGCCGGTCCGGGAAATGGGTCAAGGATGGCAAGGACCCGGCAGATCCCCCCAGCCGACCCCTGGGCGGAAAGCCGGGCTGGGGGTCCGGGGCGCGCACCGGCGCCCCGCTCGGCCTCCCCTCCCCCGCCGCGCTCCTCGCCTTTGCACCAGTGCAGGAAATGTTCCACTGACCTACATATTTTTCCAAACATACGTGACCTTTTTTTTTTCCCCTCTGTGGGAGGAGACAGGCGAGAGTCCAAGAAGAAGAGAAGCTGGAGAGAGAGACGGGCGCGCAAGAAAACAGGGAGGCTTCCAGCAGCCTCCGCAGCGCCGGGCCAGGCAGAGGCGCAGACACCGTTCCGGGGGCCCGGAAGCGCTCGCGGGGCTCCCGGAGGCCCCGCCAGTGAAAAGGGCGACGGTGCGCCCCGCTGCGGTTCTCCTAAACTCGCTCGACCCTACCCCCTCCGCGCTCCTGGATTACTGCGCGGTGGCACCGGGTAGAAGAGCGCGGGAACCATCCCCCCCACTCCCCCCCGACCCCCACCCCATAGCTCACTGCTGCTAACATCGCTTAGGTACATTTCCCGGCAGCTCTCTGCGCCCAGAGCCCCGTGTGTGATTTTATTTTATATATTTTTTGCGGCACCTGGAATGGAGCCCAGGACCTTAGCACTGAGCTACATCCCCAACCCTTTTTTATTTTTTTTATTTTGAAACAAGTTCCCCATAAGTCACGAAATTGGAACCAGTGATCCTCAGCCTCAGCCTCCTAGAGTGCTGGAATTACAGGCCTTGGCCACCAGGGTCTGCTTCAAAGTCCCTCGTCTTTGGCCCACAGTATCTCGCACATTCAGCCAAGTGGCCCCAAGGCGAAGAATCCCTGGGTCTCCCGGGCCTTCAAGCCTCCGGCCTTCCCCTGCCCTCGTCCGCAGGCCCCTCCGAGGCTCAGGGCCGCTGCGCCGTGTTTGGCCGTGCAACCCCACAGTCAATTAGATCAAAGCACCACGCTGAGCTCCTTCCCCCCTGTAAACTAGGTCATTCTCTTTATTTCCCACTCGTATTATTTTTGTCCAATTCTCTGCCTGAAGAATCATCAGTGGTGAGGAGCCTTAAGCGTCCTGAGCACTGTTCCTCCTGGGCTTGCTCTGACTCTGAGGGCTGCTCCGGCCCATAGGGATTTTGAAATTCCTCCCTTCCCCAAAGAAGAAAAATGAATTTTTTTCTTAATTTAATTTTATTTTGCTTTGTGTTTCTCCCTGTCCTTTCGGCAAGTAGGTTTTACCCTGCTCTCAGAGCGACGCTGTGACTAATAACCACGGAAGGCTAAAGCTGTGCACTTGTAGCCAGGCTTAATGGAGAGCCACCTCCCTTTTATACTGCTGTAAAGACAAGCCAGTTCCCCTTACTTTGGGAACTTAAACAATTGCTGTGACATCTTTTAGAAAACATAGTAGTAACGGAACAATCTTGCAGTGCAACGAAGTTTTTTTTTTCTTTCTTTTTCTGTGTCCTGTGTTCATCTGTGGCCCACTAAGATACTCTACTATTTAGAGTTCCTGCCTGTTGGTTGTGGCCACGGTAGTTGTATTAATGGTAACTCTCAATGCCATCCCACCAGTAGGACTTCACCCCTGCGGGTAGAGAGGGCGCCTCTCTGACCATAACAGTATGGAAGAACTTGTCCTACCCCAAAACAGGAGGATGGCAGAGAAAGTTTGCCTCACCTGATCTTTGTATTTGGCAGTTCAGTTCCTTTTTCTGAGATTGAGGCTTGTCGTGAGTCAAACTGGGGTTGGCCTGGGAAGGATCAAGGAACATGGAGGGAGTTTCCATACACAGAGGGTTTACGACAGGTGTGTCCAACCCATGGCTCGTGGGCTGGACAGCTAGTAATGTGGTTGACAAGACTGTAAAGTCTTAACGTGGTGATGTTATTTCTAGTGATATTTTTCATGACTCGGTTGCATGGTATCTGAACCTAGGCTGCCTAGGTCCCCGAGGAGTCAGACACCAATACGTCAGCTTCACAAAACAAGGTTAAATATTCCCACTGGTTTTATATTTGTATTGCCTTCTTTTTTTTAATGGTAAAATAAGCTTTGCTGCTTATATGTATTAGCTATATATTGTGGTTTGGATCTGCAGTGTCTCTCAAAAGTCTCATGCATTTGGATGTTATGGATTATCTATGGAACCTTGTGCGGTTAGGAGATTGGGGCCTGGTCTGGAGGGGTGGATTATGGACATGTGGATGACAGGCATGTGGATTAGATTATAGGCTGTGGTGGATTAGGGGATTGAATCTGGAAGGGGTGGAACCCAGAGGCTGGACCCAGAAGGGGCAGGTCACAGGAACAGGACCTGGAAGGGGATATGCTGCTTCTTCCCTTCCTCTGGGACTTGACTTCCTGCTTGCAATTCCGTGAGGGGCTGCCTCTACTTCCGCCTCTGCCATGTGCTCCCACTGTTGCCGGCCACCCGTGAATGGACTGTGACCTTCTGAAACTGTGATCCAAAATAAACCTTTCCTCCTCTAATTGGTGGATGTCAGGTATTGAGTCACAGTGATGAAAAACTAAGAAGCCATATATGTTTACATGCACCCAAGGCAGTTCCTGCCCACTGGGCACAGCCCATGTGACTGAGATTGGACAGCAGTCATTCACAGTGTTGACACCAGGAGAAGTCAGAGCCAAGCAGGAGGCTACGTGCTGACTGAGCTCAGAGGAGTGATGGAGAATGGGTGTCATGGAGGAAGCTATCTTGGTGCTGGGATGTTTCATTAGGTGACAACGTGAAAATAGATCATAATCTGTGCACTGTCCAGTGCTGCAGCATGGTTAGCAGAAGGACCATTGCCAGTCATGGAGCATCCACACATGGTCCTGCCAATCAGTCCTTTAAAAGAACCTGACTTTATTGACTAAATGCTAAGAGCAGCAGTGATGTCCTTAGAAGAACCCCCAGGTTTTTCTTTTTTGCCATACTGGGGATCAAGCCAGAGCCTTCACACTGAGCTATATGTCTAGCCCTTTTGTAATTTTTATTTTATTTTGAGACAGGGTCATACAAAGTCACAGAGTTGCCCAGGCTGGATCTGAACTTGTGATCCTCCTGCCTCAGCCTCCCATAGCATTGGGATGCCAGGTATACACTACCAGGCCCAGTCCAGATTTTTAAAGAATTCATATATGCAGAAGAGATGACCCAGAAATTTTTTTATGGTCAATTATATCTGTCTTTGGAGATAATGGTGAAATAATTCAGTTTTCACAGTCAGTTGTTTTTTTTTTTTTTTCATTGTAGGAGCGGAATTTGTGGCAAATCCTAATTAAAATATTTATTTGGTTACTTTCTGAACATGTGACTCTCAGTGTCTACTTTTAGGTTTACATGTGGGCTAGCAAGTGTGGGCCACCATAGTGTTGGAACAAGGGCAGGGCTTGATGCCCTCTTTGGGACACCCATTCAGTGACTTAGACACAGGCTTTTGGACAGATGTTGAGAACAGAATTCTCCCTGGATTGCACCACAGCTTTTGTACTTAATCACAAAGTGGGAAGACTTTTCCCCCTTTGGTGGTGCTTGGGCTAGAACCCAGGGCCTTAACACTGTGCTACATCCTCAACCCACTTTTTTGGTCTTTTGAGGTCCTCCTGCCTCAGCCTCCCATAGTGCTGAGATTAGAAGCCTGCACCCCTGGGCCCATCTGGCTGTCTGTTTTTTATGTGAATATCCAGAAGAATATTTGTGGGCTGTTGCCTCTGATTATCAGTTTCATTTAAAATTCAAGAGACAAAATGCCAGACATTATTAGGCAAAATAACATGATGTTAGAAAAGGAAAAAATGCAGCAACTGAGGTGGAGGGAGAACCCCCAAACTGGACACTGCCTACAGGCCAGGGCTTACGTGCACCAGTAGAAAAAAAAAATCCATCCGGTGCATCCATCCGGTGTTGCAAGTACTAGGAAGGGTCAGAGCTGGAGAGCTCAGCCTGGCAGGAGCAGGCTGTCCCCGGGAGGGCACGAGGGAGCTGCCTGGCACAATCGGGGCCTTGTGCAGCCTGCCCGGTAGAGTTAAGGCCTCACTTGGCGCTCCCGCCTGCAGGGTCACGTGGCTGGCAAACTGGAGGCTGAAGGGAGCTGCTAGGGAGGACACGGGAGAGTGGGCTGGGGACAGTCGGCTAACATCCCCAGCTAACGGCAGAGCCTCCGGAGATCACAGGAGGAGCTGTGCCCAAGGAAGTGCAGGCGCGTGTGCACACATACACATGCCTTTCTGAAAAGCCTTGGAGCTTTATGAAAATGCAGGCCTGTGAGAATATGCTTTCCTTGTACTGGGGTCCCCTGAGGAAGTACCTTTGTGTACATTTTTTATAGTAATAAAGTTGGTTTTTGGTCCCATTTGCTTCTCTTCTGAGAGTATATATATTTACTAGTTTTTAGATAAGTTTTAGGCTCAAGATGAAAGTGAAGGTATGGCCTGGGTACAGTAGTGCAGGCCTGTCATCCCAGCCCTCCAAGAGGCTGAGGCAGGAGGATCGCAAGTCAGAGCCTGGCCTGGGCGACTAAGTGACAGAGAGAGACCCTGTCTCAAAATTAAAAAAATAAAAGAGGGAGTTGAGGGTGTTGCCCAGTGCCATACACACAAAACAAAGGCAAGGGTAGTGAAAAAAGTGAGTCCCACATGCCCCTCCCACCACCCCTCAGACCCCATCGCTGCCTCCCCCCCAGAGCAGAGCAGAGCACAGGTTCTGCCTGTTGGACCTCTGCAGAGGCGTCAGACCCCCCAAACCCCACATACACACCGTCACAGTGTGTGTCAGCGTATGCCGCCGCTTCTGTAGGTTTGCATGGTGCCATACTTCCCATGATGGTGCCGTGTGGTACAGTCCCGTGCCCCGAATTCCTCTCTTCTCTGCCCATTCCCTCCTCCTTCCTCCTCTCCCACTAACCACCAGCAACCACTGAGCCTTGTTTCCACAGTTCCACCTTTCCAGAGCTCCAGGCCGCCGGGGCCTGTAGTGTGAGGCCGTCGCTCCGGAGTCTGGGTTGAGGCTTCTGTCTCTCTGGGGCTCCATTGCCTGTTTCTTTTTAGCGCTAAATACAATTCTGTTGTCTGGACAAAGGCTCCCTTCCTTCTTTTCTTTCATGGTACCAGGGGCCAAACACAGGGCTGTTGCTCTGAGCCACATCCCCAGCCCGTTTTTATTGTTTTATCAGAGACAGGGCCTCTCTAAGGTGCTGAATTGCCTAGGCTGGGCTTGAACTTGTACTCTTCCTGACTCGGCCTCCTGCCTCTTCTGGGACGACAGACCTGCGCCCCTGGGCCCTGCTGGAGGGTTTCTTAAGTGATGTCTTATTAAAGTTTGCTTTAATAAAAGGTGACATTTACCTAATGCTCAGGTGCCAGCTGTTTAGATGGCTCATTTTATCTTCTTGAGGTCCTGGGAAAGGTGATTTGTTATTTCCCACTGGCATGTGAAGCATCCAGCTTAGATAGGCTCTAGGTACCTGGGTCACCTGGCAGAGAGGTGGCAGAGGAAGGCTTGAACTCGACTTTGAGGACTGCCAAGCTGCCTGCCACCTGGACAGCCACTTACATGTTTAGACATCACAGCAGAAATGTGTCTGGTGTCTGTGGTTCGCCCAGAATCCCGCTGGGTGGCGTGGCTCTGGTAGAGCTGTGTTCATCACCACGCGTGGTTCTTTGTTTTGATTTTTGAAACAAGGTTGTGCTCTGCAGTCCAGGATGATCCTGAGCTCTGGGGCCCAGGCCAGCCTGGGAATCACAGCAATCTTCCTGCATCAGCCTCCCAAGTGCTAGGATTCCAGATATACGTTCGGCTTTATGTGGTGCTGGGGAGTTGAACCCAGGGCCTTGTGCTTCTAGGCAAGTGCTTTAATCACTGTGTCATTCCTCCAGCCCCCACGTGTGGTTCTCAGCTCTGTTTTTTTCTCATTCTCCTCCCACAAGCCGCTTATCAGTATTTTCACTCTGTTCATAAAGCGCTGTCTCACGATAGGGCAAAGGGTCGGGGCTGGCCAAAGAGCACCCGGTCCCTCCTGATGAGTCATGGAAAGACTTAAAGTCCATGGGTCAGTGGGTGCATCACTGGCACATGGGCATCTTGCCAAGGGCGTGGGTTGGACTTTGGCAAGAGGAGGGTGGGAGAGGCCTCTTGTGGCAGGCTGGGAATGGGTGCAGGTTGGCCTCTCCCTTCCTTCCTCCCTCCCTCCCTTCCTTCCTTCCTTCCTTCCTTCTTTCCTTCTTTCCTTCCTTCCTTCCTCCCTTCCTTCCTTCCTTTCTTCTTTCTTTCTTTCTCTTTTCTTTCTTCAGAACTGGGGTTCGAACTCAGGGCCTTTGCACTGAGCTATGCTCCCGACCCACTTTTTAGTTTTAATTTTTGAGGCAGGGTCTCCCTATGTTGCCAAAGCTGAACTCCAACTTGCAGTCCTCCTGCCTCAGCCTCCCATAGTGGGAATGACAGACCTGTGCCACCCGGCCTGGCTCCCCAGTGCCTCCCAAGCCTCATTCTCCTGGTTCCAGAACTGGGACCACAGCAGGCCAGGTCCCAAGGCAGTGCCGTGCTGAGCTGCCGTCTCTGGTCATCCCGCTGGTTGTTGCAGTGGCTGGCTGGAGGGGAGACACTGAGCACCCCACAGAAGCAGTTTGGGCCACCCACTGTCACCTAAGGTCCCCCCGCCGGGGGACAGAGGGGAGCAAAGGGATCATGCGGGGGCCCTGGAGACTGGTGGGGGGCTAGGAAAGTGCCAGAAGGGTGCAAGGTGTCACTCTGACCACAGTCAGCTGAGAGCAGCTCGGAAGGAATGAGAGAATCTGAGCTGAGTACAACCCTAGCAGAAGGAATCATTTCTCCCCTGGGGAGGCGTTCGTGACAGGCCTGTATCCCTGGGGCGCAGGCCTGCCGTCCGTACCCTTCCAACAAATGCAAATGGCAGGGCAGATGAATGTGGTGGTGTGAGCCTGTAATCTGAGCTCTCTGGGAGGCTGGAGCAGGAGGATCACAAGTTTGAGACCAGCCTAGTCTCCATATAATAAAACTAATAAAGGACTGGAGATGTAGCTTGCTGTGAAGACCCTGGGTTCAATCCTCCATACAGAAAGAGCTGCTTTGGTGTTCTCTGCTGTAGTCCTGCTGGACTGTGGAGTGGTGGGCCTGGTGCATTTCCAAGCATCCTTGTGTCCTGTGCACACACTGGGCATTCTTAGTCAATCTCCCAGAGTGGTTTCCATTTCTGGCTTCCATTTTCTCCTCTCTGACTTCTGGGCAGGCACCACGGCATGAATGGTACAGCCTCTGCGCTGGCACAGTGGAACCGGCCTTGGGCTTGGCTCAGGAAGAATCTCCAGCGATATGAAATTCATTACGCACAGTTCACTTGAAGTGGAAAGCTAATTATAGACCCATGTTCTCCGGGAGCTATTTATAGCCCCTCCCGCGCAGACTCCGCATTTCCTGTCCGGGCAAGCAGTTGGCAGACAGGTAGGCCCAGGGGCAAGCCCCGGGGGAAGCAGCTGTCCTTGGTGGCTCCTGTGGTGATGCCACAGGTTGCAGGGGTAAAGATGACCTCACTCTCTGTTTTCAACACCCGCGTGTTATTGCAGGTTATTTCAGAGTTCCTCCTTCCTAGTTAAATGAAAGCTCTAAAAAATGCTTTCACCACGGCAACCGGGCTTGATTGTGTTTTCAAATTCTAGAACGTGGTGATGATTAAAAAATCGTCTTTCCTTTGTGTTACCTCGCTGAGATTCAGGCGATTCTGTGTGTCTGTGACCTGGATTGATTGCTAAGACTTTTATTTAAAGGCTGTCTACTATGGCTCGTTAAACATACCCGGGCCATCGTGTGGTGTTCTTGACCCTGGAGTCATTCAGATGAGTGGTTCTCAAAGTGTGTTCCCCAGATCGTGTCCTGGTCACTTTCCCATCGCTGGGGTAAAGTACCCGACTCGCACAGCTTCAAGGAGATGGTTTACTGTGGCTGGTGGCTTTTAGAAGAGTCAGCCCATGGTCAGCTGAAACTGAGGCAGAAAGGGCCTGGTGGAAGGGCCTCTGGGGAGGACATCTGCTCATCCTGTGGTGGCCAGGAAGCAGAGAGAGAAGAGGGCAGCCGGGAGGTGTGTACACCCCTTAAAGTCATGGCCCCACTGACCTGACCCTGCTGGCCAGGCCCCACTAGGGCTTTAAGGAGGACATTGTAGATCAGAGCCCCACAAACTGGCAGTATGAGCATCCCCTGGGGATGTGCTGGAAATGCAAGTTCTTGGGCTCTGGCCCAGGACCCTGGACCACTGGCCCAGAGAACTGTGTCACCCGGGCTCTCAGGAGACTCTCCCGCATGTGGGGTCTGAGATCCAGGGCTTACCAGTTGATGAGGAGGCCGGGAGAGGCCAATCCACTCTCCCTTGGTTTGAGCCAGGCCCTGGCCAAGAGAGTTGCTTGCATTTATCTTTACAACCCCCTGCCGAGGGCTGCTTTCTCATTTCCCCACTTGACAGATAGCAATAGAGGCCTGCAGGGCTAAGTCAGTTGCTTAAGACTGCACTGTGGGCAGGGAATGAGGCCAGGGTGGAGGCTGGGCCTCTGCTGTCCACAACTCGTGTACCTTGAAGCACTGTGTAGGGACAGGGAGTCGATGATTCAGGAGAGTTCTAACAAGCCTCCTGCCTTGGTGCTCCCAATCCCTTGCTCCTTTTGCTCCCCCAATGTCTCCTAGTCATTCCTTCTTTCTCTTGCTGTCAGCCCCCAATCCCACGTGGGGGTAGTGGCTTCAATGTGTTGTCCCTGGGCCTCCTAGCTTTTTCTTCTTCCTGTCACTGAAGCTGGGGTAAGGCCACATCTGAATCAGAGTGTGAACCAACACCTGGGATCGTCAGACCTGGTGTCTTCAGGACGGATCCCCAGGTGAGGGGGTGGTGATGAGCAGAGAGGGACATTAAAGCTGAAGGGTGGGTAACTCAGTGGTAGAGTGCTTGGTTGCCATGCTCTTGGCCTTGGGTTTGATTCCCTGCACCACCGGAAGTAGAACAACAACAATAACACAAGCACACGCACACATACACACCCCAGGCATACTACAGCGGAGGATTTATTTCATAGGCATTGTCCGACTGGTTGAACTTACAGGAAGCTGGTAGTTGAAGGAGAATGACAATGACTTGGGTCAACAAGTTGATAAGTAGACATTTATACTCCACATTAAGTTCAAAATAAATAATTAGTGTGGTGCATTGTGGGGAGGGGACAAGTATAAAAAAGGAAGTAGAATGAGAGCTCAGAAATAAACCATCACAGTGTGACCAGTTGTCTTGACATGGAGACCATGACAATTCAACAGGGAAAAGGAGAGTGTTGGGACTGAAAGAGTAAAGTGGCTTCCCTGTTGCTAACCAGCTTCCTTGGCTTCTGGAGTTAGCTTTCTTGCCAAAGCCAGCAGGCACCGACCCCCTACTAATCTCAATGGCACAGATAAAAACCATGTACCTGAAACCAAAGTTGAAACAGGGATGTAAACAAGCCCAGCTACACCCGATGTGTATTGTCCTAAATACACCAACTGTGTCTTGTTTGTTACATGAAATCCTGTGTGTGTTGTAAAATCTGACTATAAAAACTCTGTAAAAATTCAGTTCAGGACTGGACTTTGGCGGAAAGGAGTCTGTGCCCCAGCCTGGCTGGTCATTGCTCTGGGTATTGTGATCAACATCTCTTGATCCTCCACTTGCCCCTGTGGTCTTCTATGCAACAGACAGCTGCATATTAACACCAAAGAATGAAGTTGGACCCCTACCTCACACCATATTCCAAAATGAAGTAAAAATGGATCAATTACCTCGATGCAAGAACTAAAACTACAAAATTCGTAGATAAAAAGGATAGATCTTTAAGCTCTTAGATCTAGCAAAGGAATTTTAGACAAAACACCAAAAGCAAAAGTAACCAAAGGGGGGAAAAATCCGGATAAATTAGACTCCATCAAACGTGAAAACTTGGGGTGATACTATCAAGAAGGTGGAGAAACATCTACTCTCACCCAGTCCAGTGTGTTGGCCATTCGCTCCCAGATGCCTAAGTACTCCAGCTTCATAGACTTCTCCCCCATCTTGGCAGAGTGAACTTCCCACGACTCAACTCAGACAGGGAGGTGACATCCAACACCGGCAGGATTCACAGTCTTAGCCTCTCACACCTCATGCATATACGGTGTGATTAAAAAATGCTTTGGATGTTTAAATAAATATTTTAAAATTATCATAGTAATAGAGCATGGCCATCAACCCTCTGAAAATCGTCCCTTCCAACTTTAAACCCCCATTTCATTGTCCTTGCCACGTTCTGAAGCAGTATGGGATTCCTCTTTTGTGTCTTTTCCTGACTGCCCTGATATCCTGAAGAGATTCAAAATATTTATGGCAATCTTTGTTGCCAAAACATTATGGTGTGTTCTCATTCACCTTATATATAGGATCTGGCATTGGGTGACTTCCGATTCTTTCACAAAGTCAAAATGATCATGAAAGATACATATTTTGGACATCAAGACATCAAGACAGCCATGGCAGTACAACTAAAGGTGCTTAGTAAAGAGGAATTACACAATTGCTTCAGAAAATGGCCAGGATGATGGGATAAATGTGTTCAAAGTGGAGGGGGAGGGTTTTGAGAAAGATTTATGGCAGTGTGTCCTTCATGATAATACTGTTTTAAAAGAAAGATTTAAACACACATTGTGATTTTTGATTGCACATTGTATGTGTGTTTGCTTGAGTGACACATCAGAAGCTCTTGAGTTGTAAGCTCTACGGTATCTACAACGTGGATGCTCTAATGGATTCCATTTCTAAAAAAAAAAAAAAAAAGCAGGGCTGTTCTAGCTTTCAACTGTGGTTTGGATCGGGAATGTCCCTCAAAACTCTTACATATTTGGATGCTGTAGACTATCTGTGGATTTCATGAGCTTTTAGGGGTGGGGCCTGGTTGGAAGGGGTGGATTACTGAGAACGCATGGATCGCTGAGGGTGTAGTCTGGAAGGAGACTTTCTTGCCCCGGCTTCTCCCCAACCCCACTCCTTTCTTGTGCAATGCCGTGAGCAGCCATTTCCCACCAGACACCTCCACCATGCTGCAATTGCCAGTGGATCATGAGCGGACAGAGACCTCTGAAGTGTGAGTGAAATTAAACTATTCCTCCCTGAAGTTGTGGGTGTAAAGTATTGGGTCCCAGAAGCAAGAAGGTGACTAAGGTACTTTGTTGAACTGCTGAAAAGAAAGGACTCTTCACACATAAAGTCACTGTCAAGCAGGAAGAAAGAGGGGGGACACATCCTAGTGCTTACAAGAGGCCTCTCACTCACATGGAAAGCTCAGACCTCAAAGCCGAGGACTTCCTTGCTGGTCCATCTCTGATGGCTGCCCCACCATGTTTAGGTACAGAACATGATTCTGCTGCCTTCCTCCCTCTGTGGCATAGTCCCATGGCCTACAATACCATGCACATGGGCACTGGGTCATATGAAGGAGACCAGGATTGTTTTGAAGCTGTTGAGTTTCTGCCAAGTGCTGGGTTGTCTTAGTTACTTTTTCATCATTGTGAATCAGTACCTGACATCCACAAATTAGGGGAGGAAATGTTTATTTTATCTCACAGTTTCAGAGGGTCTCAGTCAACTCAGAAGTGGCTGGCAACTGTAGAAGGACATGGCAGAGGCAGAGGTGGAAGCAGCTCACGACATTGCAAACAGGAAGCCAAGCCCCGTCAAGTCAAGTTCTAAGAGTTCAGTTCAGGAAGGTGGCAGCATTTATATACTTCCAAGTCCCACCCGAGTGATCCTATCCTTCTAGGTTCAGCCTCAGTGTTCTGCCCTTTCCAGGTGTGGTTCTAATCTGCCACACGCCCGTAATAAAATCCACGCACCCACAATCCACCCCTTCAGGCTAGGCTCCAATCTCCCAACAGCACATGGTTCCATAGACCATCTACAACATGCAAATACATGAGACTTTTGGGGGACATTCCAGATCCAAACCACAAATGGGCATTACCTGTATTGTCATATGAGGCTCCCATTACCTCCTTCAGTGGCCATTTTTCTGTTTGTCATTTAGGCTCAGACAGGTCAAGTGATGTCCTGTAGCAGTTGGGGCAGAGTTGGGGCTTGATCAGGTGGGACTGGAGGGGTACCTCCCATCTGTATCTGGGAAGTCCATGGAGGTGGGATTTGGAGGTCTGTGTGTGGCCCCTGGTCCCTTCCTCTCTGGCTTTGTTCTGTCTCTGCTTCCCAGCCACCAAGAACTTGGCACCTGTGACCCACCATGAAGTTCCTGCCTTATGTAGCTAATCAATCACGGACTGAGTCCTCTGTAGCCAAATCAAACCTGTCCTCTTTTAAATTGCAGGTGTCAGGTATTGTTTCCAGCAATGAGAAAGCCAGCTAATGCATAGCCCAGTGTCATCCTCATGCCCTTGGTGACCTATGATGAACCACGTATGTTGTATGTGTGCATACAGCCTCCTACTCAGTTTCTGCCTGAGACTCCTACTTAGCTCCCAGTTATCCCTCTCTCCTCCCTGAGCCTCTGGGATTGAGGACAGGTGGGAATGTATCAGCCCACCCATTCTCCCAGATAGTGACCCTCCCCACAGCACATGTACCTTCCTTGGCTCCTCATTGGGCTCCTGCAGTGGAGCAGGGGGCTGGCCAGCACAGGGCATGTCAGCCCAGACCCACTTGGTGCTGCAGGCAGCCCAGGTTCAGATCTATTCCAGCCACGATTCAGGCCAAAACAGCCTATGAACTCTCAGAAGTTCTGTCATCAACAAACACTTGAATCAAACAATCCCTGAAGCTATGCCTAAATCCTGATTTTTTTTTTTTTCTGAGTAAAAGAAAAGCACGTTGAGGAAGGGCTGGGGTAGAGAGGCCACTTGGGGACTTTCATGTCAGATCTCAAGGCAGGTGCAGATGTCAGGGAGGTCCAGCGTCCTTTACCTGTCTGGCATCACCTCATGAATCCTCTGCCTTCCAGGCTTGTGGATATATCCTGTGGCCCGGGGCTTTCAGACAGTCTTTATTTTCTCCCAGAAAAGAATATGTGGTCAAGTCATCTGTAGTCAAGGAATCCTGTTAACCTGTTGTGAACTATTCCATTACCTTTCTTAAGTACCATAGTGTGTTAACCAGGACTCCGGCATCCGATTGTACGGAGTGTGAGCTGCACAGTTTGAGGGCTTGGTTGCCTACTCTACAAATCCAGTAAAAACCCAGCTAACTCAGGAAGTGCTGGGGGGAAGATGCAGAGGCTGGGAAGTGGGCACCTTTGCAAGGCGAGTCAGGAGGGGGTGACATATTTTGTAGGATCAATTGCCTCGATGCAAGAACTAAAACTACAAAATTCATAGATAAAAAGGATAGATCTTATTGTGGTACTGGGGAATCGAACTCAGGGCCTTGTGGTTGGTAGGCAAGCAATTTAGCAGCTGTGCCGTTCCTCCAGATCTGCCCCCCCCCCCCCCCAGTTTTTATCTCTGATTTCAACACAACACCTTCCTAAGTTGCTCAGTTGCCCAAGGTGGGCTTGAACTTGTGATCCTCCAACCTCAGCCTTCCAGAAGGCTGGATCACAGGCCTATGCCTTCTGTGACAGTCTCAATGAAGGACTTTTCCTCTTGGGACCCCCCTGGTGGCCCTTTTCCTGCTGCTAGTCCCCAGAATTCCAAGTAACCCTCTCCCCCAGCTGCATAATTTACTGCTCTCCAGGGATGCTGCACACTTCTGTTTGACTAGACCAGAAACGTGGCCTAATGTGGGAACCCAGGGGAGAGCCGCTCAGACAGCTTGGTGATCTCTGTCTTTCATATTTGGAGTCACCTCGAGGTCCCCCAGCCCCCAGCTGTTCCCTCAAGGTCTCCTCAGTTGGGGGAGTGCATGTGTGTGGGGTGTGGGCCTTCTCCCGCATGAGCGCCTCTTTGTGGCGGCGTGCCATCTAGCAGCTGTCAGGTACCACGTCCTAGTCCCTCTTCATCCCTGTACTCGATACCTGGCACCAGCAGCTGGAAGGGGGTGACACTGGTTTATTTATTTCTTTTTTGATGGTACTGGGGAATTGAGCCCAGGGCCTTTGAATTGAATTATAGCCCCAGCTCATTTTTAGTTTTGATTTTGAGGCAGGGTCTTGCCAAGTCTCTAAGTTGTCCAGGCTGGGCTCAGACCCAGGATCCTCCTGCCTCAGCTGGAAGAGGTTTGTTTTAGGCCACAGTTTCAGAGGTCTCAGCCCACGTGTGGTCGGCCGGCAAGGGCCTGGCGTGGAGGAGAGCTGCTCAGGCACAGTGCCACTGTGGCGTGCGGTCCCAGAGAGAGCAGGCGGGAGGGGAGGACAGGAGCACAGCTTCAGGGTCCTGCTCCTGGAGAGCCCCCTCCACCCAGGCCCCAGCTCCTAACTGTACCATCCATAGATGGGTCCCCAGTGAGCGCAGCGCCCCCTCATCTGGTTACCTTCCAAACACATGAGACTTGGGGGGCCCATTTTAGATCTAAACCCTGAAATGATGTTAGCTGAAAGGACAGCTGGGGGCGCTCAGCATGCTGGGACCCTAGAGAGAAAATCAGGACAGGTTACATTTTACAAGGAGGGTCCGCTTAAGTCCTGGCCTACACACTTAATCATGCTTAGCCATGCTGTCAGCACTCTCCAATCCCTATCAGCGGGGTACAGGGGGAACTTACAGTAATGGCTGCAAAGTAGGAATTGGGCAACACTTTTGTGTGCAGGGCCTGGGCGGCCTGGTAGGCATTTTACTGGAAGAAAGAGAATGCTTCCTCTAGCCTGCATGGGAGCCGTGCCTGGGCTCTTGGGCCTGCTCAGAGCCTTTGCCAGCACGTAGTCCCTTGTCCTTCTGAGAACGTGGCTTCTCTCTGTCATTAGTGGGAACGTTTGTTCTCGCCCCAACAGAAGAAAAGCGCCCAGAAACATGCTTAATGGATTTTTTCTTTTGATACTTGAAAAAAAGGCACAGTGATTTTTCTACTTCTAAAAAAGACATGTTGATAACTTTTCCATATGGTACTTTTCTGCTGTGATTGTTAGTGGCTTGCAATTTTTAATATTAAATTCCTAACAGTAAGCAGAATTCCGTCCAGTTTTAAATCCCTAAGAGTAGTTAAGCTCTAACAGAAGAGGCTGTTACTTATTTTGTCTTTATTCAGATGGAGGTGTTCATTTCTCTGTCTACTGCTTTGGTCTGATTCTCTCTCTTTCTCTCTATCTCTTTCTTTCGAGATAGGATCTCACTCTACATAGTCTAGAATTCTCAGCAACCCTCCTCCCTCAGCCTCCTGAGTGCTGGGGTTACAGGTATATGCAGCTATACGCACTTATTATGTGATACTGGGGATCAAACCTGACCTCAGGCCCTGTTTTGTGGTGCTGGGAATGGAATGCAGGGTCTTCATACTATGCAACATCCCAGCCCATGTTTTGGCTTTGATTTTGTGATTTTGATAAATTGCTAAATTGCCTAGGCTTGACTTGAACTTGCCAACCTCCCGCCTCAGCTTCCCAGGTACTGGAATTACAGTACTACTGTGCTACTAGGCCCAGCAAAATTTTTTTTTCATTTTTTTGTCTTAACATGTAATGATTGTACTTATGAATGGGAAGTCAGGGTGAGGTATTTTAATTTATGCTGAAATCCTCACCCCTGAAGAGGTGGGGTTAGGAGATGGGGCCTTTAGGAGGTATTCGGCCACAGGTCTGGTGGCCCACAGGAATAGAATTACTGTTCTTACAAAAGAGGTCCAGGAGAGATCCCGGGGTGCCCCCACCCTGGGGGGTGACAAGGAAGCTGTCATCTAGGACCAGAAGTGACCCTGCCAGGAACTAACCGTGGACTTTCCAGCAGCTGATGAGAAACAGATCTTTGTGGTTTGTAAGATACCTGGTCTGTGGTACTTGTCACAGTCACTGGGATTGGTTGGTACAGTCCCCTACTTTGCAGCTGGGCCATCTTCCCAACTGTGATTGGTCAGGGAAGCCCTGGGCTGGGAGCACACGGGCCTCTGCAGTCATGTCACCCAGAGTTCAGGGTTCCAGGCGCCACCTTCCCCAGAGTTACCTTTTCCAAATCCATCAGCACGCACGTCAGCGTTGCCAGGGCGAACGTGCCAGGCCCGGGATAGAAGCCTTCTTTCCCTCCAGCAAGGGCCCCTCCCTCCCGACACTAGGGTGTCTCACAGCCCGACGCTCCAAATGCCTTTTCCCAAAATATGCAAGATGGGGCTGGCAAAACGCTCTCGGATCGCTACTTTTTGCCCCCATTAGAGAGATTCTATTTCTGAGTGCAGCGGAAACCCCAGCACCCCCAGGACTCTGCAGATGACCTGAGCATTTGGGCGTGCTGCGCACCGCACCTGACACTGCAGAATTTCGTGAGGGCCAGGCGGCTGCCCCGGGACTGGGGTGTGCCTGCCTACAGGAACGGGATTCACGCGTCAGGTCTCAGGAACTGCGGAGGTTAAAGAGAAGTGCACACGGCAGCCTCTGTTCCCGGGCGATTTCTACGCGGCCCTCTCGTTCATGGCTTTGTTCGTTTCCTGCTGACCTCTAAATAAATTAATGGAATTCTATTTAGTGCACCGTGCTGAGCTTTTTTTTTTTTTTTCTTTTCTTTCTTCTCCTTCTCCTCCTCCTCCTTCTTTTTGTAACAATTCTGGCACTGGGGCTCCGAGCCTTCACGCATGTGGAGCTACATCCCTAACACACTGCTGTTTCTTTCTCTTTTTTTTGAGACAAGGTCTCGCTCTAAAGTCCAGGCTGGTCCTGAACTCACTATGGAGCCCAAGCTGGCTTTGGATTTGACAATCCTCCTGCCTCAGCCTCCCAAGTGCTAGGGGCACAGGAGTGTGTCACCACGCCCGGCTTATTGTGGTGCTGGGGAATCGAACTCAGGGCCTTGCGCTTGGTAGGCAAGCAATTTAACAGCTGTGCCGTTCCTCCAGACAACCCCCCCCCCTCCACCCCCATCATTTTTTATCTCTGATTTCAACACAACACCTCACTAAGTTGCTCAGTTGCCCAAGGTGGGCTTGAACTTGTGATCCTCCAACCTCAGCCTTCCAGAAGGCTGGATGACAGGCCTATGCCTTCAGTGACACTGTTTTTGACGTCCTGGTTGTATTTACTTACTTTGGGTGCCAAGCATGCCTGTGCCCAGGCCTGGACTTGGTGTTCCTATCTCTTTGTGGCAGGCGGCAGGTGCTCCTGCTCCCAGCTGGAGCCCCCACTCTCCCCTCAGAGCCCGGAGTGGAATGTGTGGGGTTGGGCTGCCGACTTCTGTGTGTGAGCCCGAGGAAACCATCCTGGGGTGGCATGGCTCTTCCTTTTATGGCTTTTCTTGTTTTCTTTAATTTTGGTTTTTATATAAACCATTGGGTTTTAGTAGCATTATGGTTGTATTAAAGAGAGTCCAGGGGCAGTGCTGGCATCCTGGCATTTTTAACTCTGTTTTGCATCTGCATATATAATCCATCTGCAGAGAGTGGGCCCTGGCAACTAGAAGCACTGAGTAGCCAGAGGGAGGGCCAGTGCCTTGAGACATCTCTGGAAGGATGAGGGGCACTGGTTACTAGAGGGATGGCACCTCTGGAGACAGAGGCTTCTGGGAAGGGGCCTGTCACTGGAAGGGACGGGCCAGTGGGGTGGGAGAGGCCGTGGAGCTGGCACAGGGGAGGCAGGTACTATGGACACTCAGGGTCCCCGGTCCTGCAGCCTCCTGTACAGACAGCCAGTGACAACGGGCAGCCTGGAGCTCCCCACGAGCCCGTAGCAGACAGCGCCTGCTTTGGAGGAGCGTCTGCTGGTTACACCATAGACGGTGATGACAGCAATACCCGACAGCCAGCCTGTGGATGGCAGTCCGTCACCTACAAAGCGACTCTCATCCACAGCACCCCATGCTTTGACCCCTGAGTGTCTCAGGCAGAGGAGCCGCTGATGAGGATTACCCTGGAGTGAAAACTCTAAAGCTGGGAGATGCTTGATTCTTTCCTGCGGGTTCTAGGGTTTGGACTCAGAGCCTTTACACTGAGCTATATATCCAGCCTTTTAAAACATTTTTAAATTTTGAGACAGGGTCTGCCTTGCTAAGTCATTAAGAGACTCGGGCTGGACTAGAATTTGGGATTCTCCTGTCTAAGCCTCCTGGAAGGTTGGGCTTTATTTATTTCTACTCTACATTCCAACACAGTTCGCCTGTTCAAACCACAGGCTGATCATATTAATGGGATGGAAGGAAAGTCAGTGTGTGCTATGGAGGTGAGAGGCAGAGCCTGGCCCCGGATGCTCAGCAGGAGCCAAGGACTCGCCCCCCACCCCCATCCCTACAGTGGGCAGGGAGGGCCCCGCTGCTCTGTTCCCCTGTCCACTTCCGGTGAGGCCCACTGACCCTTGTGAGCCAGTGTCCACCCACAGGTGGCTTCCCAGTGTCACATCCTCCCCACCAGCCTGCAAGGATTCTCCACTGGCTTCATGTACCCATGTACCCTTCTTACTCCGTGCTGGGCCCTGTAAGTAGCTATGGGACTGAGCTGTGGTCAGTGGGAGGGAGAGGACTCTGCAGGATCCTGAGAGGCCATGAGAGGAAGGCCCCATGCCCGGGGCACCTGGCACAGTCCTGTTCCCAGTGGTGGCCACAGGTGAGGGCATATCCTCCTTCCACCCTGAGTAGGAGAAGGTGACTCCAAAGATGACCACCATGGCCCTCCTCCAGGCTGCAGTTCTCTAGGGAATTGCGGAGGGTCCCAGGGCCCCGGGGTCTAGGCTATGAGGCGTGACTGAAAGGCACCGCATGTGCTCCAGTTATTACAGTAAGAGACACGCGGCCCGTTCATCTCAGAATCTTCCTCCTCACTTTGCACATGCTTATCCCATCATTCCTGCTTATTTTTGAAGTAGGTCTAGAAAGTTCTTTGTTATAAATTTCTATAGTTGCACTGTCATGACCTCCTGGAAGTCCAACATGGACCTTTCATGGTCATTTTGACTTTGGGGGAGACCCGGAACCCCCTCAATGCCAGATCCAGGGACTAGTATAGATGAAGACACACTATGTTTTTATGAGCCTGCCTTTCATAGGACGGCACTTGGTGGTGACAGTCACCGTGTTTTTGTTCATACCTCGTAAAGACAGAAAATGCACAATTGTTTTGGAAACCTGCTGTGATATATTTAGAGCAACTGAGGGCTAGAATATTTTGGGGGCCTCCCCCAATCAGGCTTGGCAGAGGAACAAGTTGGAAAGACCATCCTGAGTGAGTGTTTCTGTGTGTATGGGGGGGACAGAGAAAGAGAGAGAGAAAGGGAGGGAGAGGGGCTCACTGGCTCCTCCCCTCTTTCCCTGCTTCTAGTCACCGTGCTGTGAACAGCTTGCTTCTGCCTGGCCTTCCACTTCCCCCTCCACCACTGCTGGCCGACCACATGTGGACTGAGACCTCTGAACCACGAGCCAGAGTCATCTATGGCTCCTTCAAGCAGTGAGTGTCAGGTATGGTGTCCCGGAGAGGGGGCAAGTGACCAAGGCAGGATCTATGCTTATGTGAACTCCTAGCTATGTAATACCACCATTGCTTATGATTGGAGCCATCGACTAGACCCCCTCTGTGGCCTGGATGAAATCAGGACCTCTGCCAGTCCTGTACTCATCAGCCAGACACAACTTCCTGTAAAGTCAGAAATGTTCCCCAGTCTGTGCTGTTGGATACAGCTGCAAATGAACAAGTGACACGTGACCAATAAGACTGAAGAGTGAAACTAAATTTTAAATCTTATTTAAGCTTAAGTTTAAACAGCCATGTAGCTAGTGGGCCACCATTTTGGACAGGGTGGGCTAGATCGTAGGTCCATAGGGGCGTACCAAGGTAATACTGCTGTCCAGGTTGGGCCAGAACTTTCCAGATGGTTCTGGCTGGCTACTCCATGAGCTGCAGGGAGTCTGGCTCCCTTGTAGACATCTGAGTGTGCAGGGTGGAGCACAGGGTGGGGGTAGCAGAGACCAGGGCAGCCTCTTCAATCAGGTTCTGCCAGAGGATTAAGCCCTGTGGATCACCAGGGTGGGGCTTTCTTCTCAGTGTTCCCAGAAAGGTAGGTGGCAGCAACTCTCCAGATGCTCAGGAATGTAAAGTCATTGTGTTCCCGGGGTGCTGCAGGGTGGCAGGTCTTTTCTGGTAGAAGTGGGGATGAGAAAGTCTGGTCTAAAGAGAAGCTTCATGAAGTAACCATAACACACTGAATCTGACCTTCCAAGCACATTTTCTTGAACCTCAACAATACAGCACATATCTGTGAGTTATGGGCCCTGGAGTGCCCAGCACAGGCCGGGACCAGTGACTTCTGGTAGTTCACAGGAGAGCCTTTCTGTCTCATCTGGTTTCAGCTGACTCTCCAAGTGTGACCAACTTTGATTCTCCACTCTTATTTTCTGCCTGTAGCTGCCTCCATGAGAGACCTGATTTGCTGAGTGGCTGTGCCAGGCCTCCCATGAATGGCTTAGACCAAACACAAGCTTTTAAGACCTTACAAGTATGGGCACATCTGTAGAAGGTGGGCCAGGCTTGGCTTGTAGGGCTTTCCCCAAGGACTTACATACAAATCAACTCATATCTTCAAGACAATCCATAGTTTATATTTTAAACAGAATGCAGGCACCACTAGAGTGAAGTATGTGTGTCTACTCATTCAGACCTGGTGGGTGTAGAAAGTCAATAAAACACAAATGAAAAATTCAAGTTTCTTCCCTTCTTCGCTCCTTCTTCCAAAGGGAGCTATGTGTTGTTTTCCTGATTCCTTTCAGAAATAAAAGTACACCTACCTGTAAAAGTGTTCATGTCCACACACAATACAAAACTTATAAAATAATTAAAAATACACACGGTGGCTTTTTTGACATACTATGCTTAGAGATTTCATGCTTAGCAGATTTAGACAGGCCTCTTTCTTTGGTTTGGCTGCGTCTTATCCCATCCTTTGGTGGTGTGGGTGGAGTTGTACCACCTCCCTAGAAACAAATGCAATCTCAGGCAGAAGATGGGCACACAAGCCAAGGAAAGCAGCCTCCTGACACTTTGGCTTCAAACTTTTGGACTCCAGGACGATGAGGCAACAATCTCTGTTGCCACTGGATCTGCGGTATTTTATTTTGACCACCTGAAGAGACTCATACACACAATGCATTGTAATTTATTATATTAATTCCTCTGACAGACACTGATTTCCAAAGGTGATTATTGCAACACTGGGGCTTGACCTACGGCCTTTGTGCTGGGCTCCATCCCTAGCTCTTTTTAGTTTGTATGTGGAGACAGGGTTTTGCTAGGTCACTAAGTTGCCCAGGCTGGGCTCAAACGTAGGATCTGTAAGAGGAGGATTCCAGATTGGGCGTGACTAAGCGAGACGCTGTCTCAAAAAAAAAAAAAAATCACAAATAAAAATAAAAATGGTTCAGGGATGTAGCTCAGTGTGTAGTTCCTGGGTTCGAATCTCAGTGCCACAAAAATAAATAAGCAGATGGTGTTGGTGCAGACAGACCTTGGGATGTTCTTGTCTGGTTTGTGGTAGAAGCTTCCCTCAGGGAAGAGGGGGATTGTCAGTGGCACCACCTGGAGATAACCAAAGTCTTTGTGTGTGTCCCCAACGGTTGTGCCATCACTTAGGATGGCAGAGAAGACCTCCACTGAGCAAAGGGCCTGGGGCAGGCAGAGCCCACGGTACATCCGGGCCCCGCCCTGCAGTGGTGTGACCCTTCCAGGCTGTAGGGAAAAGCAGCCAGCACCACTGCAAACACAGGCCAGCCCCGGCCTGTAGGAAACCGTGGTGGCAGCCTGGTGCCTGTCAAGCCAGACGCCAGAAAGAAAAACCTAGAGACTAGTACTTCAAGCGATTTAGAAAAATACCTCGTGTCACGTGTCTTCCAGAATGTCATGCACTTGAAGTGAGTCACCCTCACCCAACCCAGAGCGGATTTAATTATGATCCCCTCCCGCACCGCCTCTTTTAAAACATGACCTTCTTTTCAGTTGCTATTCACATGTGGCAAAATATCAACTGGATTTTCTTTTTTGGAAGCCGAGCTGTCTTTCTATAGCTGATGGGTTTCGGATAGGGATAGGGAACCGGGCTCCCTGGGAAGAAGCGTCGCCATGGGGCGATGACGGCAGGACACATTTAGTAACACGGAAAATGTCATCTTCTCGGAGGACTGTGAGATCATTTGTACCAGCTTAGAAGAAAAAACAAACATCTAAGGTAACACAAGCCAGTTGGTTCATGGTGATGAGGGGAGATGGCCCAGTTATGCGCCCTTGGTGTGTGAGTCTGGGGGTGACAGCGCCTCTTCGTACTCAATGCTGGGGTTCCCAATCAATGCTGAATTTCAGTAAGCACTGGAGCAGCTGGGTGTGGAGAGCAGGTTTTAGGGCCCTGAGGGTGGGGGTGGCTGTTTGACTTCCTTTGAGCTCCGCAGTTCCTAGAAGGGACTCTGCCAGCAGTAGATGCTTGGCAAACTGCCCTAGCCCTCAAAGCTATACACCAACCCAAATGGTTATTCAGTCAAAAAGGTGACTATCCTTACATCCTGCAGAAACTACTTCTGTTTTCTTCATTGGTGAAGTTTGAACCCAGGGCCTTTGCCCTGAGCTGGAACCTGGCCTGCTTTTATTTTTGATTGTGAGACAGGGTCTTGCTGAGTTGCTCAGGCTGGGCTCCAATTCTGACTCTCCTGTCTCAGCCTCCTAGAGGGCTGGGTTACAGGTTGGTGGCCCAGCTGAGAATACTATGTGGTGTCCCTGCTGAGACTCAGCAGGGTTTCTGACAGGTTATCACTCAGGGCTAAAGCTTCCTCATGGGCTTATTATTTATTTTTACCTCTTTCAGTTAAAAAAAAATGTTTTCCTTTGGACAATGATAGAGACCCTTGAGAATCACGGGGGTCCTGTGCTCTGCTGTGCTGGGGGCAGTAGTCTAGTGACAAGAGCTCCATTCTGATCCCCTGGAAGACATCTGTTTATGCCCTGAGACTCAGGGCTTAAAGGAAACATGTCCTTATGAAGCTTGTGTCAGTACAAGCATGTCCCAGCATGCTTTGTTCTAGGCTGAGCCCTCCACGTGTGCTGAGGCTGTGCCAGGCGGAAGATTGGCACACTGTGTTCTGTCATTTTTAGCTGTACATGACCTTCCTGTCACTGCTTCTAGCCATGGCCTCAGCTTCTGGATTGTATGACCTGGTGGCAAAGGAGAGGGAGCATTTCCTGTCCTGGTGCTGACTGTGGGTGATGCCACCACCTGGACAAGGATCGGCTGCAATCAGGTGGAACCCCAGAGTGGCATTGAGCTCTTTGGGCTCCGGAAGGGTGACCACAGGGAGAAATGCAGAACGGGTAACCTGGCTGAGTGAGCAGAGGGTTGGGCAGAGGTGGGCTGAGGGGGCTGAGGAGAGGGGGCTGATGTGGGTGAGGAACTGCCAGCAGTCACAGTCCTGTTGGTTGGCAGAGAGGAGGGTTGGGTGTGGCGAGAGGGAACGCTGGGAAGGTAGGAGCAGGTGCCAGTGCCCTGTGCCACCCAGGGAAGGAATTTGGACTTTGCCTCTGCTAAGTGGGTGCCAGAATTTTGGATGTCACAGGTCATTGATTTTCCTTTCCTTTCTCTTTCTTTCTTTTCTTTCTTTCTTTCTTTCTTTCTTTCTTTCTTTCTTTCTTTCTCTTAAGAAAGCCTACGTAGGAAGACCTGGGCAGTGGATTCCTGCTGGGCCCAAGTGTCCTCTCAAAGTCCTCGTGTTGGGAACTTCAGTCCCATTGAAACAGTGTAGGGAAGAGAGACCTATTAGAGCACTGCCCTTAGGAATGGACTAATGCCACTATCTGTTATAGTGGGGACTTTGTCATCAAAAAAAGCCTTCTCTTCTCCCCTCCTTCCCCTCCTTCCTCTCTTCCTCCTTCTCTCTCTCTCTCTCTCTCTCTCTCTCTCTCTCTCTCTCTCTCCCCTCTCCCCCTTTTGCTTGGACTTTCTATCTGGGACTTCCCGGCCCCCAGTGCTGTGGGAAACACACCCTTTATGTTACATAAATGACTCGGTCTTAGGTATTCTGTCATAGCAACACAAAATGGAATAATACAACCCCCAACTTTATTTGTCCATGTGAAGGAACACGGCTAGCTCCAGAAATGAGCACCTGCTCTCAGCAGTAATGACAGGAGATATTAACCCTGTAGAAAAAAATTAAGACGAGCACATTGTCAAAATGGAGGACAAGCCCCCTGAAAGCAGAGGGCAGCACCCCTCCAGCTGCCTTATCGTGCTCTGTGCTAGGGGTCCCCAGACAATTTCTGCATTTGGAGCTCTGCAACAAGCACTGTGGGGCCTTAGTGTGAAGCTGTACTCACAGCCAGGATTTATGGCAGGAATGTAGGAAGGACACACAGCTGAAAAGGAGAGAAAAGAAGTTAAGGTCGGGGGGCATGTGAGGGTCCTGCCAGAGCAAGCCCCCAGAGCTCCTCTTCCCCCAGTAACAAAAGCACAGCAGCAAGCACGTGGCACCCCTGCCCAGGAAGCGTGGCTGGAGACCTGGTGGCTGGTCACCTAGGCACACCTGATGGGCGTGAACCCACATTCCAGAGGCAGCTGATCAGCACAGACTCGGGGGTTTGCTATTGCCCAGGCTGGGGGCAGCATCTCTGTACTCAAGTGGGGTTGGGCACAAGACATAGTGTGTTTAAATAAAGAATTTATTACAGTCTCAGACGCATCGCCATGGCTCTCCCTCAAAATGGCCCCTTGTTTCAAACGCTCTTACCCCTGCCTGCTTGGCACTGTTAGACGTAGCTCTGAGCAACGGGCAACTTAGCGAGACCTTTTTCCCACATCAAAAATAAAAATGGTCTGGGACTATGGCTTAGTGGAAAGGCTCTGGATTCACTCCTCAGTGCAATAAATTAAAATATAAAATAAGTAATAAAGAAAATAATTTGAAATTGGACGTCGTAATAGTCCATTTTCTGCAGCTACAACAAAATACTCCAGGCTGGGCAATTTGTAAGGAAAGAAGTCTAGCTAGCTTGCACTCTGCGGGCCCAGGGACATCTGGCAGGCCTCGGCTCCGCTGTGATAAGGCCGCATGGTAGCGGCACCGCCATGGCCGAGTGCCTGGGAAAGAGGTCACCACAAGAAGGGGCCATACTTCCTGCGACAGGCCCTCACAGGAGCGAGAACAGTGTTGACCCCTCCCTGGACAGCGCCCGCCAGACCTCTCTGAGTGCGGCGCCCACCACCTCTCTCCTGGTCACGCTGAGGACCAGCCCCAGCTCGAGCTGCGGGGCAGGGCACCTGCGGCCCTTGGCAGCGGAGGCCGCGCTGTCTGGGTGCACGGCGAGAGGAAGGGTTTGAGGTGAGGCAGGTGTGGCGTCTGGGGAGGCCGGAGTTCCGAGGAAGAAGAAATACCACTGTGTAGAGAAAAAGCGCTGCCGGATGTGGCCGAGGGGAGAGAGAGGAGGCGTCCCTTAGCTCTGCCGCCGGAGGTCATCTAATCGTGTCACCGAGAGTTGGGCCTCAGGGTCTGTAACCTGGCTGTGCCTCACACGAGCTGTGTGACTTTAGGCAAGTCTCTTACCTTCTCTGGGCTTTGGTCTCTTGGGGGTGCAACGGGGGGTATAATGTGTATAATGGTGCCAAGTTCAAAGGCCATTGTCAGATACCTGGCTCAGCCCACGTGGGAGGCAGTGTTGTCACATTTTTACCACTTCCTCAGGTTGGTCAGGAGGCTCCTTGTGGCCATGCCATGGCAGGACACTGGTGTGACACATGAACCTGTCCATGGTCCTTCTTGCTTTGGCCTCCAGAGCTGCACCTTCCCCATGCAGGACGCAGACCACGAGGCAGCCGTGCTTTCTGGAAACCCACCAAAGCCCCCGAATTCTGGGTGGCCTTTAACGGCAGTTAGGACCGGGCCATCCATTTCCTCAGAATCTTTGGTGAGTTTTATAGCTTCTCTGGGAGTCTCGCTGTTCACATTCGGCTAAAAGCACCTTAATCTGTTTTTCTTTTTGTACTGGAGATTGAACGCATAGCCTTCACACTAGGCTATATATTATTTTTGATTTTGAGGCAAGGTCTCACTAAATCTCTAAGTTACCCAGACTGGGCATGGATTTGTGACACACCCTTGATTCCGTCTCCCAGAGCGCTGGAATTAGATGCCTGCGCCATCAGGTCGGGCTTAGCATCAGTAGACGCCTGTTAACACTCATGGTGCTACTTAGACACAGGTGATGAAGGCCCATCACCTGTTTAGCATTTAGAAAAACAGAGGCCTCAAGGAATGAAAAGGTCTTGGGGCTAGAGGAATGGCTCAGCCGTCAAAGCACTTGCCTAGCAAGAACTACATCAAGCGCTAAGTACCCAAGTTCAATTCCCCAGCACCACATAAACTGGTCATGGTGGCATACACCTGTAATCCCAGCACTTGGGAGGCTGAGGCAGGAGGATTTCTGTGAGTCCAAGACCAACCTGGGCTCACAGTGAGTTCAGGACCAGTGTGGACTATGGAGTGAGACTCTGTTTAAGAAAGAAAGAAAGAAATGAAGGGGTCCATCGGGAACAGCATGGGCCAGATGCTTGTAAAACATGGGGTCACACGCCCCACCCCTCAGTCCCCCAGGTGACAGGCACTTAGCTGCCCTCAGCCCTTCTACAAGGCGCTGTCCCCTCCTCTAGATGAGCCTCTCCATGAGAACAGTGACCATGTGACATTTCTTCCCACCACAAAAGGGAGAGTTGTTTTAACAATGGAACCATCAAAGGCAGCTGGGTAGTAAGACCTGGGGCCCAGGAGATGTGCGACATGCCTGTTCTTGTGGTTGCAGCTTGTCCCAGCCACCATCTCCAGGCCCCTCCTGAGGTACCAGCGGTGGTGTCAATGAGCTCACCTGGACAGCCAGGTACTCAGCCTCCAGCCTGGATGAGCCACCGTGAGGCAGGAACGGGGTCCCCACCGCTTTACCCCCAGTGGCGCCTTGCTTCTAGTTTTCCACACTTCCTAGAGTAGAAATACTTTAAGAAAAACAATATCAACCAGCTGAGTGTTTTCAGAAGAATCAGGTTAGGTAGGTGGTGGGGTTGTGACTCAGACCCAGTTCTCATAGGGGAGGTGGGCAGAATAGAAACCACAAATGTGCCCATGACTCACACCTGAGTCTTCTGAACTGTGAGCCGGTTCTCGTACTTTCTATGAGGAAAAAGCTTGGAAAGTATATTTGTACCTCACTCAGCCAATGACTGCTCTACTTGAAAAATGAAATAGCTCTTGAATCCATTGATCTCGTCTGTTGGTGGAGGATCTGTCCCAAGCCTCGCAGTGGGTGCCTGAAACTGTGGGTAGTGCAGAGCCCTGGACAGAAGATGCTTTTCCTATGCCTGTGACAAAAAGTTTAATTGATAAGTAAGACATAGCACATGACGAAGCCCCAGGACATCACACAGAGTCACTTGAACACATACACTGTGATGCAATAACAGTTGCTCTGGTAGTTAAGATGCCCACGGGAAAGCAGTGTCCACAGGATGGATACGCCGGACCCAGAGATGGCCCACATCCCAGGTGAGATGGAATGAAATTTCATGACACTACTTAGAATGGAGCATCATTTAGACATGTATAAATTGCTTAACTTCTGAAATTTTCCTTTTAGTATTTTTGAACTATGGTTGGTAATGGATAAAACAAAGTGTGTTGGGGGAGACTGTCAAGGGCCTAGCTCAGTGCTTAAAGCACCTGCCCTGTGTGCTAAAGGCCCTGGGTTCAATTCCCCAGTACCATATAAAAATTAGATGGACATGGTGGCCCATGCTTGTAATCTCAGTGCTCAAGAGGATGTGAGACAAGAGGATTGCTATGCATTCAAGGCCAGCCTGGGCTACGCAGTGAGTTCAAGACCAGCCTGGACTGCAGAGTAAGTCCCTGTCTCTGAAAGACAAAAAGTAAGACATAAAAACAATACACAAAAGCAGAGAAAGCAAGCCCACAGACAGAGGCGCCCACATCCGTGACCCATAGGCAATCTGCTAATAGCTTCATAAGTACTGACTCAAGGAGTCCTCACAGCAGTTCTCTAGGGAAACACCAGGGCAACCCATGCTCTGTCATGGGGGAAACTGAGGGACAGGAAAGCAAAATGACCTAGGAAGTGGTGGAGGTAAGGTTGGAACCCTGCTGCGTGCAGTCTGGAGTCTGGATCACCAGCCTTAGTTCTCTCTCTCTCTCTCTCCCTCTGTCTCTTTGATTTCATACTAGGGACTGAGCCCAAGGCCTTCACCCTGAGCTGCAACCCCAGCCTATTTTTTATTTTAAATTTTGAGATAGGGTCTCGCTAAGTTGCTAAGTTGCCACCGGGGGTGGGCTCCAACTTGAGATTGTCCTGCCTCAGCCTCCCAGAGTGCTGGGGTGACAGGCTTGTGCCGCTGGGCTGACTCTCTAGCCCAACTCTTACCCACTATTCATGGTGTGGGCAGAGGGGCCTTGAGGCAGCAGCTCGGCTCAACCCTCCCGCATGTGGCTTGGAGGTGACTCAGCTGGGATGTCCCCTTGTTTTCCTGTCCTCTTTGCTCTGTGGCCTTCTCTGCTGGGAGGAGGTGTATACGGCAGAGTAAGCTTGCAGATTGCGTGCTCCTGCCCAAAGAGAAATCACTCTCTTGGTGGCCGTTCATGCTCCATGTCCGCTACTGGGTACTGTTGTTTCTAAAATCCTGGGGCCATTGTTAAGAGTTTCCTTCCCAGCCAGGGAGGCCTGACCACATGCCACTCCCTCTTATTTGGTCCCTGACCCCGATCTCAGGTTAGAGGTGCCCAGGTGAGCAGGCAATAAATTAGCAGCCCCGTAATAAATCCAGGGCAAGTGCAGAGAAAACACTCCCGTGATGAACTCGGCAAACTGAACTAGCAAATGAGAAACTCAATTCTTAGGAACGTTTCCCCTTCACACCAGCTGGGAGCACAATCTTGGATTAATTAACCTAAGTGGATTGGAAGAGATAGATTGCAAGAGAAAATTGTCTGAGGATGGCTTTGTCGAGGTTTTAAGTGGAAACTTCACAGCTGGAGGAGCCTGTGGATGTAGCCGGTCCACTGAGCAGGCACCCGATCTGTGTGTGTGTGTGTGTGGAGAACCTAAGCCACCCAGCCCCAGGGCCGCTGGTGGGAGATACTCTCTCCTTGCTGTATAACAGAAGCCTGGGACCCAAGGGCAAGGCTGCAGGTCCTTGGTACTTACAACTTTGATGGTTGGTTCCTGCTCCCACAGAGGCATCCTGGATTATGGGTGAGGCTAATCCTTCCATCCCAGAGGCTGACCACACATCTGGTTCTCGTGTGCCCAAGCCCAGGTGGCCATGGCTGGGGTATGGTTGACAGGGATCAGGGTCCCTCCTGAGTTTTGTGACAGAGTATTTTGTATTTTGTGCATGAGGTCGAGTGGATTAGATTCTGAGACAGCTTCTTAAATTGAGTGAGTCAGGAAAGGAAATCTTCAAGAGGAGAAGAGATGAGTGGACTGGGAAAGCTGAAGAGGCCGATGTGTTCTGCGATCTTCAGGACAAGAGAGAGGAAACCTTAGACACATGAGTTCCTGGGGTTGGGCAGGCAGTCAGGACCCCGTGGCAGGAGCTGTGTCGGGCACCACATCTCACTGAGTCTCATTATGTGCCATTAGGACTGCACGGGCCTGGCTACAGGTGACCTGGTATTCATCCCTCCTTGCTTCCTCACTAATAGCCCCTCAATGGCTCAGGGCAGCAGCATTCCCAGCTGGCACATTCACCTCATCACATGCTTGGGCTGCCAGGGATGTTCTGTGACCCAGATCCGAGCAGGTACTGTTCACTGTGTTTATAGGCTGGGGCTTTGGGGCAAGTTACTATGTATACTGATTTTAGAAGAATGGAGTCAGCTGGCCCACAGCTTTAGTCCTTTACTTTTTTCTCTCTTCCTTTCTCCCTGGATTGCAGGGGCACCAGTAGAGTATTTTGTGTTTTAAAGGTAAATCTTCGTTGGCTACAGGTGGCAGAGAAAGAAGAGTCAAGGAGCTCCATTCATTGAGTATGTGCATTGTCACGGTCTCTCCACCTCTTGACTCTCTCTCTCTCTCTCTCTCTCTCTCTCTCTCTCTCTCTCTCTCTCTCCATTCTTTCTTTTTGCTACATGGTCTCACTTTGTAGTCCAGGCTGGTCCTGAACTCACTATGCAGCCTAGGCTGGCCTTGTACTCACAACAATCCTGCCTCAGCCTCTCAAGTGCCGGGATTACGGGCATGCACCACCATGCCCGGTTTACGTGGTGTTGGGAAATGAACCCAACTAATCTCTGAGCTACACCCCCAGCCCTTTTGACTTTTTTTTATGGGAGAAGTAAAGCCTTTACTTGTTCCAGCCACTGTTGTCTGGCTCCTATTCTAAGGAGCCAAACGCCAACTGGGCTTTCTCTTCTGAAATTTCCTATTATTTTCCCCAGTGGGAGGAAGGGACTTGACCAAAATTGCTTAGACTGTTGAGAGTTGCTACTCTAAGTGTGGGCCACAGGCCAGTGAAATCAGCCCACCTGGGTGGTGACTTGTCAGTGACTCTTGGGCCCCTCTGCAGAATTACTGAATTAACATCTGTTTTAATAAGATCCCCAGCTAATTCACTTGGTCACTGAAGTTTGAGAAGCATTGGTCTGGATGAGTTGAAAAAGAGGGTTGGTCTTTGTCTATATGTCTCCAAGGCACACACCCTTTCTCTGAAATAAAAGGTACTAGATAATGATGTATTTTTGTACAGATGCAGATGCTGTGTTAGTCAGCTTTCTGAAACTGTAACAACTAACAGAGATAATCAACTTATCAAGAGAAAAGGTTTATGTTGGCTCACAGTTTTGAAAATCTCAATCCATTTGGTTGGCCCTGGTGCTTTTGGGACTGTGGAGCGGCAGTGCGGCCTCTCAGGAAGTCTGTTTGGAATAGAATGACTGAGCTAGGATCCATGCCCCCCCTCAATAGAATGCCCTCAATGACCCAAAGACCTTCCACTAGGTAGGCTCCACCTCCTGAAGGTTGTACCACCTCCTCATAGCACCAAGATGGGATTTTCACCTTTAACACATGAGCCTTTAAGACACATTCTAGATCCAATATATAGCAGATGCTGAGACAGAAGGAAAGAAAATGGAGGGAGCCTGTGGCAGAGGGCCTCGGTGTCCTTGGGATAAAAGGACTGGCACATGCCCACTGAGGTAGGGACTCAGCCCTGCCAAGACACTGCCACGTTATCACACAGCAAGACACCCCATGCCAGATGCTACTCTTAGCTCTTGGTAGTTCTAACCTATATAGATCTGTGATCTATATACTTCATAGGGGACCCAGCCTCTGGTCTTCTGTTATAGTAACAAAAACCAGACCGAGACATTTGTGAACATAAGGTACATAAGGGCCCACCAGGATGCACTTTTCAACACTGGTGTCTAGGTGTTTCTTTTCCTGAGCCTGGGCAAGGATGGATTTTTTTCTTAAATAAATCCAGTGAGATTCTGAGGTAAGTGGTCTGGGTTCTCTTGAATAGTCCTGCTTGATGTCCCAGTGTTGTCACACTTTTTGTGGCCACTTCTCTGTGTGTTCAGCTCCCTTCTAGACAGTGAGCTTCATATTTACCCACCTAGTCCAGTGCCTGGTTCAACACCAGGACCCAATGGACAGCTGATCAGTGGTCCCTGAAAGCTCAGAAGGGGACGCACCTCTGAAACCTGCAGAACCATGTTGATGAGGAGAACTGTAAAGACAATTTATGACGAGTAACTCTGTCACAAACACACTAAGAGGAACACTTGGCTTGGAGGCCATTCCTGTGAGAAAGAGCCAGGGAATTTAACCCAACTTCAGGGCTCCTAAGTAACGGAACATGGGAGCCCTCTGAGGGTGAATTTAACCAAGCAGCTAATGATAACCAGAGTGAGGATAACCAAACAGGTAATGGTGAATGTGAGGGTCAGAGGTCAGACCAGAGCAAGAGCCCTTTCCCTCCTCTGCTGAAGCGACCTCAGTTTCAGCAGCCGTTTCTTAGCCTGAATGGTGCCATGGGTGCCTAGTGAATGTTTGGGCATGAGAGTCTCCCCGCTAGATCGTGAAGTCCAGCAGTTGAGACCCTGTTTATCTTCTTTCTTCCTCTTTGTTTCCAGAATCCTAATCGAGGGGGGAGTCCAGCCTGCTTTCCTATTTTTCTGGGGTAAATAATACTTGAATGAAGCCTATCATGGCAAGGGGCTGGCTTCCACTCTGCTGATCAGTGGATGGTGTACACCAGGGCCTCTGAGATGGGACAGGAAGTCTTCTGGAGCCTTCTGGAAAGATGCCCTCCCTCCAGGAAGATACCTCACAAAGAGACTGTCTCTTCTTCCTCTGGATGTTAGTGTCTGACTTGGAAACCATGCACTGATGTTCCTTTCTCAGGGGACCCACACTGAGAACCAAAGTGATATACTGAGAATGGCAGAGCAGAAAGATGGAACCAACCTGGGACATCCCAGCTTCCCTGGCTTTATTTATTTATTTATTCATTGACTCTGGGAATTGAACCTAGAGCCTTCACTCTGAGTTACAACCCCAGCCCCTTTTTTATTTTTGATTTTGAGACAGGGTCTAGCTAAGTTGCCCAGGCCAGCTTTGAGCTTGTGATCCTCCTGCCTCTGCCTCCCAGAGTGCTGGGATTACAAGCCTGTGACACCAGGCTTGGCTTCCTGATTTCTTTTAGAGATAATACATTTCTTTGTTGATCATGCCACACTGAGTAGAGTTTTCTGTCGCTTGGGGTTCCAAGCATCCTACTGGATACACAAAATAAAACATCCTGCTGTATATACTGCTTGTCTTAATTACCTTTTTGTTGCTGAGACAGAGTACACGACACCCCCAGCTTAGGGGAGGAAAGGTTTATTTTAGCTTGTAGTTTCAGAAGGACTCAATTCATTCATGGGCAGCTGACAATGGGGGAGCACACATCAGAGCTAAGATGGACAGAAGCTGTTTACTGCTTGCAAGACAGGAAGCCAAGATAACCAGGAAGGGTGGAGCTAGCACATATCCTTCTGGGTCACGTCCCTGAGATCCGCCCCTTCCAGGTCATGCCCCAGAGATCTACCCCTTCCAACCAAGCCCTATCTATTAACAGCACAGAAAATCAATGGGTTAACCTCAATGACTGATTCACCTTCCAAACATGCGGCTTTTGGGGACCATCCAGATCTCAGCCATAACATGGATGCCGCATTAACTGTATGGAAGGTAGGGCACTCTGGTCCCTCCTCCTGCTTTCAGGGGAGTTCCTACTTTCAACCCCACTTTCTCCCTTGTACTTATCCCAGTGAAGTTACTTTTTACTCATTCCCCCCCAAAATAGCTAAGGTAATTTTGATGATGTTACCTGATCAAAACACCCTTCATTTTCCTTCTCAGTTCCCAACATATTTAAAATAAGCCTCTCAGTTTTACATGTAAGGACCAAGACTTACTTTTCAAGGCCATCTGTGTCCTCCGCTTGAACCTAGCTGGACTTCCTGACATTCCACAGTGTGGCTGCTCCCGCATGGGACTACCATCCTGGGGCCCCTTCCCTCTCACCCATCTTTCTTTGTTGATAGACCATCTCCAAGTCACCTTGGTAGGTCCCATCTTTTCTGTGACAGCCTTTTAAGGTTAATATTTCTTCCTTAAAAAAAAAAAAAAACAAAAAAAACCAACATCTAATGCTTTGGATCCTCCCAGTTGGCACTCAGCTGAGCTGCACCCTGCCGAATCTTAATTGCTATTTGTAAACATTTCTGCTGTGGTTCATATGTGTCCCCAAAGGTTCTTCTTTTATTTGTTGTTAGAAACCTAGTGCCAGCGTGTCCTGATAAGAGGCGATGAGGTCACGGCAGATCCACCCCCTTGAAAAGGTTGATGCCGTTATCACTGGAGTGGGCTTCTTGTGTTGCGAGTGGGCTCATTATTCAAGCAACTCTGTGCCCTCTGGCTTCATGCGCTTTGCTCTTTCTTGCCCTTATACTCTTTCCTGGACATCAAGAAGGCCCTCGCCGGACACCGGGGCATTGATACCAGACTTCCCAGCCCCCAGAGCATGCGACAGAGGTTATTGTCATTATGAATTGCTTCATCTCAGCTCTTCTGCTCTAACAGCGCGAGGAAGGACTAAGCGCCTTGGCACTGTGCCTACTACCCCGGCGGCCCTGGGGCACACGCTTGGTTCCTCCTCTTTGAACACTCTCTTCCAGGTCATACCCTACCTCCATGCGACTTTGGGGTGACATTTTAGATCTAAACCCTAACACTTAAAAGAGACGGCTTACGGCATTTAGAGATGTGGGTTCTATTACTGCAGGTCAAAGCGTTGCCATGGCAATAGCTCCTGATGGACAGTGGCTGCCCCACAAATGTAAGGATGTGCCTCAGTGTCTTAGTTATTATCTCTTGCTGTGACAGAATGCCCAGCATCCACAACTGAAGGGAGGAGAGATTTATCTAGCTCACAGTTTCATAAAGTCTCGCACAGCCCATGCATGGCCACCTGGCAATGGTGGAGGCACATGGGAGAAGGTGGAGAGCTGCTCACCCCGTGGCAGGCAGAATCCAAGTGAAGCCAAGAGCAAGTTGGTGCCTGCAGATTTGGGCAAGGCCAGAGCTTTCCCAGGAAGAATCTGTAGCAATGTTTCTTGTTCTTCCCTTTAATTACTTCAAGCTGCCAGCTGACCCCCACAACACCCAGGGTGGGTGCCCCTCCCTTACTTCCTGGCCCACAAGTCAACAACACACACCTGAAAGCTCTGCACCCTCAACAAATTGACACAACGTCTCTAGATCAAGTCGCAAACGTCTGCCCCTTCCAACCAGGCCCTACCTCCCAGAAGCACCCAGTTCCAAAGTTATCCCACTACATCCAAACACACGAGGCTTTTGGGGGACACTCCAGATCCATTTCTTAGCACTCAGGTAATCTTTCTCTATAATTCCTGGAGGAGACCCTGAGAAAACAGGAAAAAATAGTATCTATTAAAGTGCAAATAGTTTTAAAATAACTTCCATAACCTGACAATTCTATTTTGTTTGCATTTGCAGAGCTTGCTGATTATGAAATAGAAAATCCGGTGACAAAGGACAGACTAGGTGATAAGCACAGCCCATATGGAGCTGTAAGGAATATTAGAAGCACCAAGAGAAAAATGCAGATGAACATGAAGTTTAATTTCACACTAGTGTCATCTCCTGGGACCTGATGTCTCGTAAAGCTCCAAGGTGTTTGTTTTCATAGGGCACAGGGAGAGTAGAAACATCATAAACCAGAGTGAGGGAAATAATCAGAGGCCACTCTCGGGAGTAAAGATGGCCGATTCTTGAATGGTACCAGACTAGCTTTTGTTTATTTTGTGTAGTTTTCAAGTCACTGGACAACCTTTGAGTGAAAGAAACTGTCCCCCAAAAAAATCTCTGGAGAAAGGTCTTGGTTCAGTGGAAAATATTCTTTTCTATCAGCTTCCCACCTCCCCAATTTTATCAGTATACATATGCAAAACACAGTGGTTACACTGAGCTTGAGTATTTTGTGCACATACAATGTCAACATTAAAATCCCTTCCCTTTTCCCCTTCTGGCCCTCCCTCTCCCTCCTTCATCCCTCCAACTCCCACTATCACACCCATTTGGTTCTATAAAATGCCTGTATTCTGGATTTCTCATCTAAGAGAAATCATGCAATATTTTACCTTTTGAGTTTGACTCGCTTCACTAAGCATGATGAGCTCAAGTTGTATCTATTTACCTACAAAATCCTCAAATTTATCTGTCTTTATAGAAGCGTTGTCCTCCATTGTGTACATAGGCCACAATTTTTGTGTTAGCTTCTTAAGAAACAAAACAGAACAGTATAGAAAATAGCATTGCTGGGATTAGACGCCTATAATTCAAGCATTTGGGGAGGCTGAGGAAGGAGGATCACCAGTTGGAGCCAGCTTTGGCAACTCGGTGACTTGGGGAGACCTGATCTAAACTTAAGTAAAATAAAAAGGACTTGGACTATCTTAGTGAGAAGGCCCTGAGTTCAATCCCCAGTATGCAAAGAGAGAGAAAGAGAAAGGGAGAGAGAGAAATAGGGAGAGAAAAAGAAAGAGGAGAAGGGAAGAGGGAGGGAGGGAGGGAGAGAGAGAGAGAGAGAGAGAGAGAGAGAGAGAGAGAGAGAGAGAGAGAGCATGTCCAAACCAGTCTATCGATACTGGAGCCATTAAATGGTCATACCAAGTATCTGAAAGGCAGGTTTTCCTCCCTTGGAGCCTCACAGCTGCTAAGCCTGGTTCTCTCATCACAGAAGCCTCTCACCAATATGTCTGTAAATGCACCTTGGATGTTGCCATCCTTTTTCTGGATCACAGAAGACTTGGGTGTTACAATCCCGTTGTTGATCCCAAAGATTCAAAAAAATGGAAATCCATGGGCCACGGGGCCCTGTTTTTATTGTTTCTGTTTCTGTTTCTTTTGCTACACATGAACCAGTACTGCCTGAATTCTGGAAAGGAAACCTCAGCGCTCCACAGCAGCCCCACAGTCTACGATGAGGGCAACTTCATTTGGGTAGGACTCTGGCAGAAGCGACACTGGCCTGGACTAGGGACAGCCATTTGACTGGTTTCTGGTGGGGTGTTCTTGGCTGCATAGTGACATGATTAACTGAGACCTTAATCCTGACAGGTCAGCTTTATTGGATTAAGAAACACTTAGCAGATTAATGGAGCTTGATCTGCTTCAGGATGTGTCATGGATGTGTGGTACTGCCCCTGGGTGGATACTGTTGCCTCCTGCCTTCTAGGTGGGTGCTATTCCCAGTCCCTGGCCCTTCATCTCCAGCTCCATCCCCTGCTCTGCTGTGTGGCCACCATGAGCTAAGCAGCCTTCTTCTGCCATTCTTTTCCACCATGATGTTCCTGCTTTGGAGTCAGCTGATGATGGACTGAACCTCCTGAAACCGTGAACCAAATTATACCTCTTCTCCTTCAAATTGCAGATGTTGGGTATTGTGTCATAGCAACGAGAAATCTGACTAACTCAGGAACCAGTCCATACTTCTGTGAAGCATAGTGCATACATGGAGCTTCTTGGCTTTACTCAGGAGAAGACACCTTGAGAGAGGCATACACATCACAGGCTCTTGAACACTCAAGTTCCCAGGAGGCAGGGTTGTATTGTTTGAATCTAGAATGTCCTCCAAAAGCCTCATGTATTTGGATGTTGTGGAACATCTGTGTATTCCACGTGCTGTTGGGTGGTGGGGCCTGGAGGGCAGGCTTGACCCAGAAGGGTATGTGCTCGCTCTGCCTTTTCTCTCTCATTCTGCTTCCTGTTGCAATACCATGAGCTGTTTATCCTCCAGCGGGACCTCTGCCCGATGCTTCCTCCTTTGCCAGTGACCATGAATGGACCAAGACTTTCCGAAACCGTGAGCTAAAATAAATCTTTATTCCTCTAAGTTGTAGATGTTGGGTATTCTGTCCTAATGATGAGAAAGTCACTAATATGTAGGGTGCCTTCCCTCTGCAGTTTGTTTAGGGCTACTATAGACGACACTCAGCAGGCCACATGGCTTTCGACTTCTTGGAGACTTGGCCTCCATCTCTCCTTGTTGACTCTAGAAGCTTCTCAAGTGTCTAGCTGTGAGATCCCTGAAGGCTGAGGCCTTCACATTCCCCTTTACGTATGTTGACACAGGGAATCCCTGAGGTTGGAGAAATGCCCCAGCCCTGTAATCTTTCTTTTTAATTGAAACATTCTCTCTCTCTCTCTCTCTCTCTATACACACACACACACACACACACACACACACACACACACACATATATATATGTATATTTGTCATACCTGATACATACCAAGGACTAAGACCGGCTCCTCACCTTAGCCCCACTGCACAGAGGAGGGTGTGGAGACCCAGAGCATTCAGTACTGGCCCAGGATTGCACAGCTGGCAGAGGCTGGTTTTGGCTTCTCAGGCAGCAGCTGTGGCACTTCTGCGGACTTGTTGACCCATGACTGTGAAGGTTGGTGTGATGGTTCGAATCTGGAATGTCCCCTGAAAGCCTCACATGCTTGGAAAGTGATTCAATCATAGGGGTAAGTCCATTTATTTCCTGGGCTATTAAGAGGCAGGGCCTGGCTGGAAGGGGCAGACCACTGGGGCTTGACCTGGAAGGGTTGGATCACTGGGGGCATGACCCGGAAGAGCATGTGCTGGCCTACCCTTCTTGCTCATGCTACTTTCATAGCTAAGACAGCTAGGTTATTATAATTCTCACTGACTAACACTGCTTTTCATCATACTTGCAGATACATCTATATAAATCTTTCATAATTCAATAGCATAAATTCCTAGAAATACAACTGTTGAGATGATCTTTTTTTTTTTTTTTTTTTTGAGACAGGGTCTTGCTTTGTAGCCCAGGCTGGTCTTGGACTCAGGATGATCTGTGTGCCTCAGCCTCCCTAGTGCTGGGATTACAAGCTTGCACCACCACACCCAGCTTTATGTGGTGCTGGGAAATTAAACTCAGGGCCTTGTGCTCACAAGGCAAAAGCTTTAACCACTGTGTCATTTCTCCAGCCCCTGAAATGATCATTTGTGAAAGCTTTGGTGATGTGTGTGCCAAATTGCTCTGCACTCTTAGATGTGGGGTGGGGAGGGACATGACAGTGTCCTTGTCACTGTCCCCTCTGAGCTGGGGAAGCACAGTCTGCCACGTTGCGGTCTTCCCTAGGAATACTGAAGGCTTCTCTCACAACCGAGACTAGAAGCTGACCTCATCTTTCCAGTACATTTATTCAGGTAACAAACATCTCAGGAAACATGCTAGGGAAACTAGGGACGAAAGGATGAACGTTGGTAGGAAAAGAGAGGTAACAGACTGGGTTGTCTCGTGTCAACTGAAAGTTTCCCTCTGCCACTCTCTATGTGTATAGAGTGTCTTGTCCTATTAGGTAAATATTATTGTTCCTGTTTTCCAGATGAGGAAATTGAGACTTGAAGAGCTTGATTTGTCCCACATGCCTATACTAAAGAACCTTGCCTATCTGATTTCTACACCTGTGCCCTTAGCCACTGTCCTCTTGTTCCTTGCAGGAACAGCGGGCATGGTGAGGGAAGCAAGGCTGGGTCATAGCAGGGCAGAGATGACCACGTAGGTGTCCATGGGCAGTCAGGGAGTGGAAGCTATCTAAGGAGTGGTCTGAGGTCTGGCGTTCCTGGTAGGGCCTGGGATGGAATATAGAGGTAGAAATAGGGTAGAGGGTGAGAGCAACGAGAGAGAGGGATTGGGGTGGTGGGACACATGAGCTGGGTCACCAGCAGCCACGTTACACGTGTCTCCCTGACTCCACTACGGGCCTGTTTTGTTTCAACTGTGGCCTGCAACATGTCACCCAGTCACACGTGTGTGTACACACACAGCTATGGTGGGGAAAACCATGATGTAGGAGTCACAAGGCTCTGTGGTGACAGTTCAGGGAGCAGCTGCTTCAGGTGTCCCCACCTCCTGGTTCCTTGTAGTGAGGAGCCTCATGCGGAGGTAGGTGGATGGTTCTGACAAAGGCGCGTGTGTTGAACACCTGGTCTCCAGGTGGCCCTGTCGAGAGGTGTCAGGACCTTTTGGAGGAGAGGCCTAGTGAGAGGTGGCTAGGCTGCTTGGAATGCCGACTTTGGAAGGGATTTAGGCTAGTCTCTCTGGAACGAACCCTATGACAGCAAGTTCTTCTAACAAGAACAAGGCCGGCCCCTTCTTGTGCCTGGCTTTCCTGTCTCACGACAGATCTCCTTTGCAGAAGTTCTTGCCCTCATGACACCATCCACCGTGAGGCTGTCACTGGAGGCTGAACAGATTGGGCTGCCTGAGGTTGATATTTCAGCCTCTGCAGCTATGAGCTAAGTGAACCTTATGTCTTGATAAAGAATTCAGCCCAAGAAATTTTGTTGTAGCAACAGACAATGGAATAATACAGAAATCAGCTCAGCCTAGATTTGGCCAGGACACCTCTGCTCTCGGTGTTATAGGTCTATGTCTTGGGAAGATCCTCTGCTGTGGGCTACTTAAGGGACATTCAGTGTGGGAGTGAGAAAGCAAAGCAGACAGTTAGAAGAGGCCCTCCGAGTAGGTCTGGGTCCAGCTGAATGCAGAACAATGGGATTAATCTCGATTCAGCCAGATTTAGGCTGATCCTGCTGGTGATAGTGGTAGAAGTGAGAACCAAAATGTGAGGGTTGGATGCCATGAGGATGGGTGGGGATGGCTGTCCCCAGCTGGACCCACAAGGCCGGGCACAGTGCTGGTCAGAAACAGAGGCTGCAAGATGGCGGAAAGAGGTCCCTGCGCTCAGCTTGACTTGGAGTCTCTGTTGACCCGTCAGCCTGTGGAGGCTGCCACATTCCCAGAAAGAGCATCTCAGCTGTCAGTGGCCATTGTCACCTTGACACATCCCACGTGACCCCTTTTAGCCTTGATTTCTGTGGAAGTATAATGTATCTTCTGTAGATTAAGAAACTCAAGTAGTAAGCCCCAGAAAAAGATAACTTTGGACAGGAAAACAGAGCCCATCTGCCCTGTGTATGTCTCTGTTTCCTCCTGGGCAGTGGGAATTCACACATTTTGACTGGAATTAAACTCCAAGGAGATTTGCAGAATTTATTCAAAATGTGGGAGGCATGACTGGATGGGGTGTGGATTATCTGCATGTCCTGACAAACGATCTGTGAGAGGGAGGAAGGGAAGGCAGGAGGAAGGAAGACCATGGCTGTTGGAGAGATTATGTCAATTTGAGGTAATTGGGAACCACGCCTGAATCAAGGTTTAGGAACCACACCTACATTAGGCACTTAGGAACCCGCCTGGATTAGAGTGTGAGTGTGAGTAATTTGTGGGCCAGCAAATGAGTGAAGAGCACCCATCCAGCTGTGAGAGGCCAACTGGGAACTTGAACTGTATAAAGGAAGAAGAAGGATTGCTACAGCTTTTCCTCTGGGGGGAGACTGGACTTGATGGGACTTGGCTTCCTGTTTGTGGTGTCATGAGGAGCTGCCTCCACCTCTGCCTCTGCCAGGTACTTCCATTGCCGCCCCTGAGTGGACTGTGACCTTCTGAAACTGTGAGCTAAAATAAACCTTTCCTCCCCTAAATTTGTGGATGTCAGGTACTGAGTCACAGCAATGAGAGTAAGACAGAAGGAGAGAAGGAAGATGCCACGGTTCCTGCAAGTGTGGAGACTTGGCACAGTTTGCCTGGTCCTTTGTTTCTGAGTTTCTCTGCAGCCAAGAGTGGGACTTCACTAAGCAAGACCCCCTTCCCGGCTCAGGGGTCTGGCAAGAGCTGCTTCCTCACGCATTGTGAGGCTCCAGCCCCTTCCAGATGTGGCCAGAGATCGCTCTCAGTCCCATCCTATGGTCCTCTTCAGAGGGTGGCTCGTCTCCGTTACACCTAACAAGAGACCGCATCGTTAGAGCCAGCCAGCAAGATGGCGGCTACAACCTCCCAGAACACAGCAGTGATACCCAGTCACCTTTACCAAATTCTACTGGTTAGAAGCAAGCGGGAGCCTCATCCAGGGGTGGGGGTGGAGTCTATGGTGGCACAGCAGGAATCCCAGGGAGCAGGTGTCACCAGGGGTCACGTGGGAGTTGGGCTGTGCTGTTTCACGCCATAGATGCTTTTATTTCAGCCTTTCATAAAATATACGTTCATATCTTTTGCATCCATGTCTTCTAAGGTCCGGATCTTTTCTTTTGAGTTGTAGGAGATTTTTCAAAATCATGTATATGTTCAATTCATTTGTCAGCTGAAGTTTCTGCTAACATTTTATCTCAATCTGGAGCTCTCCTATTCATTTTCTTAGTATTGCCTTTTGATAAGCACAAGTTCAAAACTTTTATTAAATGTACTGAATTTTCCTTTTGCAGGCTATGGGTCACTGTGTCCTAAGAACTCACCTAATCTTAAGTCTGAAATCTGTAAGACGTTCTCCTCTGCTTTCTTCTGAAAGCTCTACGACATGAGCTCTCGTGTTTAGGTCTGTGGTTCATTTTGGGCTTTCCCATGCATTTTGCTTGCGTTGGGAAGAGGTGGCCAAGCTTCCTCCTTCCTCCATTTGAAAATCTAGCTGTTCTGGTAGCATATGTTGAAAAGGCTTTTTTTCCTGCTAAATTACCTTAGCGCCTTTGTTAACAATCCACTGACATGCGGATCTGTATCCATTTCTGCTCTGCTGGCCATATGTTTCCTCTTACGCCAACACAACGTTCTCTGCATCGCGGTAGGTTTTATAGGAAGTCTAAGCCAGTCGATGTAAAGACTTAACTTCATTTTTCTTCTTCAAAAACTCTTAGGCTGTTCTCGGTCTCCTAATTTCCATATAAATTTTGGAATTATCTTACAGAAGCCTGTTGGTAATTTGGTTGGGATTCTGTTGAATTTGTAAATCAGTATGGAAAAAATTATTCTCTTAATAGCATTAGGCTTCTCCCACATGGTTGCTGTACAGCAATCCATCTATTTAAATGTTCTTTAATTTTTTTCAGCAATGATTTATAGCTCTGTAGCATATTTATTCCTATAATGTATTATTTGGTGATGTTTTAAATAATATTGATTTAAATTTCATTTTCCCACTGTGTTGCTAGTGCACAGAAATACTGTTAATTTTATTTAAAGATCTGGAGTGTTTATCTTGTAACCTTGCTAGAAACTTTACTTTGTTGAGAGTAGAAGATTATTTTTTTTCAGATTCTAATGATTTTCTCTGTATGCAATATCACTGTTTCTGAGTACAATGGTTATACTCCTTCCTTTATTAATCTCTACGTCTCCTTTTCCCATTTATGTCTTCCTTTCTGCCTTCTATGTCTTCTTGTTCCCTCGGTCACCACCAGCTCATCACAGTGACAATGGCACTGGTATGGTGGGCCACAGAACCGATTGCGCAGGCGCACTGTCTTGTTCCTGACGTCGGAGGCGAGCGCCCTCTATCCGCTCCCGCCTCCGCTGTGATGGCCGCGGGATAGGTGTTACGGACGTGCCTTGGATCAGGTCAAGGAAGTTCTTTTCAGAGCCCCGGTCCGCCCTGGCGCGCGGGGGACTGTAGGTTCTATTCACAGCACTGAGAAAAAGAAAGTTCCCTTCTGTGCCGAGTTTGCAGACAGAGCTTTCATAAGTACATTTTTAATTTTTGTCAAATGACTTTCCTTCACTTACTTTTGTTTTGTTAATATTGGTGATTACAGTCGTGAGTTTTCAGATGTTATATGAATGTTGGAAGGAAAGCCAATTGTGCATGAGATGTTACTATTTTCATACTATCAATGGAATCAATTTCCTGAAATTCCTCAGGGAATTTTGAATCTACGTTTCTGAGGGATATGGAGCTGTGTTTTTTTCATCTGCTATGGCTTTGTCTGGCTTTGCTGTGAGGGGAAGAAGGCTGGTATCCTGAAATACACTGGGGATGTTCTTTCCTTTAGCTTTCTATATTTATTTATTGAGACAAGGTCTTGCTCTGTAGTCCTGGCTGGACCTGAACTCACTATGTAGCTCAGGCTGGCTTTGAACTTATGGCAACTCTCCTGCCTCAGCCTCCTGAGTGCTGCGATTATAGGCCATGCACCACCATGCCCAGCTAGTATGTGGTGCTGAGGGTTCAAACCTGGGACCGCTCACTTCCTAGGCAAGTACCCTAATCACTGAGCTGCACCTCTAACCCCCTTCCTTCAGTTTCTGAAGATATGCCAGCAGAATCATCTGTACCTATACTTTCTTTGTGAAAGTGTTGTAATTATGAATTCAACTTCTCACATATATAGAATTCTTTGGTTCTCTGTTTCTTTCTGAGATAGTTTTGGTTTGCCTAATTTATCTGTGCTGTTGAATTTATTGGCATAAAATTATTTGTATATTTCCTGGTCTTTTTAAAAACAGCTCTGTTGAGTTATAACTGGCATACAATATACAGTACAGATTTAAGCATACCCTTTGGTAAATTTTGATGTACAAGGACTGATCAAAAACTATTGTGCGTATTTAAATGAAAAAGTAATTATAGTAATACATTGCCAAGAATTCCCCTCACTGTGAACACCCTTATCCCAGTGTCCTTGCCACTTCCTGAAGCTGTTCTGGAAGTCCTCTTCTGCAGGTGCCTTTATGAGGCAGGATCAAAAATCCAGTGAATGCTGCTGCCAAGTGCCACGCAATCGAAAGGCAGGCTTGTAACACATGACGGTGCGTCCTCATCTACTTATGCACCAGATCTGGCACCTGCAAACTTTTGGTTCTTTCCCAAAGTCAAAATGACCATGAAAAGTCATCGTATGAATCCGTTCAAAACACTGCAGCAGACACTCTGGCCGACTAAAGATACGACTTTCGGACCTGCTTCAGAGAATGGCGAGAGCGATGGGGTAAGTGTGTTCAAAGTGAGGGGAGACGTTTGAGAAGATTCAATGGAAATGTGCCTTTTGCTGTAATACAGATTTTAAAAAATTTGGGCATTCACTGTACGTTTTGGTCACAGCATGTAAGCATAGCCCAGTGACACCAGGATGAGGTGAGTTCTTACCCACCATGCAGACAAGGCCTTCTAAGATCTACCTGGGCTCAGAGTGCAGCAGGTGCAGCGGCAGTCCAGCCCCTCTGGGCTCCAGGGGTGCTGCCCTGGCCCTTTGGGCCACTGTTTCCCAGCCTCACACACTGCATCACAGTGCCCATCAGCAGTGGATGGGCTGGGGGTGGGGCGCTGCGGGTCTCTGCATCCTGTCCCCGCAGCTCTTGACCCCTAGGTGTGTCATCTTCCGGGAAGAGACATCATCATGCAGCTCTGTTACTCGGCCACCATCTTGACAGGAAGTGCCTCTTGGAGAACTTTTGCCGCCACTTCTCAGAGCCCAGGTCTGCCAGTGAGGAGTGAGCGTTGCCTTTTTATTTGAAAAGTCTTTCATTTTAAAGACATTTAGTGCTTTATTGCATTGTTCAATTTTGTTTCACTCTTGTGATTTTCCTGTTTCCTTCTAGAGACCCCCCAGCCACCACCCCCGCCTTTGTGGAATTGGGGAATGAACCGAAGGCCTTTGCGGTGAGCTATGTCTGCGGCCTTTTATGTTTTGTTTTGCTTTTGGCTTTGGGATAGCATCTCACTAAGTTGCTAAGTTGTCCCCGCTGGGCTCAACTTGTGATCTTCCTGCCTCTGCCTCCCAGAGTGCTGGGATTACAGCCTGGCATCACCAGGCTTAGCCTAAGACATTCTCTTTATGATGGGGTTCTAAGGACTTGATTATGGTGTGATGTGGGGATGGTTTTCTTTGCATTTATCCTCTGTGGGTTTTGTTAATTTTCATGCATTCCTGACATGATGGCTTCTATAAAATTCATAAAGCAGTACTTCATGTATTTTCCCCTTTTCTCCTCTCTCTTTCTGGAGGTTCCAGCTGCAGATACTGTAGACTGCCTGCCTGATGCATCTCTCAAGTCACTGATGCTTGTTTCTCAGAGTCTTTTCTCTCTTGTCTCTCTTCTGGATCAGTTGCTGTGTCTTCATTTTCAGGCTCCCACATCCTATTCTCTATAGTGTCTAATCTGCAGCTGGCCCCTTCAGGGCAGGGTAGGGGCTGTGCAAAGGCACTGAGGTGAACACCCCAGGGCAGTCGGGGATGCAGGGCTCCATGTGGCTTCCCTATGCCCCCGGGAAGGTCTGTACCCTGGTTTGTGACAGGAAATGCAGAGGAAATGCAGCAAGTTCTCAGCGATGGGTACTCCCCAGAGGTCCCACACTCCTCCCTCAGGTAGCCCAGGGAAGTGGTCACTGTCTTCTGTCACCCAGAGGCAGCATCCACTGTCCTCTAATTGAAACCATCTCTGTGCCACACAGTGCCACAGTGGTATCCACAGGCACTCTGTGCTGCCGAGCTGCCATGCCCAACCCCTGGGAACTAGGGAGAAATCTGAGCTGTGTGAGAGGAAGGCAGGAAATATTCCTCATCAACTCTGCCGCACCGCCAGTGTGGCCTTGGGGCCTGAATGGGAAGAACAATCGCCTCAAGAGCCGGGTTCTGAGCATTTCTATCTGCGAGCTTTAAAGGGATGGGTCTTAAAAATTCATCCAGAGGACGAGGCGAAGGCAGGGTTTTTATTCAATGTGCAAAGCATTTGAATGTCTTTTCCACAAGCCATTGTCATTTTCTTGCAGAAAAATGTCAGCGTGGTGAGGCCAATGACCTTCCAGAGCAAGTGCTTTGCCACTATTGTGAGCCGTTTCAGCCCCTGTAGTTCATGAATGTCAGCGCAAGGCTTAGGTGGGGAGAGGCCACCTCCTCCACACAGCGCACTGCTGAAGGGGCAGCGTCCTGCTCCCCGAAGCCCTCTTCCTGCAGCAGACCAGGCGGGCAGACCCACTCAGGCCCACGCCTTGTCATCCTCTAAATTTAGAACTTGAGGCTAGGGAAGGGTGCCTCACTTTGGATAGTCAATCTTTTCCAGAAAATGAATGTTGGGTTTTCTTTTTCTCTCTTTCTTCTTTCTTTCTCCTGCTGTTCTTCCTTCCTTTTTTGTCCTGCTCCTTCGCCTTCTTGCTAAATAGCATCATTGAAGACCGTTAGAGAGACACAATTCATCTGAACTAGCACTTTCATGAATTTTAACACAACAGGAAGCAGGAGAGGAGAACAATGTAATTTTTATGATCCAGTATTCGGGAAGATGAAATTAACTCCCTTGATATGGATAGAAATGAAATGGTCTGCTGCCATCTCACAGCCTCAGAGGATCTTCCAGGGAGGGTGGAGGGCGACAGCGCTTTGGAAGAAGGAGATTCAGCTCCTGACCCGTCAGCTACAGAACAGGGGACTCTGCAAACCACTTAATGTTTTACAGTTCTGGCTTTTCTCTTTGTGAAATGATTAAAATTATATCTATCTCAGAGAATGCTGTATTAAATGTCCAGCTATGTATGGGCAAGGGTACTTTAGAAACAGTAAATCCCTGTGATTACTGGAAGGGCAAAGGGAGGCTTTTTGAGGGCTGCTTGGCCAGAGAGGCACCTTGGTTATAGAGCACCTAAAGATCAGGGAAGAGGGCGTGCGCCCCCTAGAGGCTGGAGGACAGTGTGGCCAAGAATTGCACATCCTTGGACCAGTTCTAGGCCTCCGTCAGGACCACATTTCTTCCCTCCCTAGGGAGGGAAGTGACAAACTGGACCTAAAATAACACAGTGTATGGGCTATTCCTACTGGGGACAAGAAGGGTTTTGCGATTTAATTTAGAGATGAAAGCTGGATCTAGAACTAGTGGTTCTAGAGTGTGCATCTGGATATCCTTGGAACATTGTGAGTGGCTGGGCCTGCACCAAAGCCAGCTTGCTGGGAGGGTTCGGAGGTGGTGTTGATGTGGCTATTTCTAAAGATTCTTAAGTGATTCTGGTGAAAAACAGGGCTGAGGACTGCTGCTTAGTTCTTGATGAATGGGTTGAGAAATCCTTTCTCCATGGAAACAGCCTGCCACCCACCAGCTAAGAAGAGTTAACTATTTGCTAGTGGTCCCCAAAGGGAGCCACATGGGCTCCTGTGAGATGACACAAGACCCTAGACATCTCCAATCTTGTTGATGTGCCCCAAACTTCTGCATCATGAGTCTCCCCTTGCAACTCTGGACTCCCTCTCCTCACCGTTGGTTGTGGGATCCTGGCAGGGGAAGGTTCTTGCCAAGTTCTGCATAGGATAACATTTAATGCCCAGACCAGGACACCTGCCACAGTGCAAACAGATATGCACTGCATAAGTTCTCCTGTACCGTGTCCTATAATGTCCTTGCTGCCTGCACCCACCCTACTCACTTTCTGCATAGATCATGGCAGGACTGGCTGTGGAAATTGGATCTCAACACCCCTACTCAAGCCAAAGCTCTTGTGATGACAAAACAGATCACTTTTTATCCATCTTAATTTCATCTGATCCATTATCACTGTTTAATTTTTTGTTTATTGTCAGTCTTCTCTAGTGTAAAGTAAGATCCATGTGAACAAGGTTCTTTTTGTGTACGTGTGTCCTTCACGGCTCTGTCCCCAGTGCCGTAACAGGTGCCCAGCATACAGCATATGCTTATCAATATGTGGTCCATAAGTGGATGGCTGGAAGCTCTGTATGTGAAGGACTTAGTGTGGGTCAGACACAGTGCCTATACCATCCTATTGAATGTATACATGTGTCTTCATAGTTAATCCTCACAGTGACCTTGGAAGAGAGAGGTCATTACTTAGTCCCATTGCAGAGAAGAGGAAACTGAAATTCAGAGGACTTAGACACCTGCCATGTTCACACAGGCAGTAAGTAGTGGGCTAAGACTTGAACCCTTAGCTTTCGAATTCCACAAAGCAAGCTCTTAACAACTGCTTGTATGGATCTTCTAACTAATAATATCATAAGGACATGATCTCAACAGGGACTGGCTACAAATCTGGGTGATTTCAGTACTGAGTACTACTATGGTAGTAATTGAGAGTGCTTTAGAGGTACAATCTTCAAGGGTATTTGCAACAATTTAAGAGCTGACAAGGGATTATGCCCCTGTACATCACCCCCAAGTCCAGGGTACTTCAAGAAGCCTACTGGGAAACTCATATTCATTGGCTCTTTTTTTTTAAAGTTACCCTGCTATTCAAGAGTGTCTTTCTTAGTGGTGGGACTCTGGATGTCTTTCATTTTACCCTTTATGGTTTTCTACAGTGAATATATATTTATATGAATTATAATGAAGAAATCTCCAAATACATTGCTTATACAAGTTCAAGGTGTATTTTCCACCCAGGCAACAATCCAGGGCAGAAAGGTGAGCTCTGCCTCATGAGGCCACCAGGTTCCCAACTGCTTGCTCATAGTTGTCTTTCTTAAGACGTGGCCAACTCTTCTGGTCTATGTCTATGTCGCTGACCTCCTATTTGGGGTTGAGTGTAGCTCACAGCACCACCTCCAGGAGGGGGAAGGGAGGATAGAGAAGGTGTCTGCACCATTAGTTTCAAGGGGGTGCTTGCCTACCACTGCCCCAAATCTAGTTGCATGGCTGCATCTAGCTGCAAGGGAGGCTGGGCAGCCATGTGTCCTATGGAAACACATTCAAAAGGAGAACTCCATTATTAAAAGGAGGAAAAGTGAGAATGCACATCAGGGGCAAGAGCAACATTTACCATAATATGTATTTGTTTTTTAAATTAAAGAAAAATTCTTCCCTCAAGAAATAAGACTTAAAAATTTGACTTTTACATTAACATACTCAAAAATTGGCTCTTCCATAAAGGGAATCATAAATCTGTAACCTTTTCAGGCTGGCCCCTTTGACTCAGCATGCCTTTGAGATGCACCCACTGTTATGGATATTAACAGTTGCTTCCCATGGACAGTTGTACCATTCTGTTTATCTGTTCACCCACTGAAGGACATTTATGTAGCTTCTAGTTGGGTGATTATGAAGAGAGAAGCTTCCAATTTAGTACACAGGATTTTGGTGGAGATAAGTCTTCGTCTCTCCGGCATAAATATCTTGAAATTGGATTGCTGGGTTAGATGATACATGTAGATTTGCCTTTTATACAAGACTGCCATCATGCTTTCCAGGGTTCTGGTACTAATTTATAGTTCTCAAGTAGCAGTGTAGAAGAGTTCCAGGTTTGCTGCCTTCTCACCAGGACTTGCATCATCAATATTTTATTTTTCTTTGAGTCATTATAATAAATGTGCAATAATATTTTATCGTTGTTTTAATTACATTTACCCAGAAGCTACTTATATCTGACATCTTTTCATGTGCTATGTGGCATTCATGCATCTGTGCTCTCTGGTCAGCTAAAGTCATTGGTCAAATTTTTTAACTAAGTTTTTTTTTGTTATTGAGCTAGACAGTTCTTTATATGTTCTAGATACAAAACCTTCATCAGATTTGTAAATATTGTTTTTCCCTTGGGCTGTCACTTGTATTTCCTCCCTTTGACTCTTTTTTTGTGAAGCAAAAGTTTCAATTTTGATAAGGTCCAAGTTATTAATGTTTAATGGATTGCATTTCTGCTATCATGTCTAAAAATTGTCTAACCTCATGTCACAAGGATTTTCTCCTATGTTTTTCTCTAAAAGTTTAGAGTTTTATATTTTATGGGAGGATCTAGTATCCATTTAGAGTTAGTTTTTGTGTACGCTGTGAAGTTCAGGTGGAAATTTGTGTGTGTGGTGTGTATGCGTGGTGTACTAGGGACAGAGCCCTGGACCTTCACACTGGGCTATATCCACAGCTCTTTTTTTTATTTATTAGTTTGAGGCAGGGTTTCACAGTTATGAAGTTGCCCAAGCTATACTCAAACTTGAATCCGCCTGCCTCGGCCTCCTAGAGTTCTGGGATTACAGGCCTATACTTCCAGAGCTGGCTAGTTGCAGGTCTTAACAGAAACAATTCTGATGTAGCCAGAGAAGAGGGGATTCTGCCAGCAGACTGCTTTTGAACTTGGGTTACAAAATTCACTCTTCCCTGTATCTCCAGCCAGCTGATCTGCCCTGTAGATTCTGGACTTGCAGCCCCCACAATTGTGTGGACCAATTCTTTCACTATCTTTTGGTTTCCCCCTCTCTGAAGATACTTTATGGATATGTATCATGTCTACGGGATAGACGTGAGGAAAAGAGATAGCTAGTCTCTACATATAGACCTTGCATTGAGAGCTACAATCAGGAAACAAGCCAGGCGTGGTGTTACATGCCTGTTGTCTAGCACTGGGAGGATGCGAAGAGGATCACAAGGTCAAGCCCAGTGAATAGGCAACTGAGTGACCTAGTCTCAGTGTGAAGCCTGGGGCTTCCATCCCAGTACCAAAAAAGAAAAAAAAAAAGAATATGTCCACAAAAATTTCTGTTGTTCTCTTTCCCTTGAGACATCTGACAAATATACATAAGGTGGCCACAGAGCCCCTGGGGAACAACCCAGAGACCGCCAATGACAAACCAATGAGGTTTGGCTGGATAGTGGTGCTTAACATTCTGAACAGACAGGGGCACAGAGGGCATCTTTGTCTTCCTAGTGACCCTTTGCATCTCAGGGCAGTCAGAGGGGGACTGAGCTGTCACCAATTCTCGTGTGAGCATATGTCCTTGTGTTATTTTTCACACTAGGCTTGAAGACTTAATTTATCCTCCAAATAAATATCTACCTCTCTCCTCTTCCAGAGGATGCCATGAATATCTGCCCTGGCATTCTGCATATCATCTTTGTACATCCTCTCATATACCTTAAATCATTTCTAAATTATGTATAGTACCTCAATGTAATGTAAATGTCATGCAAATAAATGTAATATCACTTACTTAAATTGTATTTTTTAAAACTACTGTGTTATATTTTTTCCAAGTATTTTCAATTCACTGCTAGATAGATGGGTCAATGTGGAACCAGTGTACACGGAAGACTGACTGTAACTTTCTTGGGCCCTGACACTGTTACGTGGGCGAGCTTAGGCCAGCTTGGAGGTTGGGGATGGTGACAGGCCACCTGAGGGAGGCTCAGCTGTGCCAGTCATGGACCTCCTGGAAGTGTACGGCCATAAAGCAGACAATTTCCAATAATTTAGGGAGCACGGTCAGGGTCAGCAGTGCCACCGAGGCCTCCCATCTAATGGCATGTGTGCATTGACCCCAGAACAACTGCTTGTCAGCCTGTACGCTGTAGGAGGTGGGGCATTCTTGAACCACGGAGCTTTGAGAGAGTTGGCGATATAGCAACAGCTCACTCAGTAAGGACAGTGGCAATGGAAAGTTGGTACTAGAACATGAATCTCTGGGAATATTTCCTCATCTTTCATCCTAAAATCAAAACTCTGGCATCAAGGGGAAATGAGGCTGGCCATGATGGCCTGTTGGCCACGGCGACTCGTCCCCCATTCAGATATGCCTCACTGGCTGTTGACACTCCTAAGCGGAGTGGCCCAGTGGATTGGGGACAACAGAGTCATGGGGTCTAGAGAGTCTATTCTCTCACTGTTTCTTCTTCTTTGCAGAAAGTCTAAGTGGTGTGGGCAGACGCATCTCCCCCACTTTGCCCTCAGGAAGTTGTTCCCAGAGCAGCAACTGTCTAGGCAGGGTCTACCCTCTTGCTTCCCCGGTCCTAGGCCCAGGAACCAAGGGAGTACAGAGCAGAACATTCAACGCTTATCTAAGTGCTTCATGTTCTAAAGTGAGAAAAACTTAGTTTTGTAGCACAAATTACCTAAAGTCCAATAAAAGTTTTTTGAGTGACTGTACAAAAGCCACAATGATTTTTCAGCTGGAGTCTTTCAGAATTTGGACAAGAGGCTAACATTAATAGGAAGAGCCCTGACTATCCAAATTAGAGGCTCTGTCCTAAAGGACCAAATTGCACCTGCGTTCCCCTCTCAGCAATCTGAGCGGCCTCCCTGTGATGGCACGGAGTGCTCAGTGCTTTAATAATGGAAATAATTCCTGCGTCGTGTTAATGTAACATGTGGTTTCTATAAAGCATAGCTCTTGCCTTTAGCCTAATAGCACCCCTGAAAAGCACCGAAATCCATTTAAAAAATCCTCTCTGCAGATCGTCAGGTAAGAGCCTTCTATTTTAAGGTGGTAGGCTGGAGGGAACTTAATGCAAATACCAAACTTGGTTAAAACTTAAGCCCCCTTTAGATAATGGACAAGCCTTTCTAAAGGTCACATCATGCAAACTGAATACGCTTCCCACAAAACTCCCCTTGAGCCCCAAAAGACCAGTAAGGTGAGTCAATACCTTCTCCAGGAGCCTCAGGCAGGACTGGGAGGACTGGATGGGGTCAAAGCACGTCTCTACTTTCCACACTAGCTTGGAAGCAGTGTACATGTCCCATTATCTACCAAGGATTTCAGTGGAAATTCACCCATGGGCCGCCTTTGTGTACATAGCAAAGAGTGACAAGGATGGGGCCAGGGAGGAAGAGAATGCTAGAACATCTCTCAGCCATACTTCACTTCCAGGAGGGGGAGCAGGGAGAGTGGATGGCCAGGACCTGTGATTCCTGTGGGTTAGGGTAACCTGCTCTGCTAAGGGGAGGTTATAGAGCTGGAATTGGACTGTTGAGGGGAGCAGATATACAAGACAGACCAGGCCAAATACTCCTAGGATAGAGGCCCTATATTTGTCAGCTTTCCAACCACTGGGACACACTACCTGACACCCCCAACTTAAAGGAAGAGGGTTTAGCTTGATTGACAGTTCCCAGGGGATTCAATCCTTAATCAGCTGGCTCCAAGGCAGAAACATCATGGTGGAAGGGCCTGGTGGAGTGAAGTCCAAGGCATTCCGGAAGCAGAGCAGGGGACAAAGCCAGAGAGGACAGAGCCAGGGGCTAGACGTAGATTCTCCCCAAGGCCCGGCTTCCGGGACTCACCCAAACACACCCAGAAGTGTGCTCCTCCGATCTCCAGGCAGATCCCGAAGCCCAGCAAGTTGATGCACCTCCCTTCCTCCCACAAACCCTGACTGTGTTACTAAACTGGGGTGCAAGCCCACCTTTAAGGCAGTGCTGGGAGGGAGGAAGCTGTGCTCCATACCCGTGGGCTCCTTCCTTTGCCTGTGGGAGCGCATGGTGCCACCTCTGCTGGGCTAGCTCAAGCCACACCCAAGTTGCCTATCTTGAAAGTTCAAGTGATTTATTTATCTGAAGAAGCAATGCATGAGAATTTGGGGACCACAAAGCAAGTAAATGTATGGAAGTCAACCACGTAGGTGGAATTATCTCAGTGACTTTGATGGGTCCTTATGCTGTAACTGCTGTGCTGAACTGCTTGACCATTCCCGTGCACAGAGCCTCGTTTCTTTGTATGACAGTGACTCACTCATTGCTTCCCAGCCACCATAACCTCCCTGGCCTTAGCAACCTGACCATCCTTAGCAACCTTCTCTAGCTGTGATGTAACAATTTTCCTGGCCCCAGCAGTTGGCCAACTGATGTTGACAGCCCTGACCTTCAGTGGGGCCTGGCTTCTTTAACCTATAGCCATCTGCTTGTTCTTCCAAACAACCTATAAAGCACCCATACTTTGTCCTCTTCTGTCCAATCCCCAACCCACATGCCAAACTAAGCAGCCAATCCCCTGACCCTCATACTATGTAGTCTACTCACAATACATAAAAACTCTGTTCCCTCCACAGCCTCACAACTGGACTTGCTACCTAGGTGCAAGGTCACAAGGGCAATAAACGTTTCCTTCAGACTCTCTTGCTACCAGTCATGGTTTGGTTTCATATGGTCCTTCTTTGACCTAACAGACCCATACAAGGGTATGAGCAGATGAACTCTCTTCACGGCAACTCTAAACAGCTTACTCTTGGTCACAAGAATCTTCTAAAAACTCCCAAATCGGCACTGATTGGGCTGCTTCTAGTATCTGCCAACATCCCTAGAGAAACCTGACCCAGTCATTCTTCCAGCAAAGCTGAAGATTTGGAAATGTCTCCCGGACACTCCAAGTGGCTCTCCAGTGCCTGCCACCCAGTTACTGGACTGCCTGTGCAACGCCATGGACGTTAATTGAACTCCTGGGGGGAGGCTTGCGAGGCATCATCTACAATGGAATCAGAATACAGAAGGATGTTAGACAGGCTGAGCACCAGCTGTGGGCCAGGCCCTATTCTAGGTCTCAAGAATCCAGAACTTAAATTAGAAGGTAAATCTGGATTCACAGTTCTATTAAAATGGGGCAACGCAGGCCAGCAATAGGAATAGTCGCCCAGATCTCACCACAAGGACTGCAGACATCTCTGCAGGCTTTAACGACCCTGTTGGCGGTGGGGGAAGATGTGGATGGAGGTGGTGGCTCTGTCCTCTGTGTTGTCATTGTTGCATAAGTGTCTTTGTCCAGAAGAGCCCAATGGCAACCTCTTGTCAGCTATTGGGCCACAAGGACATGAGGCGAGCTGCTCGGAGGTGCCCCCTCCACTGTAAGGGCACAGAGGCTGCAAATGGATTCCCAGGGGAGGGATTAGGGCGTAGCTCCCTTTGCTGCCCTGCTCAGAAAAGTGTTCAGAGATCTTTCTAGGGCGGTGTGTGTGGGATCGTTCTTGTTGCAAGCCATGCATATGTATCCGTTTAATTTTAACTCAAGCTCTCTACCAAAAGGCGAGTTCATTTACTCAGAGCCTACACAGAAGGCTTTCCCAGGCCTGACACCTTGCTTATTTGCTACTTAAAGGCTTTTGGAAGAAAAGGAACAGATTTTTGCATTTTGTTCCCTTTCCTATTTCAGGGGGAAAATTTTTTAAAAATTCTAATTTTTAAACCCAACTGTCCTAATTGGAAGAGATTCTTGATCTATTTCCTTGCAGTCTGTTTATTTCTGGGAAGGGTCCAGAGCACTCAGCCCCAGCCCAGCTGGGGGAGCTCTCCAACTACCATCTCACTGTTCCAGAGCACCCGGAGGCCCGTGGTGGCCCAGGAATCCCCGCAAGTCCCAGATGACAGGCAGGATCTGGGTCCCCTCTTCAGGGCCCTCCTTGGCTGTGCATTAGAGTCGTCCCCCGACTGCTCTCCCCTGTGGGCCTCCTCTGCCCCCCTTCTAATCCCAGCCAGTGTCTCTCTGCACCTGAGGCAGGAATGAGGTTCGGAGCAGCTCAAGGCTACCCATGGAGTCTGAGGGTCCCTTCCCCAGGGCATATGAGCCTGAAGGAGCTGCTTCAAGTTGAGAACTTGCCTAACTAGAAGGTGTCTGTCAAAAACAAAGAGGTCAGATTGGACCAGGGCCAAAGCCTGGTCACAGTGAATAGGTACAGAACAGTGTTTCTCCACACACAGTTGGTGAGAGAGCACCCCATTGAGTCTGGGGATTGGAGAGGGCTGGAGAAATCACCAGTAGATTCGCAGTCAGGGTAGAGGGTAAAGAAACACCTGGGACAAAATAAGCTGAACAAAGGCAGGACTCAGGTGCAGGCCTGATCAGAGGGCACCATTTCGGCTCCGCCTCGCCCTCCCCTGGGCAGCTCAGGACAGCCTCCTGCAGAGGGATGTGAAGGAAGCACCCCACAGCAGGAAATGCTGGCAAGGACTGGCTAGAAGCTCCTGGCGGGGAAAGTCCCCACTCTTGCGCTATTGCTTATGTTGAACTTTGACTTTCCTCTGCAGAAACTGTGTGTGTGTGTGTGTGTGTGTGTGTGTGTGTGTGTGTGTGTGTGTGGCTCACTGGGGATTAATCCAGAACCTCCATCCTGAGCTTCAGCCCTTTAAAAAAGTTTGACCTCATACATGGCTGGTTAGCTCAGTTGGTTAAAAATATTTAAGGTCATGAAAATTGCCAATGTGCCCAGGCTGGGCTTGAACCTACAATCTTCCCACCTCAGCCTCCCAGAGTGTTGGGGCTGTCTGTAGGAACTTAAAGCAGCGAGACAGCCCTTCCTACCAGTCTCCTGCTTCAATTCTGTTAGCCCAGGGGAGGGGTGGTTGATTCCTTAACAAAAGATGGCAGAGTAGGACCCTAGAAACGATCATGAGCAGACATGGCACACCAGTGGGCTCTGGGTGTGTTCTGTTGGGCTCGCACAGTGTGCACAGTGTGTGCGTGCAGCAGCATGTACACATTTCCCCCACTTGATGCTGAATGTCTCTAGACAGCACTGTGTTCTCCATGTTGCCACAGCTCCCATCACTCCTGGTTGTCCTCCTTGCCTCTTCCTCCAGATTACCATGTCTTAAGCGACTGAGCCAGTGGCAAAGGGTGGAGAAACACGCAGCTCTGTCGGGCCTTGGTTGCACTGTGTGGGAAGCCTCGGGAAGGGGAACCAGGTACTGGGCACTGGTTCCCCCATATCATCAGGTCTGGAAGTGAGCATGGTGGGCTGCTTCCTGGAAACCCTGTACAGCTTCAGGGAATCTCGTTGGCATTGAGGCTTAGAGATAGGTATCATCTGTAGACTCTAAAACGTGTATGAGGGTACAGAAAGCAGATGTGGCCAGTGACATGGGTCTTAGGAAGTACTATCAGAAGTGCCCTTCCTGCAATCAAACTGCTCCTGGTCCTCTGTCTGCATGGCTGGGGAGGGCATCAGAGGTTTTAGGGCTGGTGGCACTAGGTTTAATCAGCCAGAGCTCTAGAAAGAATAACAAAATGGCTTCAGGAAGCCACCTGTCCCTGTGCAATGAATGGGAGAAGAAGAGGTCTTTTGGGATTATGAATTCTAGAAGGCTGTCCTTGTCCCACCCTGGGACAGAGCATCAAGTGCTGCTGTACAGAGTCCAACCCCTCTACTCCATTAATCATCAAAAAGGAGACAAAAGAGCCTTATCACACACACAAAGGGCAGCCAGTCACACCAATGAGTGAGCACGCAGAAAGATGTGGCTGTAGAGCCAAAACAAAAAGACACCGTAACACAGCCATCTTGTCTATTCGGGGCAACTACAAGCACAGATGCAGGGACACAAATGAAAGATGGTGGTGAGGGGTGGGGCTCTAGGGCCACATGGGGTTGGGTGACTCAAGAAAGAAGGACAGAAAGGAGCAAAGTCACTACGGAAACACTGGGAGAGAAAAAAGGGTGGGAACTGGAAATGTAGGGTACGTGTTGTAGAAGGAATTAGGATGAGGCGGGGAGAGATTGTGATGGAGGAGGGAAAGGGAACCCAACACATGCAGAATTGGAGGCTCTAAAGGGAACAAAGCAATAGAATGTCACAAATGTTTTGAAATACAAATGAAAGCATTTCCTGGAATAAAGCAAGATTCACATCTACTTAGTGAATATTTACACAGCACTTCCCAAGGAAAGCTGATCTGGGGTAAGCTCCGTGCCATCCTAGTCTTGGGACGATGTTGGACTTCAAGCATCTTTTGGGCAGAGAAGCACAGAGAAATGAAGTTGCCTACAAGGAGGGGAAAAAATCTGGTCAAACTCAGAACTTCACCAAAGCAACATTTCACGCTAGAAGAGAGAGTAACATTTAGAAGATATTTAAGGAAAGTGCAAACCAAGAATTTTATATCATACAAGCTGTTCAATGATTATAAAGGCTACAGAAAAATGCTTTGAACATATGAGAACTCAGAAAGTAGAGTTCTGAAAATGAACTTCAGCCGACGGAGTCAACTGAGCAAAGTTTAGCCATAGTTAGGAGTAACTATGTTTAGGTTCTATTCAAGATGACATATGTATAGGTAACAATTCCTCAAAACAAATGTAACTATTATATACAAAAATAATTTTTTGTTCCTACAAAAGAAACGTATTAATAAGGGAACCAAGAGGGTTGAACATGACAAGGATCACAGCGTACCAGGTAAGTGCAAATCAAAGCAAACAAGGATGCCGAGCTTAAGAATAAGAAATTTGTAAGGAAAAAAAAAACATTAAATAAGACAACGAAGAGAACATTGTAATTCTGAAGTTATGCAGTGATCAGAGAAACATCCTATGAGTATCTATGCATAGAATAACCTTGCAACAAAATGCATCAAGTAGGATGTACAACAGATCGAAGGAGAACTAGAAACATACCTGGAGGAAAGCACTTTCCAAAGCTATGAGTTCATGAGAGATTTAAAAAATAAAAATAAGTAGACATGCAGAAAGTTGATCCGATTGACACATGTCAAAAATGTCAATCTTGAAAATGAAGAATTTACCTCCTTTTCAAAAATCAATGAAATGTTCATGAAATCAATCATATATTTATTTGTAATGAAAAGCTTAACAAATTCCCCAAAGTAGAAATAAATAACTCAAGCAAACTCCTCTGATCATAAGACAATTAAACTAGACCCTGACAGCAAAATTAGGGAACAGAAAAGCTACATTCCAAATGAGATATTTTTTTAACAAAGAAAAAATATTCTGTCTTAGACAACTGTTACATCAAAAAGATATCTCAGAAAACAACATTAATTGAAAAATCTCTATGACAGACTTGGCGGGTAATATTGGGAGCAGCACTTGAAGAAGACAGCCCATCCTCAAATGTCTACTGCAGTAGAAGCGGAAAGAACAAGCCCAGTAACGTTACACATTGACCTCAATGTTTAAAGCACTAATTATTTTCACTGTATTTTCCCTGCATTTTTATTAGTGTGTATTGGCTTTGTAGCTCAGTGGGGCTCAGCTTGGCAGACTTACATGTGCAAGAAGTATATGTAAACCCATGGATTATTTTGAAATAGATTTCTGGTGGTGCAGCTGGTGTGCAACGCACTGCCCAGGTTCAACACGAATGGTTTGTCAAGTGCAGGTGAAACAGGTCACCACAGTCAAGATCATAAAGGGACCTGGCACTTCTCCAGAACATTCCACCCTGGGCTTTGTGACCCCCTCCTCCTCTCCTGGTTCCACCTCAAAAATCTCAGACCTGTATTCTGTCAATATAGATGTCTTTGCATATTCTAGAATAAATAAGTCATAAAATATACATTCATTTTGTCTAGCTCCTTTGCCTCAGTCTCATGATTTTTGAGATTCGTTGGAATGTTTACAGATATTTGACTTCTGGGATGTGCCTCAAAATTCTGAGGGGAGAGAATGAGTGGTTGGGAAGAAAGAGAAACTACAGTTGGCTGAGAGTGGAGGGTTCTGTATCCAACTGGGGCTGCGGACACAAGGTATCATATTGCTCTGGATACTGACTTATATCAACGTCTCAGTTTTTCTGTAAGAGAAACTTCGAAACCCTCTGCTCCCCCTTCCTCTCCTTTAGCTCTTAAGGCAAACTATTGTATGGGTTGTCTTGAATTCCTGCCTCTAGCTGTTATTTAGAATAACTAGCTTTGAATTTATTTTTTGAAAATTTCAAATTTATGTATTTTTTTCCTTGTGGAATTCTACATTAGTGGATCTTTTATTTTGCTTCTTCATTCCTTTTCTTATTTTTCTTTCCCTTTCTTTTCTTCCTCTTTCTCTCACTCTTGCTCTCTTCTTTCTTTGTGGTCTGAGGATCTAGCTCAAGGCCCTTGCATTGAGATACATCTCCAACTTATTATTATTATTATTATTTGAGACAGAGCCTTACTGAATTGCTCAGGCTGTGCTCAAACTCAACCCTCTTGCCTCAGCCTCCCAGAGTGCTGGGATTACAGGTCACCGGGCCTGGCTCGATACTCTTTCAAAACAAAACGAACCCTCTGTTTGATTTTAAGCTTTTGTCCATTTGCTGGCCACTGTACACCCCATGCCCAAAGGAGTGCTAATGAGAATGGACCTGTTATGCTGGCCAGATCTGGCATGTCCTGGTTTGGTACTGTCCCTGAGAGAAAGGCTCACTGAGGCGAAATTTCTCATAGATTGATGTGCATGGGGTCGCACCTGTGAATGACGGGGGTTGCTAGACTCTTGTATTTGAAAATTCCCAAGAGCCCTGCCTTCTGGTATTTTCTATAGTATCTCTGGGTTTGGTCATGTGACTGACTTTGGGCAAAAGGACATTAGCAGGAGCAAAGCAAGCAGAGGTTTGCCCAGAGGACTTGTCCCCTTGGAACGTTTGTTCCCGGGGCTAGCCACCGCGTTGTGAAGAAGCTGAGCAGGCCGATGGAAGGACTGTGTAGATTGCAGGGGGACACAGCCCTCCCTCAGGAAGGCCCAGCCACCTGGCTGCAGGCCCACGTGTGAGCTGCTCCATACCAGAGAAGGCAAGAAACTTCTCTGTGAGACCTCATAAACCTGGTGGATTATATGAGGAATAAAATGGAGACCCCATGGCGGCCAAATCTGAGTGGTTTCTGTAGCTCAGATCTGTGGATACGTTGATTATGTCGTGTCTCCGGACAGGCGATGCAGATCTTCACAGGTGAGCCACAGGCCTAGAGAACTCACCATGCAAACAGAAATTCTACTTGTTACTTATTTGCTTTCAGCACAAGGCTAGGTTTTATCTTACTTTTTTATTTTCATGGTAGTGGGACGGAGCCCAGGGCCTTCACATTGAGCCACATCTCCAGCCCATTTTTAAATTTTTATTTTATTTCATTTTGAGATAAGCTTCTCCAAGTTGTCCAGGCTAGGCTCAAACCTGGAATCCTCCTGCCTCTGGCTCTCCAAGTGCTGATTACAGGCCTGAGCCACTGGGTCCAAGTCTGAGGCTAGATTATAAAAGTTCATTAGGCCTGTAACTTTCCTAAAGTGTATCTGTTATGTGGTGGCAGCTACCCAAGAGATGGTAGGCCCAAGGGGGCCCAGAAAAGGAGAGACGGGAAAGCCCTGCTGGTGCTGGACAGAATGACTGGCTCTGGCCTCTCAAGAGGCCCTGTAGTGGAGCCGTCCATGCCCTGTCGGCTTATTTCCCACAGCTGACGAGCTCCTCGGGGCAGTGCTACACAGGGAGAGAGCCAGGTCACGAGGCCAGGCAGTACAGGGTCAGAGTTATCCTGCGGCAGGTCTGGGACATGGTGTCTTCCAGGCAGCAGGTAGGGAGGGACCTGAAGGGCTGAGGGCAGGGTCTGCACAGTGCAGGCAGGAGCCTCCCACCCCAGGACCTGTGCAGCGGCACCCACATTAGTCTCGGCCAGGCCACGTGACGGAAGGCAGGGCCAGGGAGAACCCAGTGCTTCCCATGAGCTCGGCTCTTCTCCACTTCCTGTGTCGATGTTCTTTCCACAAGTGAGTGAAGTGGTTCTAGCTCTCTGCAGTGGGTATACACAGTCCCCACCATCATCTCCTGGGGTACGCGCTGTGGGTAGTCACCAGGAGAGATGGAGAAAGAAGCCACGCTCTTTGGAGTAGAAGAATTTGCCAGCAAACCAACACAGCAATAAATCTTCCCAGGGGCAAAATCCCTGCCATGCCACTTCTGAGTCTCAGTCCTGGCCTCAGGTTGAGTTAAAATGTCTTCCTGGCATGTTCCCTGTGTGCAGTCATGCTGGGGCCTTCTCTCCATGAATCCCCCGTCAGCACTGGGGTTCGGGTCTCCCCTCTGGACATGACACTCTGTCCGTGGGCAACATCTCCTGCCCAGGCTGGTGGTCCCCAACTCTGAATGGTTTATGCCGAGCGTGAGCGGGATGGAGGTGACATCATCACATATTGACATTTGCCAAGAAGGTTCTGGATCTGCTCTGTCCCCAGAGGCAACTGGATTGTGAGCTGAAATTGAAAACCCAGGAAGTGAGGCTGAGGTGGGGACGGGCCAGCACCGTCCCATGACCAGCACTTGGCGACTGTGTCCAGCAGGAAAATGAGGTCATTCCAGGAAGTGCAGAAGGTTATCTGGGGGAAAGGCAAGGCAACCCGGGTCTCAGCAGACCCACCAGAGTCAACCCCCGGGCATAAGTGTGTATGCATATTTTTTCATTTTGGAGAACTTAAGTGAGCTCAGAGGCAGCGCCCTATTTTTAGTGCCTATTGTGTGAGGCTGGGCCAGGGATGTGTGGAGCTGCAGCTTCTCTTGACAACGATTAGGCTTTAAATAGGGGAAGAAGGTAATCAGGGCAAAAATAATAACTATTTTCAGGCCTCCAAAGCCAGGGAGTTTGAAACAGAGTTTTCTAAAATGCCACCAGTAGAGAGGCCATTTTTCCTTCTGATAGCTTCCAAATAAGTGACACTAGACAGGGAGACCACATAGCAATATGGGGTCCACTTTTCTCCCCGGGCCCTTTCTGGTGTGGAGATTCGCAGACTGTAGTGTGGCTCAGGGAGTTGCAGAGGCTGAGTAAAATGTGGATTCTCTGGCCCCAGCCCTGGGGAAGTTGGTTTCACTGATCTATGAGAAGTCTAGGAATCTGGATATAATTAACACCTCATCCCACAGTCCAAGCAACTATTTCCAAGGGATTGGGCAAACTTACCTATAAACCAGTGGTCCCCAACTTTTTGCCCCCAGCACTGGGTTCATGGAAGACAACTTTTCCATGGAATGGGGGGAAGGGGTAGCACTAGCATCCCCACCTCAGTTCCCCTCAGACCATCACACATCAGATTCCCACCACGAGTGTGCAACCTGCATCCCTCACATACATACTTCACAGCAGGGGTCATGGCCCTGTGAGGATCTAATGTCACTGCTGATCTGACAGGAGGTGGAGCTCAGGAGGTCACGCCAGCGATGGTGAGCAGCATGAAATTTTGTACACTGGCCCACTACTCAACTCCTAATGTGTAGCCCAGGTCCGAATAATCCACAGAATAGGACGGGGCTGTGGCCTGGGGCAGAGATCAATGCTATAAATGGAACTCTTGAGTTATAAACTTGAAGGAGGCTGAGATGTTGGGCATGAGATGGCAGTGTCCATGGGATTAGACTAGGTTAAGAGGTACCACAGGGCAATACCATGAACTCCATAGCATAGATGAGAGGCTGTAACCTGGATGGCCATGGCCCTTGTTGGAGCCCAGCTAGCAGAATAGGGCCCTGGGTCAAATAGCACACAGGCCTCTTCCACACCTCACACTGGACCTCAGCATCTAAGATGCCCCTTCTCTCTCCAGGACATGGGGAGAGTTTCACTACACACAGATACTGTTGCTGAATGCCCTGTGGGGAGAAGAGAAGCCTAGTTGGGATTGGAGGAAGACCCCACTGGGTGGAGGAAGACACTCACACCCAGCAGCTCAACTAGGGTTGGCCAGGCCCTTCCTGGGTTGGCCAGGGGACAGTGCACATGAAACTTCATGCACATACGTGGCACTAGTGCAGGTAAGCTATGCTGGTAGAGTGAAGTGCCCACTGCCAGACCTAGAGCAAACCTGAATCAGGGTTGGTGGGCCTAGTTTCTTAGTATTAAACTGATAGCATCAGAACTTGGGCTACATCACATGGAAGGTCACCTTTACTATCAGAAGAACTCAGTTCTTACCAAGTAAAATGATCACGTAGCTCTAATGCAAATTCTTCGCAGGATTCTAAGCGATGTGCCTTCCTGTGATTCGGCCTGACAGCATCACACCTCCTTTTCTCTACGGGAGCTGAGCCCTGAATGTCTGGCTCCACTTCTCTTAGAGTGTAGAACAGCAGGAACCCAGATCCCCTGCAGTTACACTGAATTCAAATCTGCTATGTTTTAACGTCCTTACAGCTGACTGTGGTGCACGATCAGGACTCTGACTCTGCCCTGACAATCCAGTGGGAACCTGTGGTTACCACTCGTGCTGTCCACCATGAGGAGGATGGCAGGCCTTTGCCGACTTCGTAGTAGCAAGAGACAAGAGGCCTCAGTCTGTACACAGGTGCCCCCAAGGCAGGAGCATCATGGCGGAATGGCATGAAGTGGGAAGCAGGGTCGGGGAGGGGAATAACTGGGTTGGAGAGGAAAGGGCGAGGGACCAGATACAGTAGTCCCCAAGGCCATGCCTCCATGACCCAACCAGATACATCCAGAGGTACGCTTAGCTGAAGCTCTAGGAGGCTCCCAAGTTGACACAATCAAACTTAACCATCACACAAGCTGTGTCTCTTCTCACCCTCCCTTCCCAGAAGCGGGAAAAAGGCCTAGTGAGTATGTACCTACTAGTTGTTGGGGGAGCTGGGGCTTGAGCTCAGGATTCTGGTGCCAGATTCTGGGGGAACCAGAGCAACTTCCAGCCACTGTAAACATGGGGTTTCCTGACCCCACCATGAGTATCTGTGTAACTATAACCTGTTCACAGATGCCTCTTAATAGTTGGACCTCAAGGACATTCCTGTTTCCATTCTGAAGCACTTGGAAGAGTGACTATTAAGCCAGAGTTACCTTATAGCAATTTCTGAATTTGACAAGCAACTTTCCATTGGGTAGGCAAATATTCACTGGCCTCTTTCCAACAGGGCCCCAAGTTAGCTAGCCATGGATGTGGCACTAGACTTGGTCGTTAACTTCAGATCAGCCTCATCAGCTGGACTACGGCACCACAACAGCTCACAGAAGACACAACTATGCAAAGAGTCCTAGGGAGGGTTATGTTCATTTGTTTGTTGTTTGTTTAGGGATACTGAGGTTAAGCCCAGGGCCTTTGCATTGAGATACATCCCCAGTATTTTTTATTCTGAGTCAGGGTCTCAGTAAGTTGCCCAGGGAGAATTCAAGTTCGTGATCCTCTTGCCTCAGCCTCCCAAACCACTGGAATATGAAGGGTTTAAAATTTTTTTTTTTACTATAAATCCTATTTGAATCCTATTTCTGTCTCAGTTTTTATTCTCCAGAATTTAAGATTCTTTAAAGAAAATGGTCATGATCAAGATGCCTGTGTGCTCACGCTTCAGGAAAGCACACACTGAGTGTATATTATTCCATTTTCTGTTGCCATCACAAAATGTCTAAGGCTGAGAACTTTATAAAGAGTTTGTTTAGCACATCAGTTCAGTTTCTCCCCTGCTGTAATACAGCATGGCAGACGTCACCAGGGTAGGAGCACGTGTGAAGGAGACTTTGCACAGGGGACAGGAAACCGGGGAACTGGGGTCAGACTCACTTCTTTTGTAACAACTCATTCTTGAGGAGACTAACTCACTATACCCTGACAAGCTGTCTCAGTCACTACCTTGTGGTTGGAACACAACCCCTGACACCCACAACTTGAAGGAAAAGAGGTTTATTTTTGTTCATATTTCAGAGGTCTCAGTCCATGTGTAGTCGGCAGCCCTGATGTGAGAGGAGCCAGGGATGAACTCGTGCCCTTCCGGGTCATGCCCCTACTGGCCCCGTCTCCTCACAGCACAAGGAATCATCAATGGATAAATCCATTGATGAGTATAGCGCCTACATAATCCAATCGCCTTCCAAATACACAAGACTCTTGGGGGACAGTTTAGATCCAAACCCTAACACAGCGTAAATTCCTCACAAGGGCCCTTCTCCAGTGACCTAATTCCCTCCCGCTTCGATTCCTGAAAAATGCCACCAGCTCAGGGCTCGTTCTTCATTCCCCCCGTGGCAGCTCCATTATCTCCAAAGTGCATTATGTACTTTTATGATTTTGCTCTCCCGCTGTGACTGAACTTAATAAGACTGTAAACACCATTTTAAACCCATTTGTAGCTCTCACTTTTTACATTCTCCTTGCACACGTGTCTCCCCGTGAATAAACTGATCACGCACCGACTGCAGTGAGAAAATTAGTTTCCTCCGTTGTTACCGATTCCTGCCGGAGGCTCCAGGCATCCTAGGAAGGCGCCTCGCCCTCCTCCCTCTGCGTCAGGTGATTGTCACTGCAACCGTTTGTCCAGGCACCCTAGCACTCCCAGGAACGGAGCCGAGTCCCTGGTGCCGGCTGACCAGGGGCTGTGAGGATTTGTGGGCTAGTTGTTGATGGGCGTGGAGAAAGAGAACAGGGCTGGACCGCACAGAGCTGATACTTCACCTTATAGGGCCACCACATTTATTAATTTCTTTATTTCTGTGGTTCTGTGTGAGATGAGCACAGAACTCTCATACTGAGTTACAGCCCTGGCCCATTTCTAAATTCCTTGGGCTGGGCTTGGACTCATAATCCTCCTGCTTCTGCCTCCCAGAGCTCTGGGGTTACAGACCTGCGCCACCAGGCCTGGCTTTGCATTTATGATTAGGGTGATACTTAATATATCGTCCGATCACCTTGAGGAAAAGGCGTTAGCCATGGAATATTTTTTTTCAGAAAAGTTACAGTCAGAATCCTAGTTCTCTTTGTGGCTGGTCTGCTCTGTGGAACAACTCAACCCGGATGGAACAACTGCCACAATAACATCCTCGTGCAAAGCCTCCTGTAAGCCCAAACCGTGCACTTTTTCGGGGGAGCGTAGGGGAGAGGAAGCTGTCATATTCCCTCTCTAACCCCTCATCTTTCATCGGAAGCCATGGGGAGCAGAGGTGGACATAGCGCCACTTGGAATCTTAGGTTGGGATTCATCGTGGGAAAACTCCCAGCCCCTAAAGGTATGTGTCTGACGGGCACATACCTTTAGGGGCTGGAAATATGGGGCCCAGAACTTGGTTACATGTAAGAATGGAGGTTCCATTGTACCTGAAGCTGCAAGAAGAGGGAAGTGCTGTGGGGGAGGGAGTCCAGAGAGGAGAAGAGAGGTGTGGAGTTAGGGGAGGAGAGTGTCACCTGCAGACCTCGGGGGAGAGGACATGACTTAGGGCAGCTGAGTTGCTGAGGGCTGGGGAGCTCCCTGGGTCCTGGAGCCCAGACTTGGCTGTGATGCCGCCAGGGGTGTGTGATAGGGTGTGGCCTGGGGTAGCTTCTGGGGTCAGATTCCCATGGCCCTGGCTGAAGGTAAGGAGGAAGTGGACAAGGTCCGAGGTGTTGAGGGAGGGAAGGAGCAGGGTGTTCGGTCGTCATCTGTTGGGAAGGGCTTGCTGACAGGTGACGGCATGTGGGCTGTGTGCAGGAGAGGCAGTACGACTGGGGCCTGGGGTGGGGGGGATGCTTGGAGAGACAGGAGGGTGAGACTCTCAGATCAGGAGCCTACACAGGGTGTGTGTGAGTTTGTGCTTCTGCGTGCGTATGGGGTGTGTATATGTATTGCTGTATTAAGTGTCTTAGTCTGTTTTCTGTTGCTATAACACAGTTCTGGAGGCTGTATGCTTTGTAAAGCAAAGTGGTTTATTCGGCTTACCCTTCTGGTGGCTGAAGATTCCAAACAGTACAGTAGCACCAGTGTCCTGGCAAAGACCACCCTTCCCCAGCTGTGTCACAACATGAGAGAGAAGCAGAAAGGCCCGAGCTGTGTGTGGGAGGGGCCAGGCCGTGGCGAGGGTAGGGTGGGGTGGGGGCTCATTCTGTAACATCCTGCTGTCAGGATCTGACCTGGTCTACAAGATCTGGGCCCCGATTCCTTCAGGGGGCAGTGCCTCCGTGATCTACTCCCTTTCCTCTAGACCTCCCCTCCTCAAGATGTACCACCCACATGTTGCCACTCTTTATGAAGACAGATGAGGAGAGTGTGGGGCACGTAGAGAGGTTAATGGGCGAGTGGGAAGAACCTGCAGACCCCGGGTGGAGGGTGCGAGGGGGCCCAAGCCGTCACCCCTGCAGCCAGCTCCTCCCTCGTTCCTTTCAGCCACGGCGACCTGATCTCTCCAGCCCTGACATAACAACTCTGCAGACCCAGGCAGTTGGCCAACTGATGATGGCAACCCTGACCCCAGTAGGGACCTGTGTCCCTTAACCCATTGCCCTCCTGCCTACGCCCAACTCCTGACTCGTACACCAGCTAAACAGCCTAATCTAGCACGCTCATGCTGGCAAATCCACTCACCCCATTGTCACCCCCTTTGTGTGGTATGTCAGGATTTCCTACCAAGGTGCATGGTTGGAGGGGGCCTTACACCTGGCCTTATGCCAGGACTTGCTACCCAGGTGCAGAGTCATGGGGACCTCACACCTGGCCTTGTGCCTGGATGTACTAGCCAGACATAGGGTCATGGGGGCCTCACACCTGGCCTTATGCCTGGACAGAGCTATATCTGGGTCACAGGGTATTTTTATTATTAACGTTCTAAGGAATCTCCAAACTCCTTTCTGTATTAGTTGATCTGGTTCAACTTAACTTTAAGGAATTTAAAGCAGAAGCTTAAAGATTGTCAGAAGGTGGGAAATCAAAGCTGGGCAAAGATTGGAGACCAGAAAGTGCTCGGTCTGAAGAGGTAGTTGAAGAGCCTGAGCTAGGTGGAGGCTGGGTCACCCTATCCACCTGGCATCTGCTATTGGTCTGGTCACCCCTAACTTTGGCTCTCAAAGTCTATGGTCAGGAGCCCAGCTCAAAAACTGCCCTCAGCCTGCAGGGGTCCCACTGAGGAAAGAACTCTGGGAAGGCCCAGTGGAGGTGGCCAGGCCACAGCCTGAGGGGAAAGTGGCTTCAGGAGAAGTGTCATTGCTTCAGGCATTCTGAAGGAGACTCTAGAGGGATGTGGAAACCCACACCGCTTTCTAGGGCCTCCTCTGGCAGGGTACCATAAATGGTGACTTAAACGAAATTTATCCTCTCACAATTCTGGAAGCTACACATATCAAATTCAGGTGCCAGAAGTGTCGGTTCCTTCTGAGACGTCTGGAGGAAAGATCTGTTCCAAGTCCCTCTTCTTGGCTTATAGATGGCTGTCTACACATTTATAGGAGGTGCTCCTGTACCCAGATTCCTCTTTGGATAAGGACACCAGTCATGCCAGATTAGAGCCCTCTCCAGTGACCTCATTTTAATTAGACCCTGTCTCCAAATTAGTCTTTGTTCTGAGAGACCAGAGATTAGAGCTACACCATTCGAACCCAGTGTCACAGCTCAGCCCATAAGTCGTTTCTCAGAGGCAAGAGTTGGCCGTATTTAAATGTTTGTCTATGCAAGGCTGTTTGTTTTCTACAAATGAGTTTTAGTTTTTGCAGTTGTCTGGTTCCATATCGGGCAGAGTTTTCCAGAGGAAAAGAACCAAGAGAATGGATACATAACCTCAAGGGAGGGATTATTAGATTAGGTCACATCACTCAATGTTGCATAGTCCCACAGTGCCCATCTGCAGACTAGAGCGCGGAGGAAGCTGGGAGCTGCTCAATGTGAGGAACTGGTAGCCTCAGAACCAGAGAGATCAGAGATGCAGCTGTGATCCGAGGCTGGAGGGCTGGGGACTCCGGGAGAGCAGTGGGTGCAAATTCATGCTCAAAGACTGAAGAATCTGGAATCCAATGTCCATGAGGGCAAAAATCCACACCTACTCCAGGAGGGTCAAGTGTGTGCCTGTGAGATTCCCTGCTACTTTTTATTCTATCAGGGCCAGCTAATGGGATAGAGCTGCCCGCGTCCAGGAGCCATCTTCCCCACTCACCTTACTGACACCCTCACAGACACACCCAGAAGTGTGCATTGCCAGTTTTCTTTGGGTCCTTCAATCCACTCAAGATGACAACCAAAATTAGCTACCATGGATTTCAGCTCCTCATGCTTGGAAGGTAAGAGCAAGCGGTTCCTTTCTGGAAGGAGTACATCAAAGTGCACAATGTCCACTGACCAGCAGGATGACAGAGGCTCCTGGGTCTCCTTGCTCCATCTTTAGGTCCTGGACAGATGTCCACCACTAGGAGGACTGAGGGACAGAGAGAAGTGTCCAGGGCAAGTGGACCTCTTCCTTCTCTGCAGCCCTCCACCCCCGGGTCCTCTGAAACTCAAATGTCTTAAGGGCTAGGGACAGTGCAGTCTCCTCAGTTCATCTGGCCCAGGGGCTCTGACAAGGCCACCAGGAACCCAGGTAGGACAATTTAGCCTGATCAAATGATCCCATCTAGAGAGTTTCAGTGCCATCTGGGAAGGTTTAGAGTTTACTACTCCACAGCCGACCTAGACAAACTCCCGCGGTCTGGAGTTCGGGACCAAAGGCCTCCAGTGCTCAAGGCAGGAGTGGTAGGTGGGGTGAGCAGCTCCACTTGGAATGTCTATCTGAGCCGGGCTGCTCTCCTGGTTAAGTGGGATGGTTAGGGTGGTCATCTACGCCACCGACGGTGCGCCACAAGCTCAGTTTCTTGGCGATCACTCCAGATCCCACATGGGTGAGAGGCTCTTCCTTGGTATTCCTATCCTGAGCAAAGGACAGTACTGCTTCTCCAAGCTTCAGCTCAGTGTGGAACCCAATTCAATGGCTAGAGCTTCCATAGACGTGAGTTTAAGTTGCACGTCTGACACTCTCCCGTGATTCATGAAGTTAACATGAATGATTTTACAGCCGTGTCACACGCACAGTCAAACCGATACTGTTGGTGCCTGCCATTGGTAGAACACTTACCTTTAAAGCCTTTGAATGTTTCCCACAGAGAACATATTGCATCATTCATGATTTGAAGGTTTTTCAAAAAAGAGTGTGTGTTTTTAACTCTTCTTTTCATTTTGCTATGTGGTAATGAGATTATATTTGGCATGATGAAGGCTCCCAGGGCAAGAGCGGTAAGTCACAGATGCAAGAGAGGGAGCTGTGGGGAAGGGCTGGGATGTGTCTGGAAGCCGGAAGTGTCTGCATGGATGTTTTCCACTAGGCTGTGGACTGGTGGAATCATGAGCACTTGGTAGCTTTGATTATAAAGCAATCTCATTTTATACAGTTTGCCCATGATCTCCAAGCTGTTTTTAAAAACAAATTTGTGGAGATTATAGTGAGTATATTATACAATTCTCCCACTTAAAGTGTATCATTCGCGCTTGTTAGTGTATGTGTAGAATTGTGCGACTACCACCACCACAAAGTAAACCAAGTCTCTTTCCATCAACCTACAGAGAAATCTACTAGAAGTTACTTCTCATTCTTCCTACCTTAGCACCAACCAATATCCGTGTCACTTCTCTGGACTTGCCTGTTCTGAGCATCACATTTAATGGTTAATTTATGTTGTAGCACTTGGCAGTCCTTCCCTCCTTTTTGCTGCTGCATAATATTCCATTGTGCAGTCATGCCATGTTGTGTTCACCCATCATTTGCCAATGGAGAGCTGAGTTGTTTCACTTTGCGGTATCACAGGCTCGCTGTTAGGGACATTTGTGTGCAAGGTTTGCTGCACATGTGTAATTTCCTTTGACTTAGATACCTGCCTAGGAGTGGGATGCCCAGATCATACTGTAACTCTTGTGTTTAACAATTTGAGGAAATGCCAACAATTTCCCAACATGGCTGCCCCGCTCACATTCCCCACATATAACGAGAATCCTGCTATCCCCATACCATGAACACCTTTGTTGATGATTTCCACCATTCTAATAAGCGTAGTGGCTATGAAGTAGTGGTAATAAAGTAGTGGCCCTTTATGGTTTTGATTTGCACTTCCCTGATGCCGAGAGGTACACTGCATCTCCTTCAGCGAGCCAAGTGGCCATCTGTGCATCATCACTAGGAGAATCAGGTCCTCACAGACTTTAAAATTATTTGTTATTATTAAGCTGTAAGAGCTCTTTTAGCCTGTTACCTGAAGATTGCTCTGGGCCATCACAAAACAATTATTTGGCCAAAGATTGTGTTCAAGTGCTGTCACTCTGTTCACTCTTTCACCCTTTACTGTGAGGGTGACTTTGAGATTGCTGTCCCAGTTCCAGGCATCTGTGCTTTGCCCCATGGTTAGCCAAGAGTAGTGGCTTGGGTGATCCTTTTCTGGTCACTGTTGAGAGGGCAAAGCCTCAGGCACACACAAGCTCTTCTAGATGACCACAGTGCTTGGGAAAACTAAGCCCACAGTGAGGCTTCTGCATGTCACATGTGTGCAGCTCATGGTGCTCTGGTTGCTCCTGAGTGCTGTGTCCTGGTCTACACCCATAGCTTTCCCGTGGCCTGTTGTGTCGTGCTTCTCTACTAAATCTTTCAGCTATTGAAATTTCAACTCCTAGATGTCTCTTCATTAATTGTCCCCATCAGGAGGACACCTCTCTTCTTTTCTGCTGGCTCCCTGCACAAGCACGGGGCAGGGCGGGGGGGGGGGGGGGGGGGGGGGGGGGGCCTCCTTAGGGGTTCTCATTGGTCAGCTTCCGGTTGTTCTGCTACTTGGCTTGTTGCAACCTATACCACCAACCTAGGGGAGCTTTCTTAATTGTTCTTCACCAGAAGTGTCACTGTTTTTGGCACTGTCATAGGTGTGGAATTCTCCATGCTGTGTTGCAAATAAACTCAGTCTCTCTAAGCACAACCGCCTCTATAGCCCTTCTGGGAAGAACCTCAACATCACTGCCCAGGAACTGGGGTGGGGTGGGGAATGTCTAGGTGCTGTCTTTCCTGGAAAGGCCTGCTGTGCCCTGTGGGAAGGTTCACAAATTTTGGATTTCTGGGCTTCCTTCTTCAGATATACATCTTCCCCTCTTCAAGAGAGCTGGGCTAGGAAGAGAGGCGGGGGGGGGGGGGGGGGGGGGGGGGCTGGGTCTTGGTTCCCTTGTCCCACTTTACCTGGTGTAGAGCTGACTCTGGGTAGTAAGGGCAGGATTGGGGAAGGCAGACTCAAGCTCTTGGTCACATCTACCAGGAGAGAGTCAATGCTGCACAGAGCAGGTTCTTTTCCTAATTTTCCTATCATGAGTGCTATCTGTACCACTTACAGATAAACAGGCAGTTCTGTGAGCAGGCAGATTCCAGTCAATGGCCAGGTGCATTCCATGGCACTTTTCTTCAGCAGGGATGCGGTCTGGGTGTTGCCAGTACTAGATTCTGAGAGCAGGTGGTCTGCAAGCTGCCATCAGGGCATCCCTGTGGAGAAAGGGGATTTCCAGGGATCAGGTGCTGCCTCTTTTCCTCCCTAGTTTGAGCACAGTTAGATCTGTCGTGGCACTGATGGGTACATTTTCTTATTATTGTGATTAAATTGTAATGAATTTGAGGTCATTTGGAGTGTCAAAATACTAGGTGTGATTGAGAAATACTATAAACGGTTGAAAATTTTTAAATGAGTTACAGTAAAAGACACATTACTCTGGTTCCCCATCACAATCCTCGCCCTTGCTTTGAACACACTCTCACCATTCCCACCACTCGGAGAAGCAGTCCCAGAAGTCCTCTTTTATGTCTTAAGTGGGGCTGTCATTGTTGTCTTGGTATCCTGAATTGATGAGGCAAGAGAAGGAACCAGGTAGGTCAGATTTCGCATCCAGGCTCTATTTTGCTTTAAATCTATCCATGTAGTGAGGTGATTAAGATCTGTGACGCTGACCTGTTTGATGGGACCACCCTGCCCTTCCCTTTAGTTTGCTGTAGGTCATGGGGCAATTCTCTCAACCCACCAGTCTCTGTGTCCTTGTACCAGGCAAATGAGGAAGCAGATCTGATGGTGACTTTCTTGGCTTCGTTAGCAGGATAGAGGCTCTAAAAGCCTTTGGTCTTGTCTCAGAGTCACAGGGCCAGTGGGTGGGTTGGCAGAAATGAAATTCTTCCAGGAGAGCCTGCATCTTTCTGGCAGTTGCTCCAAAAGTTGCCCTGAGAAGGCTTTGGCCCTGCATGGAAGAGGAGCACCCTGAAAAATAGCTGGCTTGAGGCCACACAGTGGCTGGTGGTGGAGCCAGACCAAACTCAGGCCTTGTGATGAGAAGGGTGATCTTTATTGAAGGGACTTTGTCCCTCTGAGGGGTTTTCAGTGGACACAGTTGCTGGTGTCTGGGGCCTATCTTAGGGGACAGATATTTTAGCACAGGGTGGTTGAAGATCTCAGTGATTTCCAGATCCAGGATGGTAATATTTGGAATGCCCAGGAGCTGTCTAGTGTCAAAGTCCGGCATTTGGTTCCTAGCGTTTGGCTAATTGAGTTCAGATCCTCTTTGAACCGCCTATCTCATACTTTACAGCTATGTGATTTTAAACAAATTACTGAACTTTTCTGTGCCTTACACCACTCACATGTGAGATGCAGACAAAGGGTTTGGTTTGGAGGTGGACCTGTAGTGTATTTGTCCTTCCTTGTTTGTGGCTTTGCCTTCTACATTTTCAGTGATGTGGAGTCACTGGGATTGCCATGGCTCAGTGACCACCCTACTGACCTATTGTCAGGAGGTCAGCAGTAGCCACATACGGAGTTAGAGTACCTACGTCACCCACCATGCTCTGGCTCCTCAGGTGGCCACTGTGTCATTTCACCTTGTCACCAGAAGGGCAAGAGCAGGACAGTAAGATTGGAGAAAGCCGACACTCACCTAGTACGGTAGATTTTTATAGTTGTTCTATTTTATTATTAATTGCTTTTATTAATCTTTTATGGTGCCCAGTTTATAAATTAAACTTCATTGTAAGTATGCACTTAGAAGGAAAATATACATGTGATGGTTTAGATCTAGAAATGTCCCCCAGAGTCTCATGTGCAGAGGTGAGCTTTTAGAAGGTAATCGGATCATGAGTGTCCTGAATGTCCAAGGTGGGAACTGGTCAGAAGTCAGGGCAATGAGGGTGTGACCCGGGCAAGTGGCCAGCATCGATGGCCACCACTGGTCATCTGTCCCAATCCTGGCCACCATGGGACAAAGAGCTTTCCCCTACCAGAGGCTCTCCCACCCCGTTCTTCCTGCCTCAGGGCCAGCCACTTATGGACTGAACCCTCTAAATGCTGTTGGCCAAGGTAAGCCTCTCCTCCTTTAGGTTGTGGGTGCCAGGTGTTATCCCAGTGATGGGAAAGTGACAATGACAGTCTTTGCAGGGATTGGTATATCTGTAGCTTCAGGCACTGAGGTTCTTGGAACACATCCCACATGGCTAGGGGACACGCACCCGACTGAATGTGTGCTCAGGAAACGTTAGCAGATCAGTTCCCACTCACTTACTGAGGACTTGTTGTGTGCTGGAGCCTGTGCCAAACACTGAGGATTTGGACAGGGCAGACATGGCAACTGCTTTCCTTGGAGGTGGCCAGGAAGCCAGTGGGGACACTGGCAGTAAGGAAGTAACTACAGTCAACAGGGAGAGTGGTGGGTGCTAGGGATTTGATAGTATGGAATACTAGGGTTGGGGGAACATGGGGATGACAGGTAGGTGGCACAGCAAGGAGACCTGGTCCCCAGGAGCATGCAGCCACTCACAGGCAGAAGCAGGCACAAGACAGTGTTGGCAGAGGGTGCGGAGGACAGAGCCCAGCAGGAGTCTGTCCCCGAGAAAGTGCAGGCACAGCTCTGGGCCATCTCCCCTGGCCCCATCGGTCCAGTACATGTTCCAAAGTTCTGCCAAAGCTCACAATTTGTGGGTTTTCTGTCACTGCCCACAAAGCAAAGGGCTTTTTGTTCACTGGGAATAAATGGCTGTTCCAAGTGGCATAACAGGCCTGGCTGGCACTGTGCTGAGAGGGGAATGTAGGTCAGGGCTTCCCTTGCTACAGCAGTTCTTGGAGGCAGGTTGGCTGTTTCCTTGTCTTTTGAAAGACTTTCCAAGGAGCTTGTTGTCTAAGGGGGGGTCCTGGGGGCATCTGTCCAGAAGGTCTGAGGACATTCCAGGCATGTGTCTCAGAGAGAGAGAGAGAGAGAGAGAGAGAGAGAGAGAGAGAGAGAGAGAGAGAGAGAGCAGCCCCCTATCCCATGCAATCCCATGCAAGACCATGGGCATGATTGGTTGACTTTAATTATCAGATGGTATGAAACCAAAAACCATCTCAGAGACAAGTAGCTCTAACTGGCAGCTGCAGCTCCAGATTAAAGAAGCCCTCCAAATTGGCAGAAGTTCTTGTGTGCTTCTAACTTACAAATGCCCAGCTGAATTCACCCATCTCCCTTCCACACCTAGCTCTGAGATCGTCTAATGGCTCAAGGCAAGGTCTGAGAAAAACAAGGACTCTCCCTAAAGACTCAGGATTTGAGAAAGATTCAGTCATTAATGTCATCAGGTCTTGGATTAATATGTATAAAGAATACGTGAAAGGGTGCTTTTGATGTCTCTCGATGCCTCAGTTTACTCATCTATGAGAAGAAAAGCACAAGTTTGAAGATGACAAAGCTTATTAATGTGGCAGTTCCCTCTTGTGTGTGTATATCAGTCAACTGCCTGTCACTGGGACGCAACACCCTACTCCTACAACTTAAAGGAGTTTATTTGGCTCATGGCTTCAGGGGATTCAGTCCATGGCTGGTTCATGGTGGAGAGGCGTGGTGGGTCAAAGCTGCTCAGTTCATGATAGCTAGGAGGGAGAGCAAGGGAAGAGTGCCAGGGAGGAAAGGAGCAGAGAGCCCAAGGCCCCACCTCCATGACCCACCCAGACATACCTGGAAGTGTGCTTGACCCTGGGTATTTCCTAGTTCAGTCAAACCCACATCTCACAAGGAACAGTGACACTGTGTGCTATGGTTTAGAACTGGAATCTCCCCCAAAAGACTCATGTATTGGGATGCTATACCTATAGAACCATGTGCTGTTAAGAGGTGGGGCCTGGTCACACTGGGAGGTAGAACACTAAAGCTTGAACCAGAAGGATCAGATCACTGAGACGTGACCCATCATGCCTTGCTCACTTGACTTCCTGTGTACGCTGCTGGAAGAGCTCCTCTCTTGCTAGGACTCTGCTATGTGCTTGCACCATTGCTAGCCACCCATGTATGGACTGAGACCTTCTGAAACTGTGAACTAAAATAAATCTTCCTCCTTCCCTTATATTTGAGACAGGGTCTCACTCTGCAGTCCAGTCTGGTCATGAACTCAACATAGAGACCAGGCTGGCTTCAAACTCAAGGCAATCCTCCTGCCTCAGCCTCCTGAATGCTGAGATTAACAAGCATGAACCACCACAACCATCTTAAGTGGTGCTGGGGAATCAAACTCAGGGCCTTGAGCTTGCTAGACAAGTGCTCTAACCAATGTGTTATTCTTCTAGTCTTTGCTTTCTTCCTTAAGTTGTATGTTCTGTTGGATATTCTGTCCCAGCAACTAAAAGGTAGCTAAGACAGAAACAGGTCCACATATTACAAGGAATGGTGACACTACAATGGTTTCACTTTCTTAGGTTTTAGTTATGCATAGGTAACCACAGTCTGAAAACATTTAATGGAAACAAATAATTTGCAAAGTTTAAAACAGATGCCCTTATAAGGGATGTGATGGGACCTCATCTGTCTTGCTTCCTCCCAGCTGGGAGGTGGCCCATCCTTGCCAGTGTATCCACCCTGTATATGCTACCATCCCCATTACTCACCTAGGAGCCACACAGATTGGCACACAGTGCTTGGGTTCAAGTTGCCCTGATTACTTACTAATGGCCCTGCAGGGCAAGAGTAACTATGCTGGCAATTTTATTACAGGAAGTTGCTAGAATTGTCCTGCTTAATTGTATTGTTCATCTCTTGCTATGCCTAATTTATAAATTTATAAATTTTCCTAGGTTTGTGTATACAGTAAAAAAAAAACACCAGCTGGGCCCAGGGGCATGGGCCTGTCACCTCAGCATTCCGGGAGGCTGAGGCAAGAGCTTTGCAAATTCAAGCCCAGCCAGAGCAATTTAGCAGCTTAGCGAGACCCTGTCTCAAAATTTAAAAAAAAAAAAATTGAAAAAGAGCTGAAGATATAGCTCAGTGTGAAAGTCCCTGGGTTCAATACCCAACACCAAGAAAAAGAAAGAAGAAGAAAAGAAAGGGGAGAGAGAGAGAGACAGAGAGAGAGAGAGAGAGAGAGAGAGAGAGAGAGAGAGCCCGCTGGGTCTGGTAGGGAGTCTGAAATACCACAGTGGCCATTCTCAGAGGACCTGCAACTGGCAGGGAACCCGAGGAAGAAGTGCCCTGATATTAGAGGAAACAGAAGAAACTGAGTTTTCACTTGGGTTTCCTAGTTCCCCACAGTGGATTTAGTTCTGATTTACACACTACAGCTCTTAGCGGCGGACCGAGCTCTCCTCCTGCCCCAGAACACCTGGATTTACATATTGGGAGCTAGCTGACTTCACGCATCCTGGGACCGTCTTGCAAACCACCACAATAAATTCTTCATCATCTGCTCTCAGCTCTTAGCCACTTGTCTTGCACTTGAGCTGCTCCGGGAAATACAGGGGGAAAAATCGTATTTTAGAAAGTTTGTTTCTTCAGCTACATTCTGCTGAAGAAAATAAGGCCTCCTGTATTCTGCTGAAGGTAGCCTAGTAGGGTGTGGTTGGTTGGGAGGTCAGGCTTTCTTGCTGGAATCCTCTCTTTCCGCAGAATGCTGAGCCTCTTCTCACATACATATATGTGATCGATATATATGGTGCATGTTTAAATAAAAATTTTTAATATATTACAATAAAAGGCACATCACCATGAACTGCCCTCAAAATTCTCAACCCTTGCTTTGAACACACTTATTGCAAAATTCTGAAGCCATTCTGAAAGGCTTATTTCATGAGATTTTTTTTTTGTGGCTGCCTCTGTGACCTGAATTGATTCAAAATATTTGAGGTTATTTCTGTAAAATAAAAACATTATAGTCTGTCCTCATCCACCATGAAACTTCTAGCTCTTCCCCAAAGTCAAAATAACCATGAAAAGGAAATATTTTGAATTGATTCAGTACAACAAAACAACAATGACAGTGCAGCTAGACATGAAAGAAAACTTCCAGAACTGCTTTAGAAAGTGGCAGGAATGGGGTATTTCTGTGCAAAGTGAGGGAGTATTGTTGGTTAAATTGAAATAGTTTCCATGGTTTTTGGTTGGGTTACATTGCCCGCTGCTCCCCTCCTCTCCCTCTGCTCTTTGGCGCCTCTTGGGTCACATCTTCAGCAGCTGGTTTCCTTCCCGGCTGCTCCAGCAGAGCCCACCCCAGGGTATGGCTTCCAGCTCAGAGAGCCTTTCTTCCCCATGCAGGCTCCACGCATGGCCACCTGGATATGGACCGCACACTCTTCCCTAAATCAACCCGAACACCCAACATTTCCAACACGTAGTGACTTTAAACATCGGGCCACCTGGGAAGGTAGGGTAGCACAGACGGCCACCTAGAGAGGCACATCTAGCTCCTGCCAGCCTCACTGCTGGCCCAGCAGCATTCTCACACTATCAGACCAGGATGTCACAGACACACCATGAAGTGTAGTTTCCTGATCTGCTAAGTGTTTCCTAATCCACTCAAGTTGATTAATGGTCATACCACAGAACCCAGATGGAGGCACTGTGGCCATTCAGGCAAGGGACCTAAAGCAGAGAAGCTGTAGGGGATATGAGGAAGAATTGAGATGGTAAGGGGAAGACAGGACCAATGGATGTGAGAATGGAAGATGCCAAGGACAGATGGAGGACTCCTAGATTTCCGGTCCTAAAAACAAATGGCAACAACTAGGTAGCTGAATGTCCAGGCTCCTTGTTTGAACCTGGGGCCCGATACACAGGGAACAATGGATGCTGTTAGCCCCATGAAACCGTTCCAAGGAGCAGTTGTGTTCACTGCCTCAAAGGTCAAGACAGGAAGAGACTGAAGATTTGAAATGTCCAAAGGAGTTAAAGAGCATCCCTCCCCTCCCAAAGTGAGGTTCTTAGGGTAAAACTTCTGGAAGAGCTCAGATGTTCTCCATCACGTCTGGATACTAATCCATAGGGCAGATTCATGCTGGCTTTTCCAGGGGGTTTCCAGACCTTTGACCTTGGACCAGTGTTGCATACTGGATCCCCTTGTTTCATGGCCTCCATGTTGGACCAGTGTTACATCCCGATCCCTTATTCTGTAGCCTTCATCTTTTTGTCTGAGCAGCCACAGATCCTCTGGCTCGTCCCAGGTACAGAAGGCCATTTTGAACGCCTCCACCTCTGACTGTAAGCCAACTTAATAAATATCCATACATAATTCTCCATATGTATTCTCTATTAACCCAATTTTTCTAGACGACCCTAATTAGTTCACACCACCTCTAGTGATGGTCTCTAATAGTCCCCTTCCTAGTTCTTCCCGATCCAGACCTTGCAATGCCTCCTAGGACAGCACCTTTCACAGAGAGGCCCTCAGGCCACTTACTCCAGAGTTACTTGGTGCTGGTTAAAGAGGCAGATTCCCAGGCCTCACTCCCTTCGTCTGGAGTCAGCCTTTCTGGGGAGAGAGACCTAGGCATGTGCATTTTCCTCAGCCTTCTCAGACAGCTCTTACAGTCCAAAGACTGTTGCTCCATTGCCCAACCTACAGCATGCTTGCAAGCCCCTCTGAGAGCTTTCTCCTGCATACTCTATTGATTTTTCCCTGACCCATCTCAATGAGCAAATCCTTGGCCGCCTATCCTATAGTCATCCCCACCTTGGCAGAGTAGAGTTCCTCGATTATGCCTTAAAACGCCAGGTAAACATGTTCAAGAGGTGGCCGTGACCTCCTTGGTGGCCTGTAGAGAGGGTCTTCTGGTAGGGAGAGATTCTAGTAAATGGGGACCTCCAATCAAGAGAGGGAGCTATTTCTGTCCTGGCACCTACCACGGAATGTGATTAAGAAGTTTGTCCCTGAAGCTGTAGTGGCCATATGGAGGTATTAGTTAACAAGTCTGTTGATGAAAAGCCACCATGCTGGAAGGTGATAGAGTACTCCTGCGAGAATCTGCTGCTGCTGCTGATCTGACAAGAGGTGGCATTCAGATGGTGATGTGAGTGATGGAAACTGACTGTAACTACAGGCAGATGAAGCCTTCATGCTCACTCACCACTCAACTCCTCCTATGTAGCCCGGTTCCCAACAGGTCACTGACTGATTCCACTTCTTGACTCATAGGTGAGGGCCCGGTTTGTACTCTACTCATAGAATGTGTATTTGAATCTCTTGAGGAATCTTTTAACATGAATGGAGCCAAGTGCATACTCCTAAGCATTCTGTTCTATTTGGTCTGAGGGCAAGGCCAGGGCACAAGAATGAACCCTTCTGTTGTAGGAGTAAGATGGCAGGCCCCGTGGTCTCAGCCACAGTCACTCAGCTCTGCAGTTGTCAGGGGAGAAAAGCGTAAGCGTAGTGCAGAGGTGAATGAACCTCCTCCCCACCTCCATGTGGGTCTCACCCCGGCCAGGGTCAGAGAGCTGCTGCCCTCCTTGGTGTAGAGGGGGTGACCACTGGCTGTGTGGGGCACACAGAATGGGAAAGTCCCTGCTATGGGGACACCAGAGCCTCAGGCTGGCTCTTGAGCTCTGTGGCCTATGGGAGGGCTTCCTGGGTCACTGATAAATGTTGAGGTGGTGAGAAAGGACAGGGAAGGACGAGCAGGGAGAAGGGAGACCCTGGTCACATCCTTCCCCCTGGAGCTTTCCTGTTGCTGAGACACAATATTTGGCACCCATGGCTCAAAGGAAGAGAAGCTTCATTTGGCTCATGGTTTCAGGTGACTCAGTCCATAGTTGGCTGGACCACCAGAGCAGAAGGGTAGGGGGGAGCAAGCTTGCCTAGTCCCTCTGGCACAGGACTTGCTAACCTAACATTTTTATGGCCAATGTCTTCCCCTCTTCACCACACAACCTACCTGAGGACTCTGATTACACCCTAACTCTTAGGAACAGGAGACCAGTCATGAGAATAGTTGGAAATACGGGAGAAATAAATGAATGAGCTCAGTCCCCCCAGGGAAAGCAGGGCTGGGGCGGAAGGTACCGCCTGCCAGATGCGATTTTCTCTGAAGTACCTCTTAGAAGATTCAGACTGTTCCCATGGTAATTTGAGTCAAACTGAGAGGGAAGTGGCTCATCGCTGCATGGTCAGTTAGACCTAAGTGTTGATTTTACATAATTTCCTTTTCCTACATCTGTTATCAAGAATCACACCCACCTCCAGAGTGCACATTGCTATTTTTTAACAGTGAAAATTGTGGGAAAGTGCATCCTTATCAAAAATATCAAAATTGCCCCTCTTCCTCTCTCTCTCTCTCTCTCCCCCTCTCTCTGCTTCGAAGCCATCAAATTGATTCAGCTCAAGGCTAAATATAGGCATGACTAACAATGATCTCCAGAAGAGCTTGAGAAATTGCTTGCAAGCGAGCAAACGGAAAATAGATTATCCAGCAGGCACATCAGCCGGTGTTGGAGACAGCGGCCTAAATCCAGCCACAGACCGGAAATGAGGAGGAATGCTTTATCCCTTTGCTGGGCCATCAGATCACCACCAGAGCAGGAGGGTCCTCAGGACTAAGCCTGTCCTGCCAAGAGATGTTCCTGGGGATGGCTGGGGGGTGGCAGGAGAGCTCAGTTCCACTGTGGGCCTCAGGGTGGCTTTTCCAGAAATCAGGTCTACTTAGTTACTTTCTACTGGGACGCAACACCTAACACCCATAGCCTAAGGGTGGAAAGGTTATTTTAGCTCTCAGTTCAGAGGTCTTAGCCCATTCATGTTTAACAAGCAATGGCAGCATGGCAGGATGGCATGGTGGAGGGCAGCTGCTTATCCCATGGAGCTAGGAAGCAGAGAGTGACAAGGAGGAGCTAGGGGCAAGAATCTTCCTTCCAGTCCACACCCCAGGGATCTGCCCCCATTACTTAATAGTTCATGAAATTATCCATAAATTCATCTATTTGACCCAATTAACCTCCATTACCCAATCACCTTACATGAAGCTTTGAGGGGCACATTCCGATTCTAACCCTAACAGGTAGCTTCTAAGAGTCATAAAAAATGAGACCCTCCACATTTCAGTCCCCTCAGGAGGCCTGGTATATTAAGACCTGAGGTCCAAGAGGGCAAAGGCACATGGCAGTGTGATGCTGTGAGTCGTCCTGGCCGAGCACCTCATCAAAATGGTGCTGTGGGCCACAGACACCTTCCCTAAGCTACTCTTTTGATTAGTCTCATAAAACACCAGCATTGCTCCATTTCTCAGCTGCTTCAGGACATGTCAGGTCCAGGCAAGAAGGGCTCCTGCCCTTGGCCCTATGTCAGTCACCAAGGGCAAAGTCCCCACAAGGCAAGAGGCCGAGGGCTCAGTGGGATATGTCAGCCCAAAGCCCCCACCCCACCTTCTAGTCCATGGACCAGAGCTTTGGAAATTGCCACCATGGGCCACTTGTTTTCATGAAACTCATAAGCTAACTTTGGTTTTTATATGTTTAAAGGGTAAAAGATCAAAAGAAGAAGGACATGTGAAAATTACTTAGGATCCAAATGTTGGTGTTCAAATGGAAGTTTTATAGAACATATTTATGTTTGTACACCTGTGGGGTGGTTGTACTATTCTTACCCCATGAGAACAAAGTTGAATAGTTATCACTGAGACTGTGTAGCCTGGTGGACTTGTCCTACAATGGAAAACCAAATGATGAGAAATGTAGAAAGATGCTCACTCACTCACAGATTTGACGGCTGAAAGTCCAGGATCAGCTGTCCACCTGATAGGCCTCTGGTGAGGGCCTCTGGCTATATCTGGACATAGTGGGTGGGATTGTGGCAGAAGCATGGGCCTGAGGAGGCACCTAGGAACTAACCCATTCTTATGAGAACTACATCAGTCTTTGAGGACAATGGCCTATGACTTGAGCACTTCTTACTAAGCTCTTCAAGATCTGCCATCTCTCACTACCATCACTGGGGACCATGCTTCCAGTGCAAGAACTTTGGGGGACACATTAAAACACCTTATTTAAACAATAGCATCTGCAAAGCCTGAAACATTGTTGATGTGACCACTGACACAATAGGTGACCCAGCTCTAGATCAGGCTTGGTGCACCTGAGACCCAGTATTTCCCATTCTAGTCCCTCTGTCAGCAGGACAGGGCTTTTCTAGGCTTTCTATTTGGGGGTAACCAGGAGACAGTTGTTTGCAGGAAGCAGAGGGGGCTCCCACAGAAGAGAAGGGAGGTAGATATCAGGAAGGGCCTCCAAGCTAGTCCTCTCTGGTCTGAGAATTTGATATTGAACTTGGTTTTCTGGGTTTATATGGAGAGGAAGGTGGGCTATTTTTATATTAAAAGTTAGCTGGATTCATAATATTTGAATACTTAGCAGTGTGGCGTGAAGGCCTCCATTTGTGTGTGTGGCCCGAGGTTCAAGACTGTAGGCGCCATGTCTGGGAGGTCTCCAGAACACCCCCAGCTCATGAAATGCTCTCTCAACTAGAGTCAAAACATAAATTATATAATTCCATTCAGTGTGTGTAAATTAATGAAACACGAGTAAGAAAATAAGGAGCTTTCTTGTGGAAAAGAGCCAAGAAAGATGTGTATCTAAAACAGCAGTACCGACACAGGTGTGGGCAAGATGATGTGTCTTACATGTCTAGTTTCATCTGTGCCCACGGACCTGCAGTCTACTGCGAGAGTCAAAGTTGTTGAGTGTTTATCACTCTGTGATGTAGGTTAGAAAGAGGACTAGAAATTCTAGTCCAATGGCAAGATAGCAGGCCTGGGCCTTGACTCTGCCTCTACGGCTGACAAGCCAAGTGCACTAATGTTTTATGTGAAGTCAACAATATCGGCCTTGTTACTGTTTGCGATTCCCCACTTGCCTCACTTACGACACTTGGGTTGGCATTGCGTGGAGGACGCCGTCTTACACAGAGCCTCTTACTAGGAGGCACAGGTATCATTCCACGCAATTCTCATTTAGTGGCAGTGAGCAGCAGCTCCTCCTGCTGGGGCGTGTGTTCTCTGGGGACTCTGTGGCCCAGGGAGGCGCAGACACCTCCAGGCATGACGTCCTAGAACATCACGATAAAGATTTTGAGATGCTCAGGAGAGTTTGTTTAGGTCATGAGATGATAGTAAAACATGGGATAAATCTAAACGTAATACTGGGGGCCTCGTGGGCTCCGAGGCTTCGAGCTGCTTTGCCCCCACCTCCATATCCATGGGGTTCACTGCTGCACTAGGCCATGGAGGACACTTTGGGGAGCCCCATGCTGTGCAGGAACTGAGAACAGCTCAGGTTCAGGGAGGAGAACAAAGTCTCAGAGAGGAAAGTTTGAGCCGACCCTCACAGTGTCAGTTTTTCTTTCCCATACGGTGAATTGAACCCAGGGCCTTTGCACTGAGCTACATCCTTGGCTTTTTATTTTTCTTTTCTTTTAAAAAGATTTTTATTTTGAGACAGGTCTTCCTCAGTCCTTAAGGTGCACAGACTGGAACTTGAGTTTTCCAAATACTCCTGCTTCAGCCTCCCAGAGTGCTGGGATTCCAGACATGTGCCACTACACCTACCTCTGTCAGGTCTTGTTTTGATGCTAGCCAGAGGGTTTGTGAAATGGAACACTGGAAAGGGCTTTCCAGCCCTGCGAGGGGCTCATGGTGCCTCTGGGAGAGAGGCCGAGAGGCAGAGGACACACCAGGACCCGGCTGGATGTGACGCCAGACATTCCCCGAAAAACGCCCCCACACCTCCCACCCAGGGAGCTCTGGGAGAGAAGCACGTGGCCCTGCGTGCTCAACACGAATCCCACTCTGAAGGGGCAGGTGGGCCGCTCCAATGGGCTGGGCAGCCCTCCTCTGAGTCCAGGGCAGCGGCCTGGGGCCCAGCCTCTCTAGAGAGCCCTGGCTGAGAGGCCAGTGGGTTCCCGGGTTATGGGTGTCAGTGTGGGTGTTACTGGGTGAGGCTGCACTGGAACTGGTAGCTTGAGGAAAGCCACTGTGGAGTCCTGATATCCAAGGGAAGGGACATTGGATGAGTGCCATCTGAGCTGCCCTTGGAGACAGAAGCGGCATGGCACAAGGATACATGGGGAGGTGGCGACATGAATACCCCATTCCAGGCCAGCCCCCCCCCCCCCCCGCCCCATGCACGTGACAGCGTTGGAAAGCCGGCAGGAAAGAGCTCTGGGCTCTGAGACATTAGGTGTCCTCCTCAAAGTCTCAAGCCTGGTGAGCTAAGAAACAAGCCACCTGTAAGCTGGGTGGCCTTGGAAAGGTCCTGATCACCTCTGAGGTCCAGATTCCTCATCTGTAAACTGGGATTGACAGAGCTGTTGTGGGGACACCATGACTTCATGGGGACACTAGATGTGAGGGTGTGAGCTGCTCACTGAGGGAGGGACTTGAGCAGGGTGAGCAACTGGTGTACTAATAATTATGGCTTCATTACAAGCCCCCGCAGGAGACACCAGGAAAGATGAGGAAGAGGAAGCCCTGCTAGACACAGTCCTGCAGTTGACCCGGACCTTGTATCTGAGCCCACAAGTGGGGACCCTGACACAGAAGAACATCATTGTCAGTTCCAGCTAGGGCTTCTCCCAGGCCCAGCTTCCCATGCTCAAGGTGACTTGTCCTCTCAGTAACTCCTGAGGTGGCTGGGGGTGTCCCTGGCACTTGTGCTGAGCCTTAATCCCCAGTGCAACAGGACTGGTGGCACGACCTAGTGAGACCTGGCCAGGTCACCGGTGGATAATGCTGTTATCTTGGGAGTGGGTTAGTTACCATGAGAGGGGTGTGTTGCTAAGTTCTGCCTCCCTCCCCACTCTTCTGTCCCTCTCTCTCCCATTAGTTTGTCCTTTAGCCATGCTATGACATAGCATCACTTACACCGTGCTCTTAGACGTCACAGCCTCTAGAACTATGATCCAAGTGAATGTCTTTGCTTCCTAAATTAACCAGCCTGTGGCATTCTGTTACAGCAGTGGAAAATGGACTGAGACATCCCCTCCTGAAGTTGAGGAATCCAACCATGGGTCCTGCCAACCACAGGGCCCTGCCGTGGGAGCAGAGGCATGTCTGAACCTCAGCCCATACGCCCAGCAGGCCTGGGATGCATCCAGCTGTGTCAGGTGAGAGGACTCTCAGATGTGTCAGGGACAGAAGGTCAGACGTCACCAGACTCAGTCCCCTCTCCCAGCTCCCTAGAAGCTTCCTCTGGAGCCACGTACATGGCCATCACGCAGAATGAGAACCTTCATAAGTCAGACAACCCCGGAGTAGCTCACAGCTTGCTTCAGGGCTGACAGAAGGAAGTGGCACATCCTGGAGGCTGTGGAGATGCTGTCTGTGGCAGGGCAGTGACAGGGACCTGGCACAATGCCTGTGAAGAGAAGGTGTCCCCTATTCAGCCTGCAAGTGCCTCACCTCCTTACCCACTGGTCTCTAGGGCTCTGATGCCCACTGCGTCCCTGCTTCTCCAGTTCCCTGACCACACCACTCCAGGCTTCCTGACCCCAAGGACACAGTGTGGATTCAGTGCCCACAAGACCCCACAGTCTGGCCAGGACCCACTCCCTCACATCTTCCCAAACCCCTTCCTCAGCCACACCAGCTCCCACATGTGAGTCCAGCTGGCCGTTACTCTTCTGTCCCAAGGCCTTGCTCTGGCCACTCCCTCTGCCTGCTGGGCTAGTCCCTCAGCCCTTCAAAATTCCTCTCCCACTGGTTGTCCAGATGCAGCCCAGCTGTGCGTACTCAGCCTCTCATTCTCTGGACCCAGCTGCCCTCACGTGGCCTGGCATTTTCCTCAGCAAGCATCAGAAATCGCTACTGCAATTGTTCTGTTTTCGTATCTTTCTCCTGGGGTGGAAGGCAAACTTCCCAAGGCCAAGGCCCAGCCTCACAGCCAGCGCTCCACAGTCAGGTCAGTGCCCAGGTCCTGGGGGAGGGCCCTGGGAACCCAGGTGTCAGCCCGAGAGCGTGTTTCCTGAGAGGGCTCCAGGGACCTAAGGCCCTCTGCACCCTGCTCCAGGCTTAAGGAGTCTACTGGGTCACTGTGGGGGCTTTGGCTCTGGAAAGGCACCGGAGGGGTGGCCAGAGAGGTCAGCAGGTCCACCTTGCTGGAGCAGAGAGGAGGAACAAGGTGCCAACTTTATTTTTTCAAATGTACATTTGTTTCTTATAAAGGGCAGCCTTCTGCTGAGGCATGTCCTTCTCCTTTTAAAAAGGAGGGTAGATGGTTGAGACCGTGGCAGTGTCTGGCAGAGACCTGTTTGCTTTTTGATGGTGCTGGTACTTCACCCCAAGATACAACTCCAGCCTATTTTCTATATTTGACTCTGAGATAGGTTGACACGGTCTCACTAAGTCACTAGGTTGCCCAAGGTGGGCTCAAACTTGGGGTCCTCCTTCAGGCTCCCACAGTGCTAGGATGACAGGCGTGGTTGCTTCTGGTGTTTTGTTTTGAAGAGGAACTGTCTTGGGCCACATGTAAAATATATAAGATACCTCAATATACATATGTAAGTACTAAAACTGCCTTAAATTTTTTTCATTATAATATTTTAAAAATCTAGGGCAAATATATGGTAAGCCGAAAGTTGGACATGCCTCGTTTGATATGTCATTTGTCAGCTCAGAGTCACATGAGCCTCCCACTCTTGAAGGCCAGGGGTGAACTGAGGCCCCACCTTAGCATCCTGCCACATAATACACGTCTGTGGCACGTTCCTGGGATCAGCCAGCAGTGGGCAGGGACTGTCGGAAAGGCCCAGTCGCCCTCTCGCGTGATTTCTCAGTGAGGAGAAGTTCCTGCGCTGCCTACTCTGTTTATGTCTGCCATTGCCTGCCAGCTTTTTTTTTTTCCCAGTGCGATTTATGAATTGTGCATTTCAACATATCAAAAATGAACAAGTGGAAACTAGAATTTTAAAAATGCAAGTCAATGTATAATAGCTCCAAGAAAATGAAGCACTTACAAATCTGACAAAATACGTACAGGAACCCTCTGCTGAAAATTATGAAATGGCGATGAGAGAAATCACAGAAAACCTGAATACCCCAGGGAGACACACTGCCACTCCATAAAGACATCTGTCAAACTGAAGTTGACCTGTAGGTTCAATGGGGTTTCTGTTGAAATCTTAGTGGGTTGTTTTGGCTTACAAAAATGTATTCTAAAATGTCTGAGGAGGGTCTTGCAATAGCAGATTAGCAAAGGATATTTGCAAAGGAGAACAAAGCATGAGTTGTACCTGCAGTGAAGGCCTACTGTTGTGCATTGCCACAGGGGCCCAGGCAGCGTGACACTAGACAGGTCAACGGAACAGAGCAAAGAACTCACAAATATACCTGCAGAAATGTTCATGATTGGTCACTGACACAGGAGCGAGCCCATCCAGTGGAGGAGGGGCAGTCTTTTCAATTAATGGTGCTGGAACAACCTGACATCTACAGACCCACAAGCAAAACACCTGTGACCTAAAAGGTGGTACAAAATTGGCTCAGAGATGAGCCATAGGCTTACATGTGACACGCAACCCAATAGAACTTTTGAGAAGAGCACCGGAGAAACATTCGGGGGATGTTGGAGTAGACAGATGAGCCTTAGGCTGGACACCAAAACCAAAGTCCATGGAAGGAGAAATCAGTGAAGTGGATGTTACCGTATCTAAGAGCTTCTGCTCCATGAAAATTCATAGGAAAAGAATAACAAGACAAGATCGAGAGACGACATTTGCAAGTGCCTAGAATACACAACTTTTCAACACAACAACTGTGACCTTTGGAGAGATTATGTCAACTTGAGGCAATCAGGAACCACGCCTGGATTAGAGTTTGGATACCATGCCCAGATAGGGGATTGAGAACCAGCCTGGAGTAGAGTGTGAGTGATTTGTGGGCCAGCCAGTGAGGGAAGAACAGCCACCTAGATGTAGGAGGCCCAACTGGAGCTCCAACAGTATAAAAAGAAGGAAGAAGATTGTTACAGCTTCTCCCTCTGGGAAAGCTCTTGCCTTGGCAATTGTCTTCAGAGGCCGACTTGCTGTACACCACAGATCTTCATCACAACTTCGCTCCAGTCTCGACTTGCATCTGTCTGCCTGTCGCTGATCTTCAGTCGCCAATCTTCAGGCTCCAGTCTTCGCTATTGTTCTTTGAACAACCAAAATCTGCACTAGACTCTCACCGGCTGTTCTGCAGTCCCGGACAGGAGTTCTACTTTGTGGCTGAGCAGCATTCGGACACCCTAGCTCTCACACGTGCAGGCCGCCATCTTGGACTATCTCTATCCTCAGATTTGCAAGCCTTCCAAATAGATCTTTTTTGTTTTTTTCCTATAAAATCTGTAAATTCTGTCTTTTGAGAGAACCCAAACTAATACAACAGCATAATGAGAAAATGAGCAAAGGGCATGACCATTGCCCGGAAGAGGGAACAGAGGTGGTCAACAGCAGACAGAAAGATTAACATGAACCACTGAAAAATGCCAGTTGTGCCAGGAGTGGTGGCACATACCTGTTATTTCAGTACTTGGGAGGCTGAGGTAGGAGGATTTCAAGGTAAAAGCCAGCCTGGTTCACACAGTGCGTTCAAGGACAGCATGGACTACAGCATGGAGCCTGTCTCATACCAACAAATAATAAGTAAATATATAAATCAAATAAAACTGTAATGAGATAGCATGATATATGTGCCAGAATGGATAAAATTAAATACTAAAACACCAAATCCTGCTATGGATGCACAGAAATTGTATTGCTTATATTTTGCTGCAGGGAATAAAAAATAGTATGGTCATTTCAGAAAACAGTTTGCCAGTGAAAATGGAAATGGAGTTATCTAGCCATTGCATTGATTCCAGAAAAATGAAAGCTTGTGTTCCTATAGAACAAAGATGTACACAATGCTTATAGCTTTATTGCTAGCCAAAGAAAGTGCAGACAGGGGCTGGAGGAATGGCTCAGCAGTTAAAGCGATTGCCTAGCAAGCGCTCCATCAAGCACTAAGTACCAGAGTTCAATTCCCCAGGACCACAGAAGCTGGATGTGGTGGCACTCACTGGAAATCCCAGCAGGCAGATTGCCCCGAGTCCAAGGCCAGCCTGGCCTCCACAGTGACTTCAGGACCAGCCTGGGCTGCACAGCATGTAAGTGTGTAAGTGAGAAACTTGGCTAGAGTCAGTGAGCCCTTCAGTATCAATTTCCTGGTGGTTCTGTTTACATGATGGTCAGGCCAGGCTTTACCAGGGAGGGCAAGTGGGGGGTGGGGAGGGCCCACACGATCTCTGTGTGGCTTCTCAGTGCCGCGTGTGAATCTGCAAACATCTCAGAAGCTTCATAAACACATAGTCACCCCTGGAGAAGATATTGCTCCCTCCAGCCTACATGGACACACTTTTTTTCCCAGGTGCCATCTCACCACTCCCATTTCAGGGAGGTTGAGTAGTTTTGTTGGGCATTTTATGAGGGGAAATGGTTAATGTGGCCACGGAAATGTCATACCCTTGGTCCACGACTGAGTCTCTTTGGCACCCGGCGTATACTCTAGAGGGACATTATGATGATCCCATTTTACCCATGGGAAAACCGACTCTCAGAAAGACAACTTGTGCAAACCCAGCCCGGCGGCTCAGGTCTGTAATGGCAGCACTCTGGGAAGCTAAGGCAGGGGAATTGCGAGTTCTAGCCCAACCTGAGTGACTTAGCAACTTCATGAGACCCTGTCTCAAACAATGAAAAGTAGCTGGGTATGTAGCTGAAAGAGAAGGCCCTGTGTTCAATCTGTAGCACCAGAAGAAAAAAAAAGTTAACTTGTGCAAAGTTATGTACTTAGATTATTAAACAGAACTGTTTGGGTCATAAATTATAAAAAATTAAATGCAAGTTGGATGAAGGTGGAAATGGCATTGGCATGGGCTTCAGGCACAGCTTGACCCAGGTACAAGGGCCCCACTGTTAGGATTCCCTTTCCCTGCATTTTACCTTTGCCTTCCTCTGCATTGCTCTCATTCCCAGACTGGCCCTCCCCAGAGGATGGCAAAGGGATCTCACATTCCCCCATTGTAGCAATCCCATAGGAAAAGGCTCTTCCAGGACCCCCAGAAAGTCTCAGATGGACTCTGGCTGGTTCCTGTTGAGTCACATGCCCATAGCATGGACCATTCTAATTGGCTGGCCTGGGTCACATGACCATGCCAACATGACTCATGGGGCGGGGAGAGCTAGGAGGACTGGCTTTACAAGGGCGAGGCTCCCTGGAGGAGAAAGGATGACTTTCTAGAGGGGACCTTGACACTGACACCCACCTGCTGGCACGCTCTCCTCTGTGCCTTGGGCCCCTCTTGCGGGGGCCTCCCTCTATGCCTTCCAGCCATCTGTGGATGGCACCGGGGGCTGGGATTCTAGCTGCTCTGAGAAACCTGGCCGCAGCCCTGCTGTGTTCCAGAGGGCTGAGAAGATAGAGTTAATGGAGGCAAACGAGGTGGCCACAGGCCTGTGGACAGCCACATGGGCACGCTGAGTGGCACACCCTCCCCCACTGCTCCTTCCGCCTCCCAGGCCACGCAGGCACATGCTGAACGCCAGATGTGCTTGGCTCCAACTCCGATCTCACCAGAGCTAGTCCTAGTCACAGACAGCACTGCCTGCCGCCGTGGGAGGCAGCATTGCATCGCATCTCGAAGCCCCTGATCCCTCTCCTGGGGTCCCCGTGGCCCCTCCCAGGTACGCCCGTCCCTGCAGAGCTGGAAGGAGCTAGGGGAGTCCCAGCCAGCTCCTAGGGGCACTTTTCGCAGAAACACCACTCGTTAGCTGTCCCGACCTCAGTCCCTCTGCCAGCTGCCGCCTTCAATGCAGGAGGAATCTGTCCTCATCCAACGAGCTAGCGAGAGCCCTGGGCCTCTTTCTTCTACCTCAAACGCATCTTGAAGGTAACCTGATGGGATCTCACACTTCCCTCACCACCAAGGCACGGGTGAAAACAGGATGCTTTAGTGCCCAGCAGCGGCCCAGACTGGCCCGATCACACAGAGGATGGATGGGGACGAAGTGGCACGGGGACATGGTTGGGGAGGGTGTGCAGGTGTGGGATGGGCACTCAATAGAAGAGAGCCCTGTGTTGGATTTTCAGGAGTGCAAGGGCCCCTGGGTAGATGGGGCTAAGTTACTTCCTGAATCTAGGGACCTTTAAAGAGAGTACTTCCTATCCATCTCATGGTGTTACAGGCCAAATGTCGCTGTCCCCCGAATTCCTACAGTGAAATCCTAACCTTGGGGTGATGGTTGGGAGGGGCCTTTGGGAGGTAAGTTGTGAAGGTGTGTTCACAGAACCCGGGCATGTGGACACCATGATCTTGCAGCTTCTACAATGGAGGAAAACATCCTTCTGTTTATAAGCCACCAGCCCATGGTGCCCTGTTACAGTTCTAGCACCATTTCTTGTAGCTGAAATGACTCTCTGTGGAGGATGTGGGCTCCTCGCTGGCAGAGATTACAACTTTCTCCTTCTTGTAACACGGCCAATACTGTGCCTGGAATATAGGAGGAGCTCAGTAAGACGCACTGAGCTGAGCTGATGCAGGGTGGGTGTGCAGGCCTCGCACACTCAGACATGGCTCCCACACAAAGCCAGGTGAGCCCGGCACCAGTGTGTGCCCTGTGAGAGGTGAGGGGACATTTGGGAGGATGTTGCACTCTCTTTGGCTATCGAGGAAGGCTTCCTGGGGCAGATACATGCTGACCCCACCTGAGAGGGCTGCCAACCCCCATTTGCAGCTGGTAAGGCCTGGTAGGATCCTAGGGTGTCCTGCTGCCCTCTGCGCTCCTCCTTCATCCTTTGAGGCCTGGTGTTCTGCTGATGGCCCCTGTCTCTCTCTCTGCTGCTCACCTTCCAAAGAGTGGACCAGTCTTGCTGACCCCCAACAGACTTTGTTCCCTAGGGTGAAATTACCAGGTTTAGCTAGGGGGAACAGGGGCCAGGGAGCAAATGTATCACTCCTCATCCACTGCTACATCTGGGGTCTGAGGTGTCCCCTAAAAGCCCAAGGCTGAATGCTTGGCCATCTGCCTGTGGTGTTACTGAGAGGTGTGGAAACTTTAGGATATGGGGCTGAGCAGAAGGAATTGAGGTCATTCAGGGTGTGCCTCTGAAGGGGACATTGTGACCCTGGCCACTTCCTGATTCTCTCCTTCTTTTCTCAGCTGCCATGACATGAGCAGCTTTGGTTCCACCCCATGCTTCTCTCCAGAATATGCAGCCTTGTCACAGGTCCAAATGGAATGGAGCCAAATGACCATGGACTGAAGCCTCTGTTGTAAGTTGACTATCTTGATGCTTTATCCCTGTCTGCCTCACTCTGACCTGAGGGGTCGGTTAACCCCAGGAGAGGTCTGAACATAATACCCAGTAGAAGCCAGTGCAAGCTCCCTACCCCTGGGGGTAGAGAGTGCCAAGTCTGGTCCCCAAGCCCAGACTGAGGATAGGTGAGAGGCCGGAAAGTCACAGCCTCAATTCCGAGGCCAAGCACGATGAATTTGGGAAAGATGCAAGCAACGAATCATTTTTAAATCTTGAACTGCACCAGCACCCTGTCTCCCACCCGCAAAGAGAGGGAAAGCCAAACCTGTCTCTTGTATCACAAAAACAATGTGAAAAAATGCTCAGCTGGTTAACACCGCCACCGGGTGCTGCAGACACCCTGCGAGACGGAATGCCCAAAGTGCCAAAGGGAAAGCCCAAGATGCCCAGGTAAATCTGGATTTCAGATAAATATTTTCATGTTTCAGATAAGAAAACATTTTCATAGATCTCAAGCAATGTTTAGACTGTACTCATACCAAAAATTATTGCTTGTTTATCTGAAATTGAAAGCTGTGACTGAAGTATGTCCCAAGCCAGAAGTGGCAGCTGTTTGTGGACCACAGACACGTGGTGTGTGAGTGAAGTGGGTTCTCTGTCCACTGCCCTCCTCCCTGGAACCTTCTGGGATTTGAGTCAACGGCTCCACAAGCCAAGAGGAGCCTCTGTCCTTTTGGGTAGATCTGACGGGATTGGTTTTAGCAAAACATCTCCAGGTAGGAGCTGACGATGTTCCAGACCCCGAAGCATTCTGTTTAGAGCACCGTATCGCCTGGGGAGGGGTAGGGTGGCTCTGTGAGCGTTTGCGAGCATGTGCACATACGTCACCCTGTTGCAATCTCCTGGCCACTTCTCAGGGGCAGCTGTCAGCCACAGGACTCTGCAGCTGACCTGCAGTCCGTATAGACACTCCTGATTCTGCACTGGTAGGAAAACCATTGGCTCTGAGGCTTGCCGAGTCTGCTCTCCCAGGGTCTCCTCACCTTCCTTCCCTCCGCCACCCCTTCCGGAGGGCTTGTTACTCATTAGGCACGTGGCACGGAGAGCAAAAGTAGGTCAAGGATTAAAAACAAGAGGAAGCCAGCCGTTGTGGGAGAAGCACACACATCAAGAAATGATATTTCAAACTCTGAGATTTGTAAAGGGGAACATGATGACATGATCTGTGTAGGGACAGCGATTGTCAGTGCTGAAAGGAAGGAGCTCCAGCTAGAGTCTGAGCCTTTCTGCTAGGGAACACGTCTTCTCCGACCTCCATGGCGAGATGGAAGTCCTGCCCAGGGCAGTGAGCAGTGACCGTCCCAGCCACCGCAGGGCATCTCGGTGGCCTGGGAACAAGAGGACTCTGACACCTCTCTGGAAAAGAGCAGAATGAATAAGGGAGAAAAATGAGTTGGACCGGCCAGGCCCCGCGGCTGAGAGCCACCCAGGTCGGAGCAGGACCTCTGAGCAGGCCACAGGTGTGATCAAAAGATATCGTGAATGATTGTAAAAAATCATTACAGTAAAGGATGCATTGCCATTAGCCCCTCCCAGTCTTACCCCTCACCTCAGACAAGTTTATTGCGCTTTCAGCTCCCTGGATTGTGGCCACGCCTGCTCCGTGCTGGGAGCTTTGCTAGGTTGGGAAGTATATTTAGGGGAAATATATGAGCAGGAGGATCAAGGTGACCGGCTTGGGGGTGACCAGTGGACTCCAAGAGTCCGTGTGGGACAGGCCCTGAGCCTGGAGTGAGGGGAGGGCGGGGAGCAGTGTGGCATGCCACTGGGGTCTGAGTGTGAGTGAGCTGGGACCTCAGGCCACCCGAGATGGGATATGTCCCATGGCTTAGGCTGCAGTGGCTGCTGCTTCTGCCTTTCAGGGGTGGCCACACTGGGCTTCCCATGTGCCCAATGAGAGTGCCCAGTGGCCACAGGTTTACAGACATTATCTCATGCCACCTTTTCCTAACCTTACTGGGCCACCCTTGTGCCTCATTGGCTGAGAAAGCAGTTTTCCTGCCTTCAAGAAGTCTCTAAAGCACGGGTGCCTTGTTAGGAACAGGGCTGCACGGCAGGATATGGTGGCCTCATCTGTATTTACAACTGCTCCCCGTCGCTTAAATTACCACCTGAACTCTGCTTTCTGCCAGGGCCCCTTCTGATTTTGCACTATGGTGAACTGCAGAATTATTTAATTATACATTACAATGTAGTAATAAAAGAAATAAACTGCAACATAATGTGCTTGAATCATCCTGAAACCTTTACCCCAGGTTGGTGGAAAAGCTGTCTTCCATGAAGCTGGTCCCTGGTGCCCAAAAGATTGGGGATTGCTGTTCTGAACAATACAATGTTAACGATCATGGGTTTTGACTCTGGTCAAGAGGATCAAATAAGCCAACAGCAGGTGGTTAAAAGTTAAAGGTTAAATCCCTGACTTTTTCATCATTTTGAACAGTGAAAGTGTATGGAAACTCACACTGCGTTAGAGCTAGCATGTACCCTAGAGATGATTTCATGAGACTTTCAAAGGATAAAAAGATTCAGAAAATTCTGTGACATGATTTACAACAACCCATCTTACAACTGCCAAGCTAAGAATCAAACCTACATTTCCAAATAACCTAAACATCTTCCATTTTACCTCATTTTAAAAAGAGCCTTGAGAAGAGTGTTTGCACACTGTCTGCAGGTTCGTCGCAATGTCTACAGAGTCTCCTGATTGCACAAAATAGAATTCGGCTCCATCTGGGTCGACTAGCTAAAATTAAGGTGCTTGTAATAAAACCCTGAAATTTGTGAAAACAGTGATTATTTTTCCATCCTGGCATTTACTGAGTGGGCTTTGGGGACATGGTTTGGACAGCTACAGTTTCTTTAAATTGCTGTCCAGGAGAAATGAATTTAGGAATTTCTTTTTTTTCTCTTAAGAAATGTTCCTAAAACAGACAGCATGACCTTTAAAATCATTTCAGAGATGATTCCTTTCTAAAAGTAGCTGCTGTGTTCTTTCAGCATTTGCATGAACTGATCAGTAAAACGCAAAGCCTGACAGTTCAGTGGGGAGGCCAGGGAGGACTGTGAAGTCATCAGCATTGATGGCAAACCCAGTGGCAGAGAGAGTGGATGGGCTGGAAGGAGGCTGGGGTTGTGAGGGCAGTAGGTGGAGGATTGTGAGCCCTGGAGAGCAGGACCCTGCAGAGCCTGGGGAGGTGACCGAGGATGACCTTGGAGGCTGGAAAGGCCCTGTTACAGCTGCGGTTTGAAATGTTCCCCTAAGTTCTTGTGCGTTTGAAAGGTGACTGGATCATGGGGCGCTGTGCTTGTCAGGGACTCATCCGTGGATGACTTCCTGTGCTATCAGGGGGTGGGGGCCGGGTGAAGTGGGTCACAGGGGTGTACCTGGAAGAGTCCATCTCGTCTCTGGCTCCTCCCTTCTCTCTCTGCTTCCTGGCCACCATGTGGTGACCAGCTGCCTTCCAACAGGCCCTTCCACCTTGCCTTTTCTTCCTTGGAGTTAGTCGGCCATGCTTGGACCAAGACCACTGAGACTATAAAATAAACCTCTCCTTGTTCAGTTCTGGGAACCAGGTATTTCGCTCCTGCAAAGAGAAAGTGGCTGAGACAGGCACACATGTGGGTATTAGTGTAAATGGTGGGACATATTCTCTTCTCCGTTCACAGGAAGGCTAGCCTGTGAATTCCAGGCATTACTTCCTCCCTGCTTTGCATGCTGGAAACTTGGTGTTCTACTCAGGCAGTCCTGACTTGATGGAGCATCTGATTCTTCAAACGACTGCACACTGGCTTCTACTCCAATCACCTTGGCCACTCTGTAGGCGCCCAATCCAATGGGAACTTCTGTGTCCGTCCTCCATGGCATCTCTGCAGCCTTTGGTATGGCTGGTCACTCTCTTCCTCTTGATGCGTATTGTGGTTTGGTTCTGGAATATCCCCAAAGCCTCACGTATTTGGATGTTACAGATTTTCTAAGGCTTCCACGTGCTGTCAGATGGGGCCTAGTTGGGAGAGGCAGACTAATGAGGGTATGGAAGATTACTGACCGTGTAGCCTGGAAGGATGAATTCTTGTTCAGCTTCTCCTCAAGCTCTTATCTTTCCTGTGTGATGCCATGAGCAGCTGTTCTCTGCCAGATTCCTCCACTGTTGCCAGATACCCATGAATGGACTGAGACCTCATGAAATTGTGAGCTAAAACAAATCTTTCCTCCCTTAAGTTGCGGGTGTTGAGTATTGTATCCCAGCAACGAAAAAGTAGCTAAGAGCTCTCCCTTCTCCTTGGCATACTCATTCTCAGCTCTTCTGTCGTTTTCTTCCTGCTTGTCTGTTGCCAGGGTTAAAGCGACTGGCCACATAGGCAGGTGAGATTAGGGAGTTGGTCTTCTGAGGCTTAGATCAGGAGATCAAACCCTAGTAAAAGTGAAACTATCTGCAGGCTGAGAGGACAAGTTGTTGGGTCCTTTGTCCTGTCTGTTCACTTCCTGGTTCTTCCTCCCTCAATGGTATTTTTGTAGGCTTTTCACTGGACAGGCCCCAGGGGAACAAAGAAGAAAGAAGAAAGCTGGTCCCGTGTCACTGTCCCTTATTACAGTAGGCAAAATGGCACTTTAGTTGCTAGCATGACCACCAATCTGCCTAAAAGATGGAGGAGGGCGCTGGTAGGCATTAAAGAGAATCTGACTGTCTCTGAAGGTGAATTCCCAACTCTGGAACTCCTTCTCACTGTATTGTGGCAGGAAGATTTTGTTCCATTATATTCTGCAGTAAGTTTTGTGTGTGTGTGTGTGTGTGTGTGTGTGTGTGTGTGTGTGTGTGTGTGTGATTTCCTCTTTTTTTCCCATACAAACAGAACAAGTTGGGACTTGGAGAAGGATACATCAGCTTCCACCACAAGCACAACACCAGCAACCCCTCCACTATGCAGTGTTTGCTCATTAGAGATCCTGAGGCTTGCTGTTGTCTTTTCTCACCCTTCTCTTGCTCTCACAGAGATCTGAGTGCCCTGCCCAGAAATATGAAGGCACCTGGAGAGTACAGGTGTAAAAAACACCTTCCCACAAAGAGAAATCCGACACTGAGACCAGGGAAAGCCCCTTTAACACTTGGGCAGCACCAACAGGAACCAGTGCAATCTCAGCTGCTCCAGAGAAACTCAGCTCCACAGAAACCAAAACCTGAAAATGAAACTGTTATTGGAACCAGAGCCCGTGACAGGGAGGCCAAGTCTCTTAGTCATTTTATTGTCACTGGAACATAACACCTGACTCTCACAACTTAAGGGAGGAAAGGTTTATTTTAGCTCAGAGTTTCAGGAGGTCTTGGTCCATTCATGACAACAGTGGAAGAGCTTAGGGGAGATGGGCGTGGGGGTTGAGAGGGAACAGCTGCTCATCTCATCATGGCCAGGAAAAAGAGAAACTGGGGAGAAGTCAGAGCAAGACTATGTCCCTCCAGGCCTCATCCTCAGCAACCCATCCCTTTCAGTCAGGCCCCACCTGGTAATAGCACATGCAATCCATAGCTCAATCCATGGGATCTAGTTAACCCCACAACCCAGAAAGACATTCAGATCCAAACCGTAACTCCAACACATACATGCTAAAGCTGAACAGAGAAACTCACTGCTATTACGAACGCTTTATATAGGAACTGGTCTCCTAACATAACATGCAAAATATCCAAGACCCAGTTAAAAATTATCCATCATGCCAATAATCGAAAAATAAAATAAAATTAGAACTCAATTGAACAAAGACAAGCAACTCACACCAATGAAGGGAACTAGGTGTGGAGATTCTCAAGGTTTTGAAAGTAGCTGTCAGAGAAATGTTTCATTGATCAAATGCAGCTGAATGAAATATGAAATATGAAAAATCTGATCAAAGCAATCAAAATTATATGAAAAAATCAAGTGAAAATATAGGCCTAAAATGATAACAGAAATTTTAAAATACGTTACTGTATATATGAGTGTAATTAAGAGTAGTGATGATGGGATATTATCAGTGAATTTAAGGACAGACAGTAGAAACCATCCACTCTGAAAAACAGAGTAAAGAGAGAAAATAGAATTGAAATTAAAAAAAAAAAACAGAGATTCGGAAAACTGTGGAACAGCGAGAAGTGGGACAACATGCACATCAGTGGGGCTCTAGGTGGGGACAAGAAGGAGATCAGAGATGAAAAAGTCTCTGAAAATACAGATGCTGCTTGAATTTGCAACAGATGCCAATCTAAAGACATCCCAGAAGTCTCATACATGCCAAATTCAAAGTGATTCCCACCAATCACCATGTAATTTAACTTCTGAAAACTAAAGTTAAAACAATCTTGAAATCCATGAGAGAGAATCAATACCTTATGTATGAAGAATGTAATTCCCATGGCAGAGGATTTCTTACAGGAAGTCAGGAAATCAGGAGGCCAGAGGGAAATGGCACAGAGCGTTTCAAGCCCAGAGATCACAGGGTCTATTGCTGCCAAAATTATCCATCAGGGATGAAGCGGAAATGAGGAAATCTCCTAGCTGGGCGTGGTGGCCACAGCGAAAATCCTAGCATTCTGCAGAGCCTCCAGTAGGACAGCTGCAAATCTGAGCCCAACCTGGGCAACAGAGTCATTTAGGAAGATCCTGTCTCAAAATAAACTTTAAAAAATGAAAAAGACTGAGGAGGTAGCTCAGTGCAAGATCCTAGGTACAACCCCAGTAACCCCATTTAAAAACAAAAAAGAAAAGATAAAAAAACCAAATATTCCCAGATAAAGGGAGTCTAAAGGAATTTGCTGCTAGAATTGCTGCTTGGCTAAGGTTGGAAGGACTGGCTAGAGGAAGGTCTTTAAACAAAAAAGACATGATAAAAAGAAGAAATCTTAGTGTACCGGGAAGGAAGAATGGCAATGAAAATGGGACTGTTCAGGACAGAGGGCTCGCTTCCTCATAGGCTTTGTAACTTGGAGGAACACCTGGTACTCAACACTGTGGTATTTAAAAGGGGGGAAGAGAAAAAACCTGAACAGAACAGAGGTTTCCACATTCTAATTGGAGTATGAAGGTTACATATTGACTTTAGTGTTGTTATAAATCACATGCATATATCATGTTACTCAAAATAATCACCACAAAAACTATATAAAGATTCACTCTCAGAAAAGCTCCACATGAATCAAGAAGGAATCCTAAAATTGCTCAACTAGCCCTCAGGAAAACAATAAAAACAAAACATCCTTATTAAAATTGGCAGGTTCAGACACTAAGATATCAATAATTACCTCAAATAGAAATGATCTAAATGTTAGAGTTGGCAGGCTGGATTTTTAATAAATGATTCAACTATATGCTGCTTACCAAAAAAAAATCACTTCAATTTTAATGACATATGGAAGTTAGAAGTTAAAAAAAATAGAGATACACCATGAAAACATTCCTGTTTGCAAGACTGACTAATTTAATAGCTGAAAAATAGACTTGAAAGCCAAGAAAACTGTTCCAGATGAAGATGAAAATGACATAATCTTAAAGAGATCCAAGTATCGAGAATAATCCTAAATGAGACTGCACCAAATAACCACAACCCAGGACACATGCAGGAACCACAGGGAGATTTGGCAGCCGAGACAGGAAAACCCACTGTTACAGCTGGTGAGTCAATACCCACTTCTCGACAACCGATAGACCTACCAGAAAGAAAACTAGCAAGGAGAGACGAAGGTCTGAGCCACAGACACCCACCCTAGTCACTCCTGGCCCACTCAGAATGTGCCATCAAACACAAGCAAGGGACACTCCTGTTTCCAATGCCTGTGGAGCATGCGTCAGAATTGGCCCGTCATGTCCTAGGCCATGAGCTAAGCCTCAAAAACATGTAAAGAATTATAACCACCAAGTGTGACCTCTAGCCACAATGGAGTCAACCAACAAAGGAAAATGAACACATGAAAATTGAGCAACATGGGCTGAGGTCATAAATCAGTGATTAGAACAGTTGCCTGGGAAGCGTGAGGCCCTGGCTTCGACTTTCCAACACCACATAATAGCTGGTTGTGCATTGTGGTGCACACCTGTAACCCCAGTGCTCGGGAGGGGGATTGCTGGGAGTTCTGTAGTCCAGCCTGGCCTACATGGTGAGTTAGGGACCAGCCTGGACTACAATAAAATAAGATAAAATAAAATAAAATTTGAACAACATGATGATGATAATCCAGGGGCCAAAAGTCTAAAAAAGACACTTTAGAAAACTATTTTCCATTTCACAGGTCATTTCCAGGTTCTGCATCTGTAAATTCAACGAACCACAGATTAAAAACATGTCTTGAAATTTCATCTGGACAGAACATGAACAGATGTTTTTGTCTTTGTCCCCAAAATAACAGAAGAGAGTAAAAATTATTTTCATAACCGTCACATTGTTTGTGGACCGTAATCTGGGGAGATAGAGAGATATGGAGTGTATATGAAGGGCTGGGAGTTAGCTCATGGATGGAGAACTTGCATAGCATGCTGGAGGGCTTGGGTTTGATCGCCAGCATCCCAAAAATAGAGTAAAATTAGCAAGGCCTTGTGGTGCAGGCCGATAGTCCCAGCACTCAGGGAGACTGAGGCAGGAGGATTGCAAGTTTGAGCCTAGCCTAGGCAGTGTAGTAGCTTAGTGAGATCCCATCTCAAAATAAAAAGGATTGGAGGTTTATGTCAGTGTGGAGACCTTGGATTCAACACCCAGCACCACACGCAAAAAAGTAAAATGAAACAGAGCGTATGAGAGGGCATGCCTAGGGTCTATGCAAATGTATATCATTTCACATAAGGGATTTGAGCGTCTGGGGGTTTTTGTATCTCTAACAGGTCTTGGCAACGTGCTGAATTAAAATGAAAAGACAGCAATCAAAATTTGTGAGCCGCCACTTGAGGTGAAATGTGAGGAAATGTTTGGTACTAAGTGCTTTATTAGATAAAGGAATACTGTTAAGTCCTCGCCTCAAGAAACCAAAAAGAAGAGAAAAATGAACATAAAGCAAGTCAAAGGAAGCAAAAGAGTAGAAATTGATAAAACGGGTGATAGGAAAAATAAAGAAAATGGATATAAACATAAAAACTGGTTTTTCAAAAGTCATCAGTGAAGTTGATAAGGCTCTATCATTAACACCAAAAACAAAACAAGAACAGACACACCACCTGCATTGAGAAAAAAAGGGTCTAGAACCCCGCGCGCCCTGCCCCCTTTGGCAGGAAAGCAAGGAAGTGTCGGGAATCGCAGTGAACTCAAATAGGGGACGAGTTAGAAGAATTGGACTCATTCTCTGAAAATCACAAACAGCCAAGTCAACCAAGATGGAACAGGCAATCAGACTAACCCTAAGCCATTAAGGAAATTGAATTGGTAATTGAAAAGCTCTTAAAAAAATAAAAGTAATCTCTAGGCTCACATGGTTTCCCTGGAGAACGCTACCAAACATTAAAGACAAACGAACAACAGCTTAACACACTCTCCTCCCCGGAAGCAGAACACAGGGAGAGTCCTCACCTCATCCTATAAAGCCAGGGCCATTCTAATACCCAACAAGTAAGCCAAAAACACAAAGGGAAAGCAAGACACACCAATAAGTCCCCTGACGTCAAATGTTATAATTCTCAGCAAGATAGCCGCAAAACACGTCTCGTAGTGTAGGAGAAGAGCAGCAGAACGAACGAGGGGAGTTCTTCCAGATGTGCAAGCCTGGCTCAACATCTGGGGAAAAGAACATCCAATATTACATATCACAGCAATAAATGAAAGTGGAAATATCATGTAACCGCGTTAGTTGACACTTAAATAGTATGATTTGGCAACGCCTGACAGCATTTCTAGTAAAATAGTGGTATATTAGGAGTAGAGGGGAAACGGACGCATTTAACAAAGGGAGCCCACCAAGGAAAAGAACAAGCAAAAAATGTTGAGAGATTCTGCATAAAGTCAGGAACATGGCAATACCCCCCCAACCCCCCACCCCCGGCCACTGTTGTTAAGTATAGTTCTGGGAGTTGCAGTCATTGAATAAGGAGAAAAAGAACTAGAAATAAAATCACATATATTGAAAATAAATAAAACTAGCTATATATGACACACATCATATATATGATAGGATTGTGTCTACAGAAAATCCCCAGGAACCAATGAAAACCCTTTCAAAATAAGTGAGTTCAGCAATGTCCCAGGATGCAAAATTTAAAAAGAATATATTTTTATGTACTACCCATGAAAATGTGTAAATTGCAATTTAAAAATGCAATACTATTTTTAATCATGCCGAAGAAAGTGAAGTATACTTGGGCACTCATTTAACAAAACAGGTACAGAGTCTCGATGATGAAAACTATAAAACATTGACGAGTTTTTGAAAGACCTAAATGGGAGACACACTGTGCTCAGAAATTGGAAAACTGAACATCATAAGTATGTCTATATTTAGGCCTAAATCTAAATCTAAATTGACTCATAGATTTTGAGAAATTATCATCAAATTCTTTGCAATATTTTCTGTAGACATAGAGGCTCTTATTGTGAAATTTATGTGATAAAACATAGTCATATAGTAGCTACAACAAGCCTAGTAAAGAATAAAGTGAGAGGAACCATTCTTCCCATGATTATTAAGTCCTCCTTAGAACATGGGAGGTTCTAGATTCAATTTCCAGGAGGAGAGAGAGAGAGAGAGAGACAGAGAGACAGAGAGAGAGAGAGAACTATGTATAACATAGTCATCAACATAGCATTTTATTGACATAGGGCTCTACTATAGATCAATAAGACAATAATGAACTCAGTAATAAACACAGATAAATCTGCCTAGCTGGTTTTTCAAAGGTACGAGGCAAACGCAACAGCAGCAGGGTTACTTTCTGAACATATGATGCTGGAGTCATTGTGTATCTCTGGGCCAAAAGAAAAAAGAAAAAGCAGCAACCTAAACCTTACACACTACACAATATTGACTCAAAATGGATCATGAGCTTGGCTGTGAAATGCAAAGCTATCAAATCTTCAGCAAGTAGGACCATCTTAGCTTGGACATGACAAGCCTCATCGGGAAAGGGAGAAGGAGAAGCTAACAAATGCCTCAACAAAAGTAAAACCTTACTTGCTTTATGAGAGCTCATGTTAAGAGGATGAAAACAAAATCAGTCTGCAGACTGGGGAAAAATGTTTGCAAATCCCAAATCCAACAATGGACTAATATCTAGAACACATAAAGAACACAGGCTGCACAACAGTAAATAACAAGCCGTCCATTAGAGAACGGGAAAAAGTGCGCACAGGAATTCCCCAGAGAGGGTGGTCAGATGGTAAATTTGCCTGGGAAGAGATGCTTGCCTCAGGTAGCCATTAGAGAGGTTCTATTTACAACCACATTGAGACATCACTACACACATCTTCCGGTGATGAAAAACATAGAAAGTTTTGACAGCACCCAAAGGTGGCAGGTGAAGAGAAGGAGTTGGATTCTTAGAAAGTGGTGGTGGAAAAGGAAGCTGACCCAGCTACTCTGAAAAGCAGGTTGGAAGATGCTTATACAATTAAACCGGCGGCTACTGGAGGGACTCAGCAGTTGCACTCTCATCTTCTGTCCCAAGAAATTAAACTTACGTTCACGCAAAAACCCGCACATGAATGTTTACGATAGCTTCATTTGTCACGGCCCCAAGCAGAAATGTGATCGGATGTCTTAGTGGGTGATCTTGACTGCACGCACGCACACACGCACACACTCACACACACGCGCACAAGCAAAAAGAAAATGGGAATTTGGAGTACATCAGTACATGGCATCACTGTCAGTGTTCTGGGTCGTTACACCATCATTCTGCAGTGTCCTCCCTAAGAAATCTCAGCACACTGTAGAGGGACTGGAGCTCTCCATGGGATGAACATTTTCTCAAGGTCAAAGATATTTGCTCGGACTTGGATTTCTTGCATAATCCTGGCCATCGAACCCTTCACAGATTCTTCGATCACAGATTCTCAGTGAAGCTTGGAAATTCCCATATCGCTGTTGATAATCTTGTTCAATGAAGTAGATGGGGCAGATTATCAACTCAATCAACAGATACCTGCAAGGGTTTTGATTATTCGGCGCTTGCCTTTCCCAAGGTCAACCTTCCACGTGAGGACATCTGCCTCTGCTGTCCCTACGTGCTCTGCATTTGACACACACACTCATCACACACACCACCGCAGTGCCTGCAGTGGTTACCGAGGCACTGCGGGAGACTTAAGCCATAGCCAGGAAGCCCCGTGCCACGACCGTCATGAGATGGCGGGACACCACCCACATTTGCAGCCAAACATCTGCCAGGAGCTCATGTCCACTTCATGCGTATCTTCCAGCTTATTATCGAGCACAGTGCGGTTATGACATGGTTAGTGATTGATGTCATTTGTCCTCAGACCTCTATACTGCCCCATCTGTAACTCTAGAGGAGAAATGAACACATTGGACTCAATTAGACAAATGTGAGTGTTCTCTGTATACGAGATGCTGAAGTGAGGTTTCCAGGAGGAACTGGACACAGTGGCTCCTGCCCTCAGGCAGCTGATGGCGTCAGATGGAAGGTCTTCATGCTGACACTGTAGCGAAAGATTTGGTACAGACTATTGGAAAGTCCTGAAATGGTATTCAGGGACCTTCAGAGAGGTGGCTTTCTGGCTAACACCCCCTCAGGAGAGGCACAGGGGGTTTTCCAAAGTGCTGTGGGTACAATGGTTCAAGCAGGCTGACCAAGTCACCACACCTAACCTGGATCCCCGCTCACCACTTGCCAGGAGATCTTGGGCCAGTCCCCTGCCTTTAGAAACAGGAGAATGCAGCCGATTGGCAGGGTTGGTGTGGGGAACAAAAAGCAATGTACACGGCCTGCTTAGCACAAAACCTGGGCCATAGTGAGTGCTTCAGGAGTATTGGCTAGTATCACGTGAGCAGGTAGACTAAAAAGGGATGGATAAACCATGGATAAGCCTCTTCTTGAGCTTTTCTCAGTGTATGGAATAGTAGGTATGCATGGGAAGGACAGCAGGACATCAGGATGGGTGCCATAACACACTAGAAGGCTGACGGGGGTCTAGACCTCCCTCCTAGTCCATTTTCTGTTGCTATAGCAAAATATCAGAGGCTGAACGCTTTGTAAAGCAAAGAAGCTTATTCAGCTCTAGATTGTAGATGGTCAAGAGCATGGTATCAGCATCTCCCTGGCTCTGGTAAGCCTCTCATGCCAGCTGACATCATGGTGACAGGAGTGGGTGCAAGAGTGGGGAGCCACCCATGCATAGGAGGCACTCAGGGAAGGTGGCACTTTTCACTGCATAAGCCATTCTCTCAAACACTGATCTGGTCTCATGAGACCTGCACCACTCCTCTCTGAGGCTGGTCCCTAGAGATCTTCCTCTGGCTGTGCCTTCTAAAGATTCTGCCACCTCAATGCTGCTGTCCCGGACACCAAGCCTCCTGCACATGAACTTCTGGGGACAAGCCACGTGCAACCTATAGCAGCCTCTCTCAGGAGTTGCAGGAGTCCCATAGGAGGTGCCTGTGGTGATTGCAGTGGCTGTCACCACGCCCCAAAGCAGGTTCATTTACACCTCAAGCACCTTTTGTGCTGACCAGGGACAACTACGATGTCAGCTGAGCAGGCAGACAGTCCCTGTTCCGCTCGCAGGGTCATCTTCTTGCCACTGGTTCATCGCTTCGGTTGTTTGTTTGCAAAGCTTCGGAAGAGCCCTGCGCTGGGATGGTTTCCTCCAGGGCCTTCGGGAAAGGGTCCTACGAGGGACCGTAACCATCATGACTCCCTGTGCACACACATGCAAATAAGCTTGCTTGTTGTTCAGCGTTTACAGTGTGAGAACACGTCATTTCTGTGGCTATTCCTTACACCCAGGAGGCTCCCCCAGCTTCCTGCAGTTGCACCCCACCAGGGGATTCTGAGAGGCAGAGAGATTGATACTTTGTCCTGCTGGCTTTGAGTCAGCTTCAGGGGGGTGTGAAGAAGTGTACCACCCACAGACCCATTTGTCCTGTGGCCTAGATGTCTTCTCACATACAGACGCTCTACGCACCCAGGGGCCCCAGCTCTGATTTTTATTACCTTTTACAAGTCATGATGTTTGATCCTGGTGTCACCTGGTTACTCAGATGCCTTTTGCTCAAGGAACCCTGTTAATCACAGCTTAAAACATGGGGACACACTTTGAGAGTCACCAGCTTGAAGTCCTAGCAAACTGTGTGATACTGAGCTGCTTTCTCCAGAAAGAGTAATACCAGAATGGAAGCCTCACTCCTAGTTTGCTTTCTTGACATGTCTCTGTGCCTATGGCTGGTTGTGGTGGCTGGGCATCTGAGGCCTCCGCAGAGTCGTCCATGGCTGGGCGCCATGGGCAGCGACCACAGCTGAGCGGATTGCAGAGGGGAGGGAACTGCAGCTTAGGCTTCGCAGCCTGGAATTTAGAAAGAGGCAGAGGCTGTGTAAGTGAGCCAGGGGCAAGGGATAACAAGCAACCTGAGAGACGTCTGCCAAAGAAACACATAAGTCACAGCTGGTGGTGTCACTGCAGTGGTTAGGACTGTCTGGAGTGCCCAGCCTCAGGCAGCGTGGGGCAGCTGTACTTCCTGGAGAAAATGGGGCAGGCAGGTCAGTCCTGATGGAGGTGTGACCTTCAGGGCTGGTCTGAGTTAGTAGCATGCAGGAGAAGAGCCCAAGGTCCCAGCCTGCCTCAAGGGATTTGCCACCCCCAATCCAGGGTACACAGTCCCAGGCCACCAGGTTGGAGGCCTAGAACATTCTCTCTAAGTTTGTAGGGAGAGTCTTGGTGTGGTCTTGGCCCAAGTCCCCAGGTCTAAATCCTCTGCTGCTCATCAGAGAGTAGCCAAAGCAGAGTCTAGCTGCAGCCCTGGGAACGGGATGGACAGGGCTTCTGGTCTAGCCAACCTCTGGTCCAGGCGTGTCCTGCCCACCCTCCCTCTCAGCTGGTGGCCATCCTCACCCAGGGACAAGCTTCATAGCTCCCCAGGGACACTGCCAGTCTTTTTCAACCTGTCCTGGAGAAATCACCCAAACTGTTTTCCGTTGCCATAGTGCAAACCTCACTCTGGATCCTAAACTGTTTCATTTGTTAAACACAACAACAAACACAAGCTCTGGCACTTGCCAGGCATGCACTGGACCAGGGCCACTCACTCTGTGCCCTCTGGCTACACAGGTGAAGGTCACACTCAGGGGAGTGGTAGGCAGCACAACCAGAGGGAGTGGCCAAGGTGTAAACCTTGCAGGAATGTGTGTGAAAGGGCAGAGCCCCAGTGGGGCTGGGTAGCGACAAGACCCAGGGATAGTGCACTGATGAGGGGACACTGAGGCACTGCTTGTGTGTACCTCCAAGGACAGAAGCAGGGTGACAGGTGGTCTTTGACAATCCCCAGCCCTTCCACAAGGTACAGGGGCCTACGGCCAGAGAGTCACTGCCATTTTGGACCCAAGTATGCATTGTAAGCTTCCTCTCTACCTAGCTGTCATCGCTGTCATAGCTGCAGAGGAACCCTCCTGGCCCACCTTCCCCTCCCCCTGCATCCCCACTGATGGCTGGCTTTGCTCTGGTTGTCCGTGGTTAATGGTAGCAGGTCCCCCTTGTGATGTTAGTCACGCCTTTTTAACTCAAGTAGGAAACACCAACCAGATTAGTAAAGCACAGGGCCGATGTGGATGATTGACACGTGGGTCAGCAAACTGAAAGAAGACCTGCCCCGGATGTGGATGGTGCCAACCAACAGGTAGTAAGAAGGGAAAGGAGAATGCAATGTTCCCGTTTGCAGCACTGCGGTCTTCACTATTGCCTGTAAATACCAGTGTCATTTCTTCAGCTTCTAACACAGACTCACCCTGGCGCTCTCCGGTGAGCTTCCAGGCCTTTGACCTTGGGCTTGGGCTACACCCTTGGGCTGTCTTGTTCCGCAACTTGCCACTTCCCGTCTGGCAGCAGCTGGGTCCTCTGGCTCTCTGTGTGGAGAGCATGCAGAGACTCATTGTGGGTTCTCCTACCTCTGGTCCTACCTAATAAATCTCCTTGCTTAATTTTTACACTTACATTTCCTCTTGATTTTGTTCCTCCAGAGAATCCTGACTACTATAACCCTCATCCAGCCACCTTTCCCTGGTCCCACTGGCCTTTGTCTTGGCTCTCCCGGGGCTGCATCAGGCTCCTCTGTTTGGGCTGGCACAGTGACCCACTGACCAACTTCTCAGTCTTGCCGGGCCTAACTCAGCATCTCTACTGATGGACGTGCCCCTCCTCCTCCACCCAGCTGTGAAGTTTAGATCCTATGGCAGGAAGTGTGAGGCTCAGGCCCCTGCAGATAAAAATAAAATGCATAGGGGTGTCTGCAGCCGCCAGGCTGGCTCTGTTTAATTGCACAAACATCATTCACCATGAGAGCTGTGATGAATGTGCCTTCATTTTTTTCCCTTCCAAATTACAGCTCTGTGTCCTCTCACACATGTCCATGAGGCTTACTTTGCTTTATCCTATTTTCATATTTAAATGAAGACAAATTGGTTCATTTACCATGAGACTCTCAGCTTGATAGTGTGTGTGTGTGTGTGTGTGTGTGTGTGTGTGTGTGTGTGTGTGTTTGCGTTTGTTTTGTCTTCAGAGGGTTGGAATGTCTGGATTGAATGAATCATTCAAAAAGAAAGAAATTTCCAGAATGTGTTCAATCATCTGTATAAATCAGAGCCTGAAAATTGCTCAAGGGAAAAAATGCTCGTTGGTAAAACAACAATCACCCATGGAACCAGATCGATATGGCAGTCTGTGGCTAAGGCACAGTGTCGTGTAATATTCATGCCTTCTCAGAGAGCTGTAGGTGATGGTGCAGTGACTTTCTCCAGTGGTATTACCGGGTGTGAAACAAGGAGAGAGCTGCAAAAAAGTAAGGCACTGGGAGCTCAGATGGGGAGTACAGAGGGGTTGAAATTCAGTGGGCCACAGGTCGGGGAGGAGGGTAGAGGTGGGTGTCTGCTGATGGAGGGGAGCCCTTCTTAGAGCAAAGAGCAGGCAGGACCAGCACACCCAGAGCCTCCTGCAGGAGGGAAGGGAAAAGCAGAAGCCCCGTGGGGAGAGATCCTCCCTTCAATGCAAATATTCCCCCTTTCAGTGGACTGAGTCTACTTTTATAATTACACCAGTGAAATGCAGACATTTTCTCCCCACCCCATCCCAGTCCTCAGCCCTTCCTTTCGTGTTCCTTCAGAGCACTCCACACATTTCTTGTCTGGAGCTGACTCTATCTCTCCGTCTATGTAGATAATCAAATACACACAATAAATGTTGAAATTTCAAAAATCATCACAGTAAAGTCACATCGCCATCAATCCCTTTTGAAATTTTCTCCCTTGCTTCAAACTTCTCAGTTCTAAAGCGCTTCTGGAAGTCCTCTTTCGTGAGTGTCTTTAGGAGATGCCATCCAAAGGGCAGTGACTGCTGCTGCTGAGTGTCAGCTGCCAGAGAGTCCGGCTGTAAAAGCGTGAGGGTGTGTCCTCACCTGCCTTACTCACGGTACCTGGCACTATCTGACTTCTGGTACTTCCCCAAAGTCAAAACGACCATGAAAGGTCGAGGTTTAGCATCAGTTCAGGGCATTGAGGCAGCCATGACAGTACAAGCAAAAACACGTATTGCTGAAGATGTTGGCTATGGGGCTCCTGCGTACACCACAGGCTCCGGAGGAGCAGCAGGAGGAGTAAGGGTCCGTACACAGTGTCACGTAGCACATCTTCCTCCTGGGTCCAAGGACCAGGCCACGACCACCTACCAGTCTAGTGGAATTCCCTGCCTGCGTGGGCTCTGATCGTAACTGAGTCCTAGACTCAAAACAACACTCAGCTCTCCAGTCCAAGGTCAGGTGTCTCATGGCACTTCCTTGACACACAGGCAAGTGGCTTTGATACTTTAGAGCACAGGGGAGAACCGGCAGTCACATTCAAGGATCTATATTGATCATCACTAAAGATAATATACAAGGAGTGACTACTGAATATGGTAAATATGCTGGGGGACTAGCACAGAGGTTAGAGCACTTGCCTACCAAGGATAAGGACCTGAGTTTGATGCCCCAGCACCATATAAGCTGGGAGTGGTGGTCCATGCCTGTAATCTCATCACTCAGGAGGCTGAGGCAGGAGGATTACTATGAGTTTGAGGCCAGCCTGGGCTACGTAGTGAGTTCAGGACCAGCCTCAACTATAGAGCAAGACCCTGTCTCAAAAACAGGGGAAAAAATTTATTACAATAAAAAGTGCATTGCTATGAATCCTCCTCAAAGTCCTCCCCTTCACCTCGAACACCCTTATCCCATCATTCTTGCCACTTTCTGAAGCAGTTCTAGAAACTTCTTTTGAATTTGAGGTTGCACTGTCATGGCTGCCTTGATGTCCTTTATTGATTCAAAATATTGACCTTTCATAGTCATTTTGACTTTGGGAAGAGCCAGAGTCATATAGTGCCAGGTCTGGTCAATAATGAGAACACATGGAGATATTTTTATTTAACAGAAATTACCACTAGTGTTCGATTAATAAGGAGGGATTAAAGAATATGGTGAATGTTTAAATGAAAAAAAAAATCATTGCAGTCAGAGGCACACAGTCATTAATCTCTCTCAAAATACTCCCCCTTGCTTTGGATACACTTAGCCCGTCATTCCTAAGCAATGTGTCTTTTCCTTTCATAAATTCTGTCTTAATTAAATCTTACTGTAATAAAGTTCATCTTAATTAATTATTTTTCAATCCGCCCTTGGGCTGAAACCCAACACAATATGATGACTGAAGGATGTGGAATCAGAAAACCCAAGTAAGCATCCCAGCTCCACTTCGTTCGCGCTCTGGGCAGCTTCTTAATTGTTTTGTGCCTCAGTTTCCACAACTATAAAATGCCCGTAAGATCAAGCTGTATCTAAATGTTTGCGTCCCACCTTCTGAAAAGTCACGTATTAAAACTTAATCCCCAAAGTGATGGGATCAGGAGGTGGGTGGTCCTTGAGAGGTCGTTAGGTCATGAGGAGTTGACTGGTGCTCCAGTAAGAGTCCTGACCTTCCTACCCTTGTGAGGCTAGAAGAGGCTAATATTCAGTCTATGGATCCAGAAAGAGGCTCCCACCACACACCAAATCTGCCAGCACTTCGGTCTCCCGCCTTGGACCAACTTCAAGAACTAAGTTTTCGTTGTTTCTAAGGCACCTAATCTATGGTGCCAGAGCTCCCTGAGACAGAAAATCTCTGCAGAGGAGGTCACAGCTCTTCCTTCTTCTCTGTCGCAATAGAATTGCACCTGTCCAGGAGTCCCATGGGTACACCACACCGCACCCTTGTTCTCACCCTTTCCGCTTCAGCAGCAAGGCCACGCGGTGGTGCACCTTCCCATGGGATATGAGGGGTAACCGCTTGTGCTTTGCCAAGGCTGGCTCTAAACCTTTACACCCAACTCCCTGCTTCTGATGGCTTGGGCAGCAATGACTTGGGAGATCTTAGAAGCCACAAGCAGGCAATGGCAGAGCAGCCACCAGCCTAACCATGATGTCTTCCGCCTTGGCACTCAGATTGCCAGGTACAAGGAAAGCAGTACCTGGGTAGAGCTCCTGTGCTTTGAGTCACCTAAAGCATCTCTTGTTATCCTTACCAAAATCCTACCTCACAGGTGTGTTGGGAGCATTGAGTGGGTGAGAAGACGCACTATTTGACTTCTGGCTGGAGCCCTGGAGATGGAGTGCAGCTCCATGTATGTGCCAGCTGGTAGCATTGAGGAAAAAGATAATAATAAAACACTGCTATGCAATTAAGAAGAAAAAGCTTATGTAAAAACCATATGGTGTATTTCAGAGCTATGTGCCAATGTGGTTGCATGCGGCGGAATTTTCTAATATTCAGCCTAGAGCTCAGAGCCATGATATAAAACCACATGATGTTTTGGATTGTCTTCGGTCGCGAAAGTTCTTTGTGATGACTAAAATAATGCACACCCAGCTCAGAAAGTTCCCAAGAAGAGTAATCAGAAACATGTGCCAAGAAGACAGGAACGGAACGATAATTACCAGGCTCGATGACTTTTCAATTACCTAGAAATATAAATGGGAAGAAGATGGATGTGCCAGCCCTTTTCTAAATTTGATCATTGTATTTCTTTGTCTTCTTTTCCAACACTTGAAGGCATGGACACTGTCAGTGTATTTCCAGAAAGTCCTGAGGAATGTGTGACCACTGCTGAGTGTGTAGCCCCTACTGCTGTCGCTCTGGGTTACACAGCTTCTCTGGTTGCCTGGTTACAGAGCCGAGGAGGAAAGAGGGAGGTGGGCACATTACAGCAGGTGGACACAGAGTGGTGGAGTTGCCAGTTGCCTTCTGCTTTGGTAGGGATATGAGTTTTTTCCAGCTTTGCTACATGTCAGTCAATGTTGATGGCCTTGGGGTACCCACAGCGGGCCACTGGGGTTGTCTGAATTGGTCTCTGCTTTGGACAAGAATCAGAGATGCCTGAGGTATTTCTAGCTCTCCCAGCTGGGGAATGCAACAGGGCCCTCAGCCAGAGACATACAGCTCCTGGACCCAACCCAAGGGGCCAATGGGTACTATGCCAAGATTGCCTGTTGCAGCCTGAGCCCCAAAGCTCCACACATCACACTGGCATTTATAATGTGGTCCCGTAAGGCCAGCTCAACAAAGGGGTCACTGAGAGAAGCTTGATTTCTGGCCATGTTGGCAGGGGCCCCAGAATCCTTAATCACCTTTGTCGATTTCACACCCACTCAGGTGTCAGCTATAGCTTCCACACCGCACAGGTGTCTGAAACTACCTGGGTTAAAGGAGGAAGTAAGCAGAAAGCAGGCCAGCAGAGCAGCCCAGGCTTTGGGACGGTCTCCTGATTCTGTGAGCCACATGACCCTTTCCTGTCTGTAGCCCCAGTTTTCTTATCTTTACAATAGGGATTTGTAGACTTACCTCACAGAGCTTTTGGTGAACAAGGAGGTGGTAAGCAAAGTGCTTAGCATGGCACCTTCCACTTGTGCTTGTCCCATAAGCAGAGTGACAGTCCCACTTGGTCCCATCTCTTAGAGTGACTATTACCAGCATTCACCTTCACATGCAAAAGTGTCAGTGTGAGTGCCAGATGATGTGGTCGCCCTACTAGTAATTGATAATGGCCAGTGCGATGGTGACAATGACTAACAGGGACCATGTGGACCAATTGTAGACTGTAAGCAGTGTCTGCCCAGGAGATGAGCTTGAGCCACATGAGTTTAAGCCAGGGCTGACACTATCGTCACATTCAGCATCGTTCAGCCGAGCTGTGCCAGGTGGGAACAGATATGAGTTGTCACACAGAGAGCAGGTCAGAGGATGTGGGCACCACATCCAGGAAGTTTTATTTGAGAGGGATTGTGTCCTTGAGGAGCCCCCCCAGCCCCAGTCCCTCTGGAACCATGACACATCAAAGGACAAGGACCATAAGGGAAAAACAAGGCAACCTAGAGCTAATATAAGCCTTTAACATATGGGCCTTCGCAGGACATTCCGGATTTAAGCTATGGCATAGAAGACTCGGGATAGCTCCTCAATCAGTCCGAGACTCTCCAAGTCCAGCCCACACTTAACCTTCTTGCTGTCCCCATTCCGGGCCAGGGCATGCCCACCTTATTAACGATAATAGCAGTACTGTCACTCGAGCACTTCTAGTGTGCCAGCTCTAGATTTGGCATCAGCTATTTCTCTTAACTCCCATAGGAAGCTCAGGAAGTGGGTGTATCTGACAGCATATATCATCCCTCTGACCTTCTCATACACAGGTCCTAGTGCCTAGAAGCTTCTGGAAGGCAAAATATGCTCTCACTCAGGAGAGCAACTTAATCCCCCTGAGCAGAAAGTAGAACAAACTCCCTATCGGGCTGGTGGGCTTGAAGTGGCACCACAGTGGCTTTGAGAACTCTAAGTCCTGAGTAAGTTTTCTGGTTCTGTCTGGATGGGTGGGTGGAGGGTCGGGGTGTATGCATGTGTGAGAGAGAAAGAGATGTGAGCTTGCAATCCCATCAAAGAAAATCACAAAATATGAACATTGATTTTTTTGTTTGTTTGTTTTTGCACAGGGAAATAGCATCAGGGCTTACAAATGCACGAGAGGTTCAGTGTGCAGGAGGAAGGTCATGCTGACATTAGCCTTGGTGTGTAGGAAGGAGCTCTGACTGGTACCTGAAAACAGTCAATCAGAGCACCAGTGTGTTATTAGGGTGAAGGTCAAGGTCAGTGTGTCATCTGGGGACATATCAAGTCCCAGACACAGAAGTAGAAGAGGGGGTGTCTTGGTTGGTGTCTTAGCTACTTTTTCGTTGCTGTGACTCAATATCCAACATCCACAAATTTAGGGTAGGAAAGGTTTATTTTAGCTCACAGTTTCAGAAGATCACAGTCCATTCAGGGGCAGCTGGCAGCAACGGAAGTACATGGAAGAGGCAGAGGTGGAGGCAGCTTCTCACGACATCACAAACAGGAAGCTAAGTCTAATCAAGTCCAGTCTCTCCCCAGGGGAAAATGCTATAAAAATCTTTCTTCTTCTCTCCTTTATACAGTTCAAGTTCCCAGCTGGGCCTCCCACTACTGGGTGGGTGTTCTTCCCTCATTGGCTGGCCCACAAATCACTCACACTCTAATCTAGGCTGGTTCCTAATTGCCTAATCTAGGTGTGGTTGCTAAACCCTAATTCAGGTGTGTTCCTGATTGTCTCAAGTTGACATAATATCTCCAACATCACAGTCTATTTTCTGTTGCTATCATAAAATGCATGAGACCAGGTAATTCATAAAGAGTAAGTTTACTTCCTTATGGTTCTGAAGTCTAGAAGTCCAAGAATACAGTGCTGGCCTCTGCTCGGCACCTGCCAAGACTTTCTTGCTGCGCCATCTCCTGGGGTCACAAAGGGAGACACAGCAATTGTGCCAGCTCAAGTCTCTCTTCCTCTTCTCATAGAGCCACTCATGCCATCACGGGCCTCCACCCTGGTGATCTCATCTAATCCTGGCCACCTCCCAAAGGCCCAACCTCCAGATATCATTAACATATGACTTTGGGGATAATGTTTTTAACACATAAACTTCTGGAGACACATCCAAGCCACAGTGGGTCACTGGCTCCTGAGGCCCAAGCAATGACGGAGCAGGGAGAATCTCGGGGAACAGAAGGTCCAGGCGGGGGTGGAGGAGAAGGACCCACAATGGGCAGCAGGAGCGAAATTGGCCCAGAAAAGGCAGGAGCCTGAGCCACAAGAGCAGAGCAAGATGAATAGGGCCCAAGTCCCCTGTCCTCTGCTTGGAGCTCTTCAAGAGTCTCTTAGCTCAGGCTGGCAAAAGCCAAGTTCTGCCCTAGAGTTGCAGGTTACTAGAAGGTGGGTGCAGGTTGGAGGGGACAGTAAGTGCTCCTGTGTCAGCCAGCTGCTCACATGTGGGGTCATGGAGGGGATCCCAGAGTACTCAGATTACTCTGTGCTTCTGACAGCTCATTTAAGAACCTGTGCATGCAATGACCCCACTTTTACTTCAAATAACAGCTTCTTTCCCCAAAAGTAGGTCAGGAGCTTCAGAGAAACTTATGGACTCTACCTTTGATTTTTTTTTTTTCCATCTTGAAGTTCAAAGAACATGAATAATTTCATTAGAAAAAAAATACTGATTTTTAAAAATTTGAAACACACATGGCATGAAGAAAACTGAAAACTCACAGGTTGGGGAAGACTCCAGTTGGGGCCTGGCAGATGCTCCCAGTGTTGGCCTCACCTCTGGCTCATGGCTGGTCCCCTAGCTGGGGTGCAGCAGGTGTGGTCCTCAGTACCAAGACCTTGAGACTCAACAAGTCAGCTGGCCCTCCTTACTGCCACCATGTACCCAGACCCACTTGGGGTGAACTCTGTCTGTGAAACACAGACTTCCACTGGTGACTACCCAGGGAGCTTCCAGGCCTTTGACCTTGGACCAGTGCTGCTTCCTCATCCCCTCTTGTTCTACAGCTTCCAGCTTTGAGGACTGAACAGCTACTAGATCCTCCAACTCTCCTGCCCATAGTCAGCCATTGTGGACTCTCCTGCCCCTGATCCTATGTGTCTGCCTAATAACTGCCCTTGCACAAGTGCACCTGTATTTTCTATCAATTCTGTTCCTCTAGAAAGCCCTAACAACATAGCACTGTCCCTCACACAAAGAGGGACACATGGATGAGCTCCTGGAGGGCCACGTCATACTGCCACTCCCATGCTGCTTCAGGCTGCTGCCATCCAGTCTCATGCACCCTGCAAGCCTGCCTTGGCTCTCTCTGACCATGGACTCAGATGCAATGGGGACACTTGCCCCTACTGTCTCCTCCCAGAGAAAAGACTGCTTGACGGGAGGAGAGGTGGCCCTGCTCTGGTGCGGCTCAGGTGCTATCTCCCTGCAAGACAAAAGGGCCAACTTATTTCTGCTTTAATTTATTTTAGATCAGAAGTAAAAACAAAATCAACATTATGGATCCAGCGCAATCATAAAGTAGAATTTTTAGTACATTTTTTTATGGAGAGAGGAGCCCCAAAGTTCCTCGGATTGTAAAAAGCCACCTGAGGCCCTGAAGACCATGAATAGTCTGACTACAGATAATACTCTTTGGGAGCTGGAAAGCCAGAACACAGAAACAAATCTTTGATACCCCTCCCTCCATCTCCTCCCAGCTCTCTCCTGCCCTCCACGTGCCCAAGGACAAAATACACACTGGAAGCTGGACCGGCGTTCTGCTCTACTGGGGATACTGAAGGGGAGACACTAAGCCACAACAAGCGACTAGATGTTGCAGAACATCACAGGCTCTGTGACAAACATAGTGCATGGCGCCGGGACCAAAGACACACACACACACACACACACACACACACACACACACACACACACACACACACACACACACACACACAGCTCACACCACTCCATCCTCTGTGTGACGGTGCTGAGACCCACGCTGGGCGGGCTCATGACCCTCCAGGTCCTCTCTGCTAAGAGGGACAGAGAAGCACACAGGTAGAGACCTGCAGTGGGCCACACATCGTGAGTGACAGCACAGGCAGGCACGGGAGCCAGCACTCATGGGTGGCGGAGGCTCTGCATGTGCAGTGGGCGATGCCACCAGGCTTGGATTTCACAGCCACCACCCCACCACCTGAGAAGAGCCAGCTGCAAGGTGAACGAATGTGGAAACAGGAAGGCACCTAGGGAGACAGCAGTGACCCAGAGGACCAGAGGGACCTGATTGAATTTGCAGTGCAATGTTGAAGATGCAAGATTTCTGAACCTCAAGATGGGCAGGCTCTCCGGTCCACAGAGTGTGGACTCCTGGGAAGGCACGGGGTGTGGGCAGTGGTGGAGAGGGGAAGCAGCCTTGTCCAGGGGTGTCAATCTTGACAGGCACCTGTGTAGGGCATCAGGGGATGCTTGGAAACTTTGAGGTGGCAGCAAGCTGGGGACCAGAGGGCTGCCTGCCAAGCAAAAGCCATGTTAGGATGTGTGCTCCTGTCCCCTCCTCGCTGAGGCCACCAGGATGGGTTTGACAGGCACAGGTCATTGTAGTGTGTTGCTATGTATTGAGCGGGGAGCTGGCACAAGATGCATGTGATTCTGAGGAGCACCAGAGACAGAGGTGAGCTGTTGCCCCACGTGTGTGACACCTGGATCCACCCAGAGGCTGCCTGTGCCCAAATCTCAGGCCCCACCCTGCTGCTTGCTCTGCTGCCTGTCCCCAGGCAGGAAGTACCATGCTGGCAGTGGGTCCCACAGAAGAGGGTGGGGGAGGGGGCAGGCGGGGCTGGTTGGCAGTGAGCTACATCAGAAAGGGAATAGATGGGCAGTCAGAGGACTTGATTTCTAGCCCTGGCTAACCCCGTGTGGCCTCGAGCAAGTCACTATGATTTTCTAAGCCTCTGCCCCTCACCGTCAAGCAGGGAATACATGTCTGACTTACCCAGTGACCCATGTGTGAGAACCCTAGGCAACTAGAGACTCAGGTCAGGAGCACCTGGGCCTTGGGCACACACTGGCTGTCATAGTATGTCCCCTGCCACAGAGCACCCTGGTTGTGGCTAAGCTTCCTAATTCCCAACCATGTGGCTTTAGCTAGAGTCTTCCTTTGCTGGTGGGGCAGCCCTGGCTCTCACGCCAGCATCCCTCCCAGTGCAGCTCCTGTGACGGGCTGCAGGCCCAGGAGGACAGCATGGTGACTCCCGAATGCCTGGAGAACGGCAGAATCCTGCTCTTTGCCATCTGCCCTCACTCACCAAACCTTCCCTCTTCTAGAAGCTGTGATGGAGCTGAAACAAGTGAGGTCCCCTACACCCTTTGTCCAACATTATGAGGCTTGTGTTACTTCCTAAACAAAACCTCCATCCATGGTGCATGTGCCTCAGCCTGGGTCCTCCTGCTTGGAGTAGAGGGAGGCCAAACATGGGTGGGCAGCCTCAGAAGGGGGGGGGGGCGCATGCTTCCCTCCACACACAGAGGAAAGGGCCTTCAGGAGACACAATGTCCTCCCATGCCAGCGCTGCCCAGGGAGCCATCAGTGCTGGCAGGGTACCCCTAGATATACCCAGGTGTGTTCTGCTCCAACATCATGAGGCAGAAAAGGCCCCCTGCACTCCTGAATATGTAGATATTCACATATGCAGGCATACATCATGGAGCTGGAGTTGGAATCCAGGTCTTTGTGCATGCTGAGCATGCACTCTACCCCGGGCTACACCCTTAAATGCCTGAATATATTTTAGGATGTCTGTTATGGTTTGGATTTGGAATGTTCCCCTAAAGCCTCATGTATGTAGAAGGTGATTAGATGACAGGGATTAATTGGATCAAGTGGATTCCTCCACTGGTGTCTTCCTGTGCTGTTAGTAGGCAGGGCCTGGTGGGAGGGGTGAGGCCCTTGGTGTGACCTGGAAAGGTTGGGGTTTCTCCTCTCTGCTTGTTGGTTGTGAGGAGGTGAGGTGCCAGTCTCCGGCAGGCCCCTTTACAAAACCAGGCCCTCTGTCACTGCCTGCCAAACAGGCATGGACTGAGACCTTCTGAAACCGTGACCTAGGGCAAACTGCTCCTCCTGTAAGCTGCAGGAGTCAGGTAGAAAGAGACTGAGCCAATGACCCAGTATCCAAGTTCAGCCAGGAGGATTCTGAGGGCTGTTTCTTCTTGGCAAACTTGGGCAACAGCAGAAGAAACCAAGATTTGGTGCATGACTGCACTTATCTAATACATAAAATAATGTTACCAGGCTGCAAGGAAGGGTTGAATTTCAGGGGCCCTCACACCAGCAACTTGTTACCTGGTGATGACTGCAGTAAAGGCCTTTTAATCCCAAATGGCAGGTTAAGAGAGCAGTGCTGCACTGGGTCCTCCTGGGATCAGCACAGCCACTGGTAACTCCTGCTCCTGGGGCTCAAGGTTGAGCGAATGGGAAACTGTTCTCCCCTGTGGGTGCCTGTGTAGCATATTCTAATTGGTGGGTGCCTATACAAGATAAATTGATTGATGGGCACCTGTGTAACACATATTCTGATTGGTGGATGACTGTATAAGGTAGGTTCTGATTGGTGGGTGCCTGTAGCCAACCTGTAACTATCTTGACAGTGCCTGGGCGGGCCCTTCATTTACCATAACCCACCAATGAAGATGGAAATGAGAGAAATTGCATAACACAGCCAGAGAACAGAACCTACGTTCGCAAACACACTGAGCACTTTCCTAAACATGAAACAGGAGTTAAGACAGGTGCTCTCAGAACACGCAAGATTTAGTAGACAAATAGAAAGTGTCTCGTCCAAGCCAGGGGACAGAACAAAGAACAAGCTGAAAGAGATCAGCTCAACGTGAGGAAACCTTCTGCCATTTTTCCAAGTTGGGTAATTTATGCTCCAGACTTATGCTTCTAAAACCCCACGAATGACTTAACCTCTCTGAAGGTTCCTTACTGTCTTGCTCACCTGGCATGCTGGCACCATCAGGACATCATGCGACATGCAGGAGCAAAGAGGGTGCCATTTTGTGGGGAGTGAGGTTGAGGTACTACAGGAGTGCACAGTACCATGGATCAATAGATTACATTTGTGGGTGACTAAGGCGTTCTGAGCAGTTTGTGTGGGAGGAGATGGTCTTATCCATAATTGCTAAGAAAGAAAATACGTGAAGAAATCCCGCTGATGCTGCTTCCCACCCGCAGCTTCGTGCAAGCTGCTCGCGCCCCTTGCTTCAAAGGGGTTTCTTCTGGCTGCAGAAGTCATCAGGCATGCACAGGCACAGCTCCCCGGAGTCTGAGGGTATAGCTTGCCTTGCGAGTGCTGGAGGAGGGAGTTCCAGGAATGGGGAGGGGGACATCATGGGAAAGCTCATAGGACCCTACATCCACTGTCCTGCCCGCTGTGACGGTCCATTTCAGAGTCTGGCTGGAAACTCACTGTTACAAAGCCCCCATGATCCAGTCACCTTCCAAGAATGTGAAATTTTTAGGGGACATTTGAAATTTAAGCCATAATGGGAAGTTTCCAGCAGGTATGGTGTTGCATGCCTGTAATCCCAGCACTTAGAAGGTGGAGGCAAGAGAATTGCCGTGAGTCCAAGGCCAGCCTGGGCTCCATAGTGAGTTCAGGACAAACCTGGACTACAGAGCAAGACCCTGTCTCAAAAAAAAAAAAAAAAAAAAAAAAAAAAACCAACCACACACACAAAAATATGTTGTGGCTATCATATTGTAGAGACTCCCCAAAGCCCGTGTGCACAGAGCAAGAACAATGATGTAAAACAGCATGTTTGGGAAATGGCTTTAAGAAAAAGAGCAAAAGTATTCAATTCTGATTGAACTTAGTATTAAAAATAAATGAAAAGGACTGGTAAATTCCAGACGGATTTTCCTTTTGTGTTAAGTGAATACCTTTGAATTTATTCTCCTGTTACAAAAACATTTCAAACCTACAGAAAAGAAGGGAGGTAATGACATGACCGTCCCTTTACCTACCACGTGCTTTCAACCCCTGGGCACAGCCTTGGCCTGGGATGCGTCTCTTCTTGGTAATGAGAGTTTTCATGTTAAAGGAATTAAATAATGGAGGTTGTCTACCTATAGGCAGGATCTCTCCACTGGCTAGATCTGAGTTTTTGATGTTACACCCTGGGAATTACATGCCATCCCTGGGGTCCTACTAGGCCAGCCTTGCTCAGGCAAAGGTCCCCAAGGCCTTGGCACTCAAGGTCTTTCGTGCTGCTGATTGGCTAGAAGGTTCATGTCACTGTTACTTCCACTGTGGGAAAACTAAGGCTTAGAGAGTCAGAGCAGCTTGTTCAGGGTGCAGATTCTGGTCTGTGGACCATCAGAGCCTGGACATGGGAGATTACTTCTAAAAGGCTGGGCATGAGGGCTACATGAGAGATATCCTATTGTTTGACAGCCAAAAACCTGGATGAAAGAAGATTCAAGATCAGCTGGTGTTCTCAAAGTCCTATAACCCCAAGCAAAATGAAGGGAAATTCTTTTCCATGTCCCCAACCTTCCTCCTGGGAGAAGAATTTTCTTGGGAGATTTGTACCCCTCAGAAAGTGGGTTGGATACAATGCCACTCAGAACATAATGGAGCCTGAGGTGGAGTATCTACCCTCCTGGGTCTCTAGAATTCACCTTTTTGAATGAATCACACCATTGCCATTTGAGCAAAACCAAGAGGATCATGAATTTGGGGTGTTTTCTACAAAAAGGTTTTTGTTGTTGCTGTTGTTTTTAAATGAAAACTGGACATTGACTACAGGAGGCATGGTTTTGCAGTAACTCCTGAAGTTGAGGCAAGGGCAAAATATGTGCCTGCCGATAGTTTGGAGCTGAGAGTCAGGCGGCAAGAGTTGCAGGTGGCCTAGCTGGCGCAGAGGCGGTGGATGAGCCAGTGGACAGCCTGTACCCTGGGGCCATGGCACCTGCTGTTACAGCTCCCACCCTTCCCTCTGAGCTCTGCCTTGATCAACTGCACACCTGGGTGAGAAGATCCATAGCAGTTGGGGTGTAGACAGAAATTGGGGATCAGGGAATGTGCAACATAACACGTATTAATAAGAAATATCCTACCAAGAAGGGAGGAAGAGGGCTCTGAAGCAGAAGCACCCAAACTTCTTGGCACCAGCGACCAGTCTCAAGGAAGAAAATTCTTCTATGGATGGGGTGTGGGGGAAAATGGCTCTAGCACCACCACCTTGGATCGTCAGGCATTAGATCTTCATCGGGATCATGCAGATTAGATCCCTCGCATGCCCAGATCACGGTAGGGTTCATGCTCCTGCGAGAATCTAATGCCACTGCTGAGGAGGCAGAGCTTAGACTGTAATGTGAGCCAGGGGCAGTGGCTATGAATAAGAGGAAACCCCACTAGTTGGCCCGCCGCTTGCCCACTGTTGTGTGTCCCGGTTCCCAACAGGCCATGGACCAGTACTGATCTGTGGCCCAGGGTTTGAGGACCCTTTCTAAAGAATAAAGAAAGAACAAACACAGGCAAGGAACAGTTAGGATTCAGGCTTTGCTGGAGAAAAGTATTCACTGTCCCACAGCCAGGGCCATGGCTAGCAAAGAGGACACCCCCATCCCACCGTAGGCGTCAGTGAACCTCAATGCAGACCGAGAGCAACTGGGCAGCCGTTCCACCAAAGCTGGAATGGGGATGGCACCTGGAACAGGAAGAAGAGCCCTTTTTTCCTTCGGTTCCCCCCTACTCCCAACCTTGTAGTGACGGATGTGGCAGAAGCAACATGTTCACAGGTCAGCTGACTTGCACCTACACTCAGCATTGTGTGCGAGTGACCTAGGCTGGAAGTAATGGGGACGTCCAACTATTAAAAAAAAAAAGGATAAATAACCAGGTTAGAGATATCCAGGAACTAGCAGGTAGGAAGGAAGTAACCACATGGCTAAGTCTTAGAAACGTGAAGTTCAGGGGGAGGAAGCTGCAGGAGGTATCTTACACTGCCACATTTGCAGAGCTCAAAACAAGCAAAATGGCGTGTTATATTATTTAACTATACATACACAGATGGCATTTTCTAAATGACTGATTTTAATGAGCTATTTAAAAATGATCAAAGAGATGAAAACACAATGTTTAGGAGAATGGTTATTGTGGGCTGGGTGGGCTGGGGAGAAGCACGCAGGGGGTTTCAAACCCCAGTCATGTTCTAGCTCTTACACAGAGAGGCATCATGAATCTCCATTTTATCCTGTGTTTCCTGCACATATGAACACTGCATGTGTATCTTTACATGTGTCAAACACTTCTTAGATTACAGCACTCTGGGATGCTGAGACAGGAGGATCACAAGTGTAAGAATAGTTTGTGAAACTTAGCTACTTAGTGAGATCTTATTTCAGAATAAACACTTTTTTAATAAAAGGCCTAGGAATGTAACTCAGTAAGAAGGTCTTGGGTTCAATGCCCAGTACAAAAAAGCAAGAGAAGAAAGAAAGGGAGAAAGAAAGAAAGAAAGGAAGGAAAGAAGAAAGGAAGGAAGGAAGAAAGATAGATAGAAAGAAAGAAAGACAACATCAAATTGCATCAGAGAGGTCCAGGAATTACCTGGCCTAACAGCAGTGGCTCTGTTTAAAAAACCTGGGCCTCTGAATTGGTACAGCTCCACCTGAGCCAGCACTTGCCAGCATGTTAACAAAACATGCACAGACTTTGCAGAACTGTAAGTAAAGTATCCAGAATAAAATTTAATAAACAAAGGTATGGCCCCACGTGACTCTGCAAGGGTTTGATTACCATGAGGCCATCTGTGCCTAGGCAGCAGGGATCTTCTGACTGGTCATACATAGGCCACAGAAACACCGTCCACCAGCGTGTGGACGGGTTGCTGGAAGAGCACATGTCAGACTTGGCCCGCCATTTTGTGGACCATGGGCCGGAAGCTGAAGGGTATTGGATAGTCACTCAACTATAAGACCTGTGCATGCAAGAGTAAATAGTTCAGTGCAAGAGTGTGAAGAAATTCGAACTCTTCACATTACTTGTAGGAATGCAAATCTGCACACCATTGGTGGAAAGAGTTGGCAGGTTGTCAAAAGAAAAAAAAAAGTAAGCATCGCATTCCACGATGGTCCAGCAATTCTACTTCTTTAGCTCGGACTGGAAGAGCTGAAACGAGGGCTCCAGCGCGCGGTCTCGGGACTCTAGGGCATGTTCTTAGCAGCAGTACTCAGCCCAGCCAGCAGGTGAACGCAAGCAGGAGTCCAGGGACGAGCGCGGTGTGGTGAGTTACAGTGGACCAGCCACGTTCCTGTGGCTGAGGCAAACTACTCAGCTGCAACCAAATGGAGACTCGGGGTTTCTGGAAATTCAGTCCTCGGCCGGAGTGGCAGGACAGAAGGTCACAGGAGAGGACAGTGGCTGGCCAGGAAACAGAATGTGGGAGGAGCCAGGAGGAGTCCGGGCACCCCCTGTGAGCCGCCACCAACCAGTCCCTGCTCCTGGCAGCGCCAGTAGCTGCTGGACTCATCCGGGGGCAGAGCCGCTGCTAAATTTTATGTCATATATATTTTACCACTACAACAACAACAAACAGAATGGGTCACCTGCGTGTGTTCCCCATGGCTGAAAGAGCCCAGGCTGGGTTACCTTGCTGGGCAAGGTCTAGTCTGGGTGCCCCACCTCTTGGCACAGATCTCAGCCTGCAGGAGCCCAGTGTGGAGCTCAGTCCCACAGAAGGTCCACGGATTGGGCTCCTCCATCCCGAGGTTCAGCAATGGGTACCCAAAGGGCTACGCCTCCCAGGGCTCCTGCAGAGGGCTCCTCAGAGCTGGAGGTTCATCTAGAAAGGGGAAGAACATCCGACGACCCCGCAAGCTGTCCCGATGTCCCCTTCAAACCCAACCCTGTCAACCGCTTCCGGACCGTGGTCGGGGCCAAAGGTAGTAAGCACCTCTGTATTCTGAGTGTTAGTGTGAAAATCTAGAAACAGAACTGCAGTCTATGTGCAAGCCCCGTAAAGAAACCACATCTAGCCAAGCACCATTAATGATGCACCGTTGTAGGGAGAAATAAAAGAAACTTGGGTAGTACTGAAGAAACTTAGGAAAATAAAAGAGCCAAAATAAAACAGTACCAACAAAAGGTAAGCAGAAAAGGTACTGACAAAACATGATTGGACACTTGTGTCCTTCATATGCAAAAAACAATTACAAGCTAATAAGAATAAAGGAGTAAAGAACAGGTATTTCTTCAAAAGGTAGACAGACAACCCTCTGCAGAAACTTCCTGACAAGTTCTTAAAGCTCGGTTCTTCATCAGAACCCAGTCGGGACCCTTCATTCTGAATTCCTGGGAGAAAGTGTGAACCGAATTTCCTCCCTGCTCTAATTCTTCAAGCGCACCAGAGAAGGCGCCTCTCTCCGGAAGCTGCTCCTGCCTCCTCCAACCTAACCAGGTGCCTGTGTGTCCTGTGGCCTTCATGGCCTCCTTTTTCTCAAACCCCATAGCAGTCCCCTCCCCCTCCCCCACCACTTTGAGGCCTGGTGGCTCCGCTTGGGCAGAACCCCAGGATCGGCCTGTGCTTGGCACTCAGTAGGCACTAAACAGGTGCTTGCCGAGACATGAAACATTCATGCTCACGCAGTGGGAGACAGTCATGCCATCATTTTTAGCTGCAAGCCAAAATCATAGTTGACTGTTCATGACACCTAGTGGTGACTAATGTCTCTCACAGACCTGATAACACAGTGGTCCTAAGAGGGGGGAAGGGGCGGGGGCTGGGGGGGGGAAGGGAGTGAGGAAACAGGGAAGGGCCAGGGCCTGTTGGATACAATGTGACAATTATGCTTCCCAAACTGATACGGATACAAATAAAAATTATGGGAAAAAATAAAAATTTTAGGAAGTGTTTGTCAGAGAAAAAAAATCAGTCATCAGAGCAAGGAGAGATATTGCCAACCGAAGGCACCAGCAGGAGGCGGGGTCAGCAAATGACTCTGGGGGACATATTCAAGCAGATTTGAAAGATGAAACAGATTTGTTTACAAAAAAATAAGAACAAGCTGATGTATTTTTAAAGGATATTTTTTGAGCTGGGTGAGCCGGCCTGGGACAGTGCCCCCGGGGTCTGTCACCAGCACAGGGAGGGGATGTCAGAGTTGGGGGTGGCACCTCTCTGGGGAGAGTGGGAGGTGCTTGGGAGCCAACGACAATGGCAATGATGTGGAGAACAGCTTCTGAATGGTGAACTGTTTCTATTAAACAAATATACCTTTTTTTCTCTTTTCTTTCTCTTCATATATTTTCATTACCAGAAATTGAATTCAGGGCTTTTACAGTGAGCTATATGCCTCATCACATTTTTTTTTGAGATAGCATCTCGTACATTGATGGATTGCCCGGGCTGGACTTGAACTCATGATGTTCCTGCCTCAGTCTCCCTGAGTGCTGGGTTACAGGCATGCCCCATTATGCCTGTTAAGAACTACCTCGTATTATCTGCTTTCTATTTCCTTTAAGGCTGACCCAGATTCCCAGTACTGTGCCACATGACTCCTCCCACAGCACTCCTGGGAAGCTGGTACCCAGGGCCAAGCTGGTGTTCCCTGTTCTCCCTCCCTCTGGTGGGGGCATCCACCCAGATGCCAGTCCTGCCTGCAGTACCCTGTGCTCCAGTCTCCCTGCCCTCCCCGCTTCAGCCAGGCTTCAAGCCGGGGGCTGAGGACGTAGCTCAGTGGTTAGGGCGCTTGCCAAGCATGCCCAAAGCCCTGGATTTTAGTTCCCAGCACCACATTCAAGTTGGCTGGGCACGGTGGTGTGCACCTGTAATCTTAGCACTGGACAGGCCAAGGCAGGAAGATTGCTGGGAGTTTGAGGCCAGCTTGGGCCACATAGTGAGTTCAGAACAAGCCTGGACTACAAAATGAGACCCTGTCTCAAAAAAGTAAACTAGAATTGGAAAATAATTCAGGAAACCAAACAGAACTGGATTTCTCATAGTAAAGTTACAACCAGGGAAACGGAAAACATCAATATGACAGGAGAAGACACAGGTGGCATCTCCGAATGGAGATGGGGTCATGATCAGCCCGGGGTCAGCTGAGATCTCCCCTGCTGTGAGCACCACAGCCCGGCCCGTCTCTGTCACCTCACAAAGCGCAGCGCCAGCGTTCCAGCACAAAGCTTGCTCCATGATTCAGTGTTGAATTTCTTATGCCACGAATTGGTTACCAAAAGGAAAACCAGAACAGTTGCATAGTTACGCGTTTGACCATCCTAAACTTTTTTAAAACCTTTGCAGTTTAATTATCATAAGCTGGGTATTACCAGAAGGTTTAAAGAAACAATAAACCCTGAAACATTTAACTGTGCAATGCCTCAGTGTGGCAAAAATAAAATAAACACAATATAAAGCTCTGGCGAAGATCCACTCATAAAAATAACAGTAAACACAGGGCAAAGTGTTAGTGTCCTTGATAAGTGACACAGTTATAAATCAATAAAAAGTAAAGAATGCCTCAATTTTTAAAAATAGACAAAGGACAGGTCATTCTTCAAAAGATATCCAGTAGGTCCTGGGAGCTGAATGGTATAGTGCTGGCCTGGCATGTATGAAGCCCTAGGGGTGACCCTCAGCACTTAAAAAAGACATAAAAATTACCAATTATATGAATATTTAATAAAATTATCTGCTGAGTTGGCAAAGAATTAAAGATTTATAACACTTAATGCTGACAACAGTGTCTGTGAGAGTGTTAAGGTGGTACATTTCCAGAAGAAAATTTGGTAATAATAATGATTTAGTAAAAAACCTAAATGCATTTATCTTTTACCCTGAAACCCCCACTTCTAGAAATATATGCTAAGAAAACAATTGGCCAGAGCCCTAAAGATGTGGGGTGCTCTTCAATGTATCAAAGCATAAGGGGTGTGGGTGTGCGCTGGTGTATGTGTAGGTGTGTGAGAGACAGAGACTGAGCTAGAGGCATACTTTGTTTTCTGTGAATAGAAAGAATCATTTTAAAACAACGTATCATGATGCACACCTGTAAGTTAGCACTCTGGGAGGCTGAGGCAGGAGGATCACAAGATGAGCCCAGCCTGGGCAACTTAACAACTCAGTGATACTCTCTCTCAAAATTAAAAAAAAAAAATTATAAAGAGCTGGCCTTGCAGTTCAGTGCAGGGACCCTGGTTTCAATTCCTTAGAACCTGCCCCTTCTCCAAGAATTCATTTGTACTACAAGCTAAAATTTTAACTGATTAAATAACAGGATTTAGATCCTTACTATTTTATCTTGCATGTAAGATATGTTATTCTAATTCTGCATTTACTGTCAGCTTTAGCAGCAATGAGATGTTAGAATTATTTATCGGGGCTCGGGGAATCGCTCAGTGGTTAGAGCACTCGCCTAGCAAGCACAAGGCCCTGAGGTCAGTTCCACAGCACAACATAAGCCAGTGTGTGGGGGCACACACCTGCAATCCCAGCACTCAGGAGGCCAAGGCAGAAGGACTGCTGTGAGTTCAAGGCCAGCCTGGGCTACATAGTGAGTTCAGGATCAGCCTGGATTTGCAGAATAAGACTATGTTTCAAAAAAAAAAATCTATAAATCCACATAGACTATGGTTTGACAAGTGCTCCCCGAAATGTCTTGCTTTATCTGTGGGTGGATTTAGAACAACATCTTGCTTTCTTCATGTATTTCCTTTAAAATTTATATGACATAAATGTGCTGTGTCGGAGTCTCTGGGGTCCCTGGCTACCGTTGACCGCCGGCAATCAGAATCAGCGAAGTCTGGGGGAGCAGGATCTTGAAGGGCTGTGAGTATAACATAGCATCTGGGAGACTGAATCAGTGTGAACATCTCGTTTATTGTCCGCAGGGGCCAGGCTTAAAAGCAGTTGGAGGGAGGAGGGCCAGCCGGGTTAATAGAGCAAAGGTCATTTACTGATTGGAGGAAGTTTGGGGTCTGAAAGTTTCTTAATTTGCATGGTGAGTCTTTCCACACCTGGTAAGGGTCTTGCGGCAGGGGAAAATTTGGGGATTTGAGTATCCCATCCTGGGATAAGAAGGTGGGGCTCCACTCCTGTTGGTCTCCAGACAAGATTATTGGGGTCTGAGCCGTGTTCTACATTCCATTATCCCTCAACCTACCTAGTCAGGGTCCCACAGTGCTGTTTTAAAAATTACATTTTTTCAAAGAAAGTAACTCCAGCTGGGCTCAGGGACAAAGACTGGTGGGTTATTCCAGGCCCCAGAATGCTGAGACAGGAGGATGGCAAGCTCAAGTTCAGGCTCCACCTGGGCCACTTGGCAAGACCTTGTCTCAAATTAAAAATTTAAAATAAGGTCTGGGGATGTCCTCCAATACAAAGATCCTGGGCTTCATCACCAGTGACACACACACACACACACACACACACATGCACATACATGCACATGCACACATACACACCTGCCTTCCCAATATATGTCCAGCCCACACTTGGCCGCTCAGATACAATGCACCCAGAAGATGCACTGTCTCACAGCCTGGCAAGAGCCACAGAGAAGCCACACCCACAGGTCAGGTGAGCCATGTGTCCTCCTTTCCTTGGGAGAGACATCTTTTCCCCTTATTACCTCTGATAAGCCAGGCCTTCGGAGCTGTCCGCTGTGCTCTATGCGGCTATAAAAACTCCCTCACAGCAGGAGCCACGAGCCAAGGCCACGGTGGCCCGCGTCAGGGCTCTGAGGGAGCCTCCCTCCTGGGGCAGACCCTCCCCGGGGCTACCATTCACAGGAGATGTAACCACACTTCCGTGACGTTCATCTTGTCTTGTCGCATTTGCCAGGGCTGCTATTTTTAACCCGCACAAGGGGAGCGTTTGTCCCTGGCTCAGGGAGGGGTGAGTTTTAGACCAGGAGTTCAGCTTTGCAAACGATGCTGCTCCTAATCCTATCACTGTGGGTTTTTTTTTTTTTTTTTTTTGTAAAGATGAATAACAGCCTGTAATTAAAATCATGGCGTACAGGCGACCTCCATGGGCCAAGAATAGCAACTCAGGGCCGAGTTCAGGTAACAAAATGGACCGGCCTCCTTCTCACCAGGTCGGAGAAAAAGTTGGGCCTGACCCCAGCTTGGTGGCACTGCCAAGTCCTGCCGTGGGGTCCTGAAGAAAGAGGTGCTGAGCCCTTGCAGTCAATCTGGAGCTCGAGGTGGTGGCCCCACACCTGGGAGGCTGAGGCAGAAAGATCACAAATTTGAGCCAGGTCTAGGCAATTAAGAAACTTAATGTGACCCTATGAAAACCGGAAAAAAAGAGGCCTGTGATGGGATGTAGCTCAGTGCAAGGGCTCTGTGTTCAATCCCCAGTACTGGAAAAAAAAATAAAGTCAACCGGGGACTTTGGGTCTTTTGGACAATCCTCCTCGAGATAGCTGTTCTTTCCAGCCAATGACATGGGACTCTCAAAGATGAGAGGGCAGGGAGTTCTTCTCCCGAAGACCGAAAATAAAATAAACACAATAAAAATGAAGAGGTGGGCCTTGGAACAACTTCAACCCCTAAAACACCACAGGAGTGACACTCCAGGGGTCCTGGGGCCCCCTAAGGCCCCACGACGCCCTCCTGGCTCTCTTTGTGTGCTCGGTCTTGAGATGTTTCCTCTTGGGACCCAGCTGCCAGGACACACAACTCCAGAGCCCTGAAGAAGGTCCGCAGACCCCCAATCCTCAAGTCGCCCAGCTGGCCCTGCACAGGTGGGGAATGGTGTGCCGCAGACACTGTGTCCCTGACAACCTCATGAGACTTGCAGCTGACACCCTTGACGCTGTAATGCAAAGACAAGACTTGCTCCTTGGGTCTGAATCCCTGGAATTTTCCAGCTTTGTGAAAGGATGGTCGCTCATGCCACTTGGCCTGTAGTAGGCTGCTGGGCACAAACTGGAGCTGGAACTCCAGGTTTGATGTGTGGAATTACGTGAACTTGCTGCGTGTGAGGCCTTATTCCACATAATGCTTCCTGGCAACATTCATAGTTGTGAAGCCCTGAAGTCACCCTAGTATTGTCTAGACTGTACAGTTGAGAACAATGAAGTCCAGAGAAATTAAGTTACTAGCCCAAGGTCACACAGCTACCAAAAGCAAAGAAAGCATTGCAACGGGACCATGGAGCCGCGGCGGTGTGGCGCGGCGGGTGCTTGGCCCTGGCTCTTACCTTCCCTGATCTAAGCCTTCCGCATCGACTCCCCTGCGGCCCCCGCAACCGATCAGCCTCCTTCTTCTGGGAAGGGGCACCGGCCCTGGGGTGACTCTGTCCTGACCCGATCTCTGAGCGAATTTACCTGGCCGCAGCGCAGTGCAGCTCCGGCCGACATACTCCCATCCTGCCCCAGCGGTCACTTTATCCGGGTACGCATTGAGCTCTGCTTACGCAGCGGCCTGCTGTCTCCTAACAAGGACAACGCGTGACAGTGGCCACCGAGTCCTCAGGAGCTCTACAGGGCTCGATTTCTTTGCTTCTGGAGACATGGCTCTGTGACGTGCTCAGTGTGGCCTCCAGCAGAAACCCTTCCTCCTACGCCAGCTTCTGCCATTTGCAAGGCGTTTGCTGTGGCTGACAGGCGCCATCAGGTCACGGGAGAGTCCCAGGCCAAGCCTCCTCCGCTCAAGGAATCTGCTAACAACAAGACCTCCCGTCGGTTGGGCCGTTCCACAGACAAAGCCTGAGTTTAAATGGCCGAGCTTCATGCCTACCCAATGTTCTATTACAGAAAAGGGGAGACCACTTGTTCACTTAAAAATAATCCCCAGCACAGGGCCTGCATCCCCTGCTGCCTCTCTCCATCCTTCCTCTCCTCCCTTCCTCCTCCTACTCTTCCCGCCTCTTTCTTTCCTTTCTTCTTTCTTTCATTTTCTTTCTGTAATTTGGGGTTACACCCTTGGCTACTGCACTGCTTCTACCCCAGCCCTTAGGATTCTGAGTGAGTTGCTAAAATGCACAGGCTGAGCTTAAATTTGGAATCCTCCTGCCTCAGCCTTCCAAGTTCTGGGATAATAGCCATGTACCACCATGCCCAACTCTGCTATTTCTTTATTTAAATCATGTATTTGTTGGGTTTAGGGTAAGAACAATGGCAGCCCTCTCCCCCGCAAGACGAGTCAGGGCGCATCCGACAGTTGTCCTCGGCCAACAGCGATCAGAATAAATTGTCCTTTTGCGCCACCTCCTGGCAGAACTGAGAAAGCGCCAGAAATCGCAAGGAAGGCAGATGAGGACTCAGCCAGGACTCAGGGAAGCAGGTTTTAGGCATACCTTACCCGGCACATTTCTTTCCTTTCTACCTATGCGCAAGAGGGAGAGGTGACAAATATCCTCGTGTAAATCCAACCCTGCCCCGCATCACGGAGAACCACGTGGCTCTGGTAGCATCCACAAAGATGGATAAATACAGTGAGTGTTAAAAAAATGTTAAAGTTACAGTAAAAGACACATTGCCAAGAATGATAGGGTAAGTGGGTTCAAAGCAAGGGAAAATTTTGAAGATTGTGGGAACATATCCTTTCCTGTAATAATTTTTATTTAATTGATATATTCAATGGGTTTTTCAATTGAACCTCCCTGATTGAACATTTATGGCAATTTCTGTTGAATAAAAACGTGACAGTGAGTTTTCATTCACTGTATTCCCCAGATCTGGCATCACGTGACTTGCGGCTCTTCCCCCACATCAAGATGACTGTTGTGGTTAGGATCAGGACTGTCCCCCAAAAGTCTCATGTATCTTAGTGGAACCACGTGATGTTGGTGGATTGGGGTCTGGTCTGGAGGGGTGGATTGCAGTTAAGTTAGGATTAACGGTGTGTAGTGGCCACACCTGGATGCAGGAGGGACTGGTTACTGGGTGGAGACCTGGAAGGATACATAAGCTGCACCTGCCTTCCTGGAGGACAGGGACTAGTCTCAACTAGCCTCAGCCTGTCTTCCTGTTTGTGATGTCCTGAGAAGCTGCCTCCACCTCTGCCTCTGTCCTGTACTTTGATTGCTGCCGGCTGCCCCTGAATGGATTGTGACCATATGAAACTGTGAGTTAAATAAACCTTTCCTAAATTTATGGGTGTTGGGTATTGAGTCACAGTAACGGAAAAGTAACTAAGACAATGACTGTCAAAGGGAAACATTTTTGTAGCCACAACAGCAAGAAGCTCATGAAGAGGACTTCCACAGCTGCCCCAGGAGCAGGAAGAGCGGTGGGACAAGGGTGTTCAAGCGAGGGCAAGGATCTTAAAGGGGGATTCATGGTAATGTCTTTAACTGTCATAAAACTTTGTAAGCATTCGTTATGCATTTTGATCACACTTGGCAGCCCTCTCCTCTCTTTTGGTTCCTGACGTCCTTCTGAGCCCCAGGAAGCGGCTCAGCTGATCACTATCTCAGGGCCTGAGCATGTAAACAAGCTGGCAAAGTTAGTTGCTGCTTGGTCACATGTAACCTGTGTCCTTTGCCCCTGTCACTTACTATCCCCCAAGTTCTGGAACCCTTTCTCACCAAGCTCTTAGGAAAGGGCTACCTTGCTGCTGCTCTTCCAGCTGACAGGTGCCCTTCTCGTCTTTCTCTGATCACTACACGTTTAGATCTAAGATGTCCCCCACGTGTTCAGAGATGACTGGATCCCAAGGATGCCGTGCTCCCTGGTGGATAAATCCAGTCCACCCATGAGTTTGTAACTGGACTCAGCAGTGTGTTCTTACTGTCCCTGGCGCCTCCTCTCGCTTGGCTTCCCGCCTACCACGTGAGCAGCTTCCGTCTGCCATGCTCTTCTCCCTGATGTGTTTACCTCGGAGCCAGCTGACCACGGACTGAACCCCTTAGTCATGAGCCAAACTAACTTCCCTTACATAGCTGCTGTTGAGTCTTTGGTCCCAGCAACAGGAAAGTGACCAAGAGTCTGTTTCTGCTGTGAAACTGGACACACTCAGTGTTAAGAAACCAGCTGTGTCGGCTCTGTCTCACCTCCAGTGCGCGGAAGGAAACAGAACACGTACTCTCAGGACATCTCCCAGAACCAGCCAACTGTTGACACTAGCAGGTCAGAATCCGAATCACAGCAGTACCTTCGGGATGAAGACTGCTGCTTCCTGTCAGTTCAGTTGAGCAGCTGAGCTTTTGAGACATTGGACTGAGGGTCCTCTCTGTCACAGCAGCAAGATCATGGGGCAGTTTTCAAGTTCCAAGTGATATGGTGGGCAGTCAGCATGAGATCCCACTGAGGCTCTACAGGGAAGTCAGGCCTGTCATTCCATTGTGGTGGACGCTGCCTTTGTCCACGCACCGTGCTGTGCTGCTAAGGGCATGCACACAGGCTCTAAGCAGCGTCACACTTCCCACCCATGTTCTTCCCCCACGGTGCATCGCCCTGTCAGCTACCGAGAGAAGAGCTAAGCTGGCAGCTCGCCTACAAGCCCTGTGGAAGCAGCGCCCCAGGGTGACAAGTCACCGCACTTGCTGGAATCCTGTAGTTAAAACGTCATGAACACCTTTCAAGATGAACCAGAGCAGAAAGTATCCTGGCTCTGTAGCAACAGAAAAATCAGACCCAGATCAAGTGAGTCATGGCTACTTGCTGTTCTTTGAATTGAGAGCAGAACTATTATACAGCATCATCTGCAAAGATTCTGCTCCCTGATTCTTATCTGTAAGGCCCAAGTTGAGTGCAACTGCATCCAACACAGAAACTAGGGACTACATCCCCCAAATTTTATTAGAAAGAAGTGACAAATGCTAACAGGATTCTCACTCACAATTATCCTGATTTGCTGTTGTTGTTGATTAGCTGTGATAGGTTATTTATATGTGTGCTTACTTCTATTTCCAAAAATGAATTTAATGTGGACATTTACAGTCATCAAAATTAGCTATAACCTAAGATTGGACAGAAGTATTTAACAAGAAAAATAACTAAAAACTGTTATCAATTAAAATTTGTCAGTTATTGCCTCAATAAAACAATGTTGATTTCACAAGTTACTGTTTATTTCTTCTAAATAGGATACTCAAAACTTTCCCCCTAGAAATCATCTTATTTTTGAGTTGGTCATTGTGTTGCTAGCATTTATAAAATAAACGATGTAACTATAAGTCTTTGTTCATAATTTTCCCACTGTGTATTCAATTTGTTAAAACTCTGTATACTCATTTCTATATAGTTTTATGACAAAACATAGTGAATAGCTTCCTGGCTTCAAATATACATGAAAACAGACTTCGGACATATCAGAAGCTGGCTTAAACTTTCTTTTAAAGAAATATTATTCATTTGAAAAGAGTTCCAAAAAATTTAATAAAATGCACAGCAATGATCACTTCTGAAATATACGAGATCTAAAGTACAAAAAGGCTAAAAACCAAAAGAATTCATCTTTGCTTCTTTCTGTTTTCAAAGGAATTCCTGGCAATGTGTTGTATCAAGAAAGTTCGTGAAGTCCTGGCCGCTGGGCCTCAGTCGCCCTCGGAGTCAGAGTCACTATCCCTCCTCTCGGGCACTGAGCGCCGCACGGAGGACAGCAGCATGTCTTCCACAGGCTTCTTAGGGTTCTCTTCCAGGTCTGTCTTGATGGCTCCAGATTTGGACAGTTTCCACTCCAACTCTATGATGAAAAGAAAAAAAAAAAAGAAAAACAAAGTCACACAGTTCCTGGGTATGAGAGGCCCCAAGCTCCAAGCCCAGCAAATCAGTCTTATTGAAACACGGTCATCAAAATTTGGGTACAATCTCAGTGCCATGATTTCAAAGCATCAAAAAGACAAGGAAAAAATAAGACTTTTAAGAGGCAGACTATACAATATTTTCACTTTTCCAGATGGTAAGACTGACTATTACATAAACCCACCCTACGACAGAATGACAAGGTACAAAGAATAACCCTATCCTCAAACTGCAGCTGTCTCCCAGCCTGACAACTGCCCAGGAAAGAAGCAGGCATGAAACGTTTAGAGGAAGCAGTCTCCCCAGCCTGCTGACAATCCGATCATTAAATCTAATTTTAGTTAACAGAAGAAAATGTTTCAGCCTCATGTCCAATAACCTATCTAGGAGAGTCAGAGGGTAACCCTTTGATACTGTCACAAAACAGGTACAGTTGTTCCCAGGAATAAAAGACCACTGAAAATAGAGTGCCAGAAAGCAAAGCATCCCTAACCAAAGGCCATGTTTCTGTATTTCACCCTCTTATAATCAGTGAATTTCCACACAATGGGAAGCCCCAGGAAGCAAAGTCAAGGTTGGGCTTCTCACCAAAGAACCAGGCAGGACCATGGGACGGTCCAAGGGACCCTAAAGCCAACAGCCTGGCTTGAGGACAGATCAATGCAGAGATGCCCAGACTAATTAGGAACGTTCACTGAAACTGACAGCCAGTTCTCCTGAAGTCCTACTATTGTAAAATGTTCCATGAAACACTCAGGAAAAGGTGGTTACTTGGAGAGAGGGCCGGAAGTTTGGTGGGGAGACAGATGCTGGCAAAAGGATATAGTTTCAGTTACACAGGAATAGGCTTTGGAACCTCCAGTACAGCATAGCCAAGAATAGAGTATTAAATACCTGACCTCTGCTCATAGAGGAGATCTTAAGGATTCTCCTGGATGGAAAAACAATAAAGGTAATTAGGCAGCATGAGGGATGCATGAATTAGCTAGGATGTGGCAACTATTTCACATGACCTATACCGAATCACGTTTGCAAGTATGTTTCACACATTCCTATACCAATCATGTTTGCACAGCATCTCTGTCTTGCCAACCGCATCTCAACGACACTGGAGGTGGCACTCCACAGAGACTGCTGCAGCATTTCCAGCTCCAGATACCAGGCTGAATGCTGTGAAGACTCAACAAACTTCTCTCAAAAAAAAAAACAAAAAACGATTTTTGGCTCATAAATATATTTATATAGAGAAATGTCAATTTCTCTTTACCTGTCTTCACATTTATATAACCGCACATACTACATACATTTAAGTATAGATCTGATATTCTTGTTCACTTACACATACTTGCTATATATAAATTCACTAATCCCCAAATAAAGCTCTTTCTAGAAATACTACAGATATGATAATATAACCGTACCTATGATTACACAATTTCTTACTATAGTTTAGAAGTTGTCTCTGCCAATACTCATGTTGAAATTTTGTTGTCAATGTAACAGATGCTGGGAGGCAAGGCCTTTAAGAAATGAAGAGGCTTATTAGAGAGGGATTAATGTCTGTCTCAAAAGACCAGGTGGCTTCTCAGGGGAATGGGCTGGTTCTTAAGAACAGGCTGTTATACAGAGAACTGGGCACCTACCTCAGTCTTTTCCATACATATGCTCCTTCCACCCGTACCTATATCCCCTACCCCATACCATGTGACACGAGGGTGCACCAGAAGGTAAGGGCATGCTGGTGCCATGCCCCTTGCTTCCAGAATTATGCACCAAAATAAACCTCTTTCCTTTTTAAAATAATCAGCCTCAGGTGTGTTGTTGTAGTAACAGAAGACAGATTCAGACACACACTCATCCCCCTTCTTGGAATGATCAAAAAAGTCAAAATCAGATATATATTCGTTTCAAATTCCAGTACATCTTGGAACACTGGAGTAATGTGTGATGTCTCTCACGTGTGTGTGTTAATGTCTGTACTTTTCCCAGCTGACTATCCTGGTGGTAAATTATAAAACAGTCATGTTTAAAAATACATTTCTAAAGACTAGACTAGTTGGTATATTATTTCAATAAAAAAATAAAGAATTTTGCTCAGCAGGAACACCTCTGGCCTCAGCCTCCCTTTCCCAAGTGGACATGTATTTTGCCACTTCCATGAGTAATAGGTAGGGAGGAACAAAACCCACATCCTTCCAAGGTTGGCGTGGCGGTTTCGATATGGAGTGTCCCCACAAAGCCTCACATCTCTATGGATACTGTGTAGGGTTGGGAGGTGGGGCCTGGCTGGAAGGGGTGGATACTTAGGGCTTGAACTGAAGGGGCGTGTGCTGGTTCCACCCTTCCCCCCAGTTCTCTCAATGCCACCATGCTGTGAGGATCTCCTGGGCAGCTATAGCTCTAGTTGCAGCCCCACCATGTGATTCTACCATTTCCCAGCCACCCACCCACGAACAGACTGAGACATTCTGAAGCTTTAAGCCACAATAAATCTTTCTTCCCTAAGTTGTAAAAGTCGGGTATTGAGTCACAGTGACGAAAAGTAACCAAGACAGCTGGAAAGCAGACTTCAATAAAACTGAAACTCAGAAGTGACTAAGGTATTCAAGTGAGAAAATAATCTACAGAAAAACACACACAACTTCTGGGCAAGACAGCAGCCAAGCAATGGAGCCACCCAATGTCTCCTCATAGGCCCACTTAAAAAGTTGAGGTTATCATCAAAAATGGCCTGTTCGATATAGCTAGGAGAGGGAGGAGCACCCTAACAACTGCAAAAAGAAAAGACACATACAAGTGAGCGTCTCTGATTTGATGCAAATTAACTACTGAAGGCTGTGATCGTGAGTTAAAACTTAAAACATTAAACTGTGGCGACAGACAAGACATTTAGTGTAACTGTGAAGCATACACCTAAGCCTGCTGTGTCTCCCTTTCCCTGAGAAGCTGGGAAGACAGAGGCTCAGAATAGTTCTTCCTGTTCAACACCCACCTGAGGAGGTCACAACCCACAGCCAGGAAACAGGCCCACTCTTCAACAGTAGTAAGTAATATCCCCTCCCTGCCTCTGGCACACCTTCGCCTGTCCCCAGGATCCCTCACCATCTTGTGTCAGGTTCATGCCACCGAAGACTAGAGGGCCGATGAACTGAGCTTTGATGTCACCCTCCAGGTACACAAATATCGTGGGCAGATTCCTGTCGGGGTAATTGGGGATGCAGGTTGTCGAAATGGCTTTGATGAACTTGACATCTGGAAACTTCCTGGCGAGCGCACTGAAGTGCTGATTTATCAGGGCACAGAGGGGAATCCTGAAGCAAAGAAACAGAAAGCAGAAGCAGCCCTGAGTCCACGAGCAGGCAGAACAGAGGCCACCTGCCTTCTTCCTGACACAGAGCTGCAGATGGCTGCAGCAGCAGTGCGCTGCTCCCAGCCCGATGAGCTCACATTTAGAAATACAAACGTCCTAATACATTAAGGGAATGCGAACAGCTCAAAGTCCAAAGTCCAATCTAACTGCATCCATCAGGAACTCAGAAGAGTGGCTTTGATGCCAAGGACAACTTCTATATGGGGGAATGAGACAGCAGACGATATCCCCTGCTTTAGAGACACTTCTAAACGAGCACTGGACCGTAAGCACTGCTGCTGTCAAGGTAGACAAGGTACCATTACAAGAGTGATTAGTTGAGTGAAATTTTGAAATGCCAAAGCTTCTTGCAGGCGTGCCCACCCTGAGGACTGCAGGCTACTTACCCTCCCTTCCCACCACTCCCAGTATAACTCTTTTTATTACTATGTATTTGCATTACATTATAATTACATTCGACTCAGGCAACTGGGTATTTCTTAGTAGTACAATAAATATCTTTTTAAAAAAGGAAGTTGTGTTACTTACATACATTAACTACATTTTGTGTTTTATGGACAGCCCAGACAATTCTTTTACTCAGCATGGGTCCAGGCAAGCAGAAAGCTGGACATTCCCATGATACAAATGGGCATCTTAGGATTTTTAATAAAAGAAAATTAAGTCTTCATTCTGTGCTTGAACAGAGACTACCTGCATTATTCACAAATTTCAATTTGAAAAAAATCTAAAGATGGAAAGTAGGCATTATAGTTTGGACAAATGAACAACAAAAACACAGAATGCTCATGAAGAAAAGGGAAAGATAGGGCTGGAGGAATGTCACAATAGTTCCAGGGCCTGCCTTGGAAGCACAAGGCCCTGAGTTCAATTCCCCAACACCACATAAAACCGGGCATGGTGATGCATGCCTATAATCCCAGCACTCGGGACACTGAGGCAGGAGGACTGCTGTGATTCCAAGGACAGCCTGGGCTACAGAGTGAGACACTATTTAAAAAAAAAAAAAAAGATAGAGAAAGTCCTCAGATATGAATTAAACTTAACACAGGTTTGAGATCTAAACTGAAATGGACAGCTCGCAGGCCAGTGGGAGATGAGCTCACCCTTGCTTGTAAAGGTGCAAGACCACCCACAGGCCCTCGCCGGCTTTTGTGACTTCTTGCACATACTCCTTGCCGGAGATCTCCAAAACGTCTCCGAATTTATTCTTCATCTGGGCTGCTTTCCACTCAGCCAGTCTCTGCTGCCTGCACACATGAGCAAGGAGACATGTTATCTGCATTATATGCACACACACACACCACAGACACATGCGCGCACACACCTCTCAGAGGCAATCCTTGCTAATGACCTGTCTTAGTTATTCTCCTCATGGCAAAAATCCAAGACTGGCTCATTAAAATTTGCAGTATTACTGTTTAATTAAGAGTCCTTTCCAAATCTGCCATGCACATTTTATAACCATGCAGAAGCCCCACAGCCCCTGGGCAACACTGACCTGTACATTTCAACAGCCCGTTCGTCCTCCTCATTGAATTCATCCTCATTCTCCTCCAGCTCTTCTAACGTCATGTCTTCATACGTTTTCACTGTATTTAAACAAGCAAAAGCAAAAAAAAAAGAAAGAAAGAAAGAAAGAAAGAAAGAAAAAAGAAAAACTAACCTAACAAGCATTTCAGGTTTGCTCCTTCGTATTGGTCGTGAAGATGTGCACACATCACAAACACCCCCGCCCACCAGGACAAGGCCTAGGGGTGATGGGTCATCAGTGTAACAAGCTGAGGGTCCTTTAAAAACACGGAGTGATGATGGAGTCTGCTGGCCTGATGGGTTTACCTTCTTCCTTCCACACAGTAACACAGGCACGAGTGAGAAGTGCATAGGTTTGTGCAACAGGAGTTCCATTTACCTGAAGTCACCTGCTCTAACCTTCCAGCACATCTGCTCAGGGACAAGGTGTCCTCCCATCCATAAGGAGCTAGGGAGGACACCAGGGTCCCCCACCCAGCCAGCCCTGGAGTTAGAGGTGATGATCGCATCCTCCGCAGTCTCTTCTTGGGACTGGCTGGCAGCTCTAGCTTTCCTTGTAACCAACTCGTATCTATGAGAACCTAACCTATTTTTATTGCCACAAGTACTCTTACATCTCAATGTGGAATCAGCCGGGTACTGCCCCATCCTCGCTCTCAGGACAGGCAATTACACCTTCCATTTCTGACGCTGGGCAGCCTCAGACCCAAGTGTCACTGTGCCCTCCTCCCAGTTGGGCCTCCTCTGGCTTCCAGATACCCTTTCCCTTTTGACCCTATGTCTCAACCCCTTGAGCCTTTGGTTGATTACAATGACCCAGTGGCCTGTGCGTGTAGCTCAATGGTTAGGGCACTTGCCTAGCACATACAAGGCCCCAGTTCGATTCCCCAGCACAACATAAAAATCAGCTGAGTGTGATGGCACATGCCTGTAGCCCCAGCACTTAGGAGGCCAAGGAAGGAGGACTGTTTTGAGTTCGAGGCTGGTTTGGTCTACCAGAGTGAGACCAACTGAGGCCCTATCTCCAAAAACAAAACAAAAGAAGGGCTCAATTTTTGTTTGGGCATCTTTTCTTTTCTTTTCTTTCTCCTTCTTATAAGACAAGGTCTCAATGTGGAGTCCAGGGTAGGCTCAAATTTGCAATCATTCTGCCTCAGCCTCCTGAGTGCTGAGATTACTGGTGTGCACCACCCTGACAGGCAGAGGTCAATTCTTTAAGTTATTTTCCTCTTTATCTGTACCTCCTCCCTTAGTGACTGAATTTCATCTTGTGCTTTTAAATACTATACCTACATTAACAATTCCCAAAGTTATGCCTCTGGCCCAGACTTCTCAAACTGGAGAAAACTCAGCTGCCTGCTCAGCAACCCTACTTAAGAGTCAAAAGAAACCAGCCCGAGACAGGGTTCCTGCTGCCCTCCACAGCTGCTGCCTTCCTGGCATCCTTGCCTGCAGGAGACCTCTCCACCTCCAGGCCACCCAGCCCAGTGGTCCCACTTTCCCACCTCTCCTCACCCAGCACATCCTGGGCGCCCATCTTCAACACACACATCCGACCCCTTCACTTTCACCATCACTTCTGCCAAAGGCCACCTTCATTTGAGTGTTGCAGCTAGGTGTCCTGCCTTGCTGCCCCACCATGTCCAGCTCAGCCAGGCAGCATCATGACCATGCTGATGAGCGTCACCAGATGGATCCATATGCTCCTGCCGATTTCCCACTCCACTAGGCACAAAAGCCAAAGCCCTTACTAGAAGATACGGGGTCCCACATGCTTTGGCTCTTACTGTCCTCTGGAAACCCAACTTTCCTGCTTACCCCGGCCACACTGGCCCCCTCGCAGATTCTCCACAAGCCAGGGCAGGCCTAACCTTACCCCCTGCATCTTCTACCTCAGGCCTGCTCAAACATCATGTTCCCAGATCAGGCTTCCCTGGCTCTGCCTAAAACAAAACCTGCCTCCCTCGAACCTTTCCGAAGCTTTCTTCCCATGGTGTGTACTGTGAGTTTCCACCATGAAGGCGGAGAACATTGCCCAGCCTGTGTACCACTGCATTCCCACTCCTCCCGCATAGAACAGCATCCGACACACAGTAAGTATTCAGCAAACATTCACTCAAACACTTTCAAATAAATGAACCAGAAAAATTAGGGACGAAAAGGCCTAGTGCCTGTGGCCAATGGTACTCTCAACTTTGGCCTAAACAATAAAGCCTTAAGGCACTTGTTTCACATGAAGATTGAGAGCTGGGTATGTAGCCTAGAGGTCGAGTGCCTGCCTAACATGTGCAAGGCCCTGGGTTCAATCTCCAGCACTGCAAATAATCAACACAGGCAGATTCCTGAGCCTCACCCTGGAGATTCTCACTCAGAAAGGTCTGGTCACATTCATACAAGCACACTAAGGGATTTTAATTCAGGTGGCAAGTTAGGCCACCCAAGGTAAGCTATTTCATCTCACCATTCTTCATCACACCACAGAAATAATCAAGTAAAACCTTGGGAGAATAAAAACACTGAGCAAATCTTCATGACTTTATCCAATGTGCTCCACAGGGGCTCGTGGGCTGCAGGCACCCAATTCCATCCCAAGAAGGTGATGGTTGGCGAGGTCCTGGGACTCACCTGAGACCCCCCCTCCCCCCCGGCAGTGACAAATGCCAGCACTCCAGGAGCTCCCCGTCTCCTGCTTCCTGCCCATAGGATCCTTCTACTGCAGCACCGGGAGGCTCTGGAAGCTAGCTGCTCCCAAACCCAAAGACCCCCAGAAGTGCAAGAGCCAGCAAGCTCACCTACTGACTGCTGGAGGATCCATTTCTCTTCCTCTTCTGCCTCTTTCTCCTTCAGACTTTCCTTTGCAGGCAGGATGCCCTTCTTGCGTAGAATGTCATTCCACTCGGTGTCTGCATTGGGGTCCTAGGATAGCAGGGTCACAGGCACCAGGTGTGCAAAATCCAGTATGGAAGGCATCATGTTGGGAAAGGGGGTGGGAAGGAAGAAAATTGTAGCCCAATTCTTCTGTGGCTTACATCTGAGTACATCCAAAATCCACAGCCACCATTCTATTCTTCCTACATATTCTACCTCCCTCACCCCACTGAGGAATCAGTCTTGGGGAAAAATTCTGGACATGACATGTGGAACAGCATCAATACTAGAACTAAGGTTATGACCTGGCTTCTGCCCATTACTTTTTATTATTGACTTTGAGAAAAATCACTCAACAGATACCTACGTGCATACTATACGAGAACCACTGAATAAGGCAAAGAAAACACAGTATCATGCACCAGATGTTAGTCAAAAAAAGAGACAGGCAGTGAGAAAATGCATACATAAGCCATGCTACCTATGTAGAAACAATTTGGGGCAAACTGGCTGCTGGTCTAGAGGTACAGAGGACCCACTTTTCTTGGGGTGGACAGGATTTTGTTTTGTTTCTGGTTTTGGTAGAAGTGAAATTTAACCATCACCCGAGGTGGGAAAAGCACCAGCCATGATTCATCGGGGACTGAGGAAATAACCTTCCAGTCAGGGGGCCAGCATAGGCAACAGGCTCAAAAGCAAGGTGACTGTGACACTTTGAGCATTTCAAAGCTTTGAGAGGCTACAGAGGTTGAGCTGAAAGATTTTGCCAAAGGCCCAGTCTGGGGAAAGTACTAAGACCTGAGAGGAGCTCTAACAGCCAACTTTATCAAACACTAGATGCTACATCTCTAAGTGGTTTGCCAGGGTCTACTCATTTCTCTCAAGCCTATCTGAGAATAAAAAGGGGGCTGGAGGGCTGGGGAGACAGCTCAGCATGAAGACCTTGTGCTCAATCCCTGGTACAATAAAAAAAAACCCAGCATGAAAACCTAGGACAACCAAGGTTCAGCCCCCCACCTCTGGGTTACAGTCTTGCTCAGATGCATAGAAAGAAAAATGACCAGGATCCTTTAAACAGAGTGGACAGGCAAAGAAGGTCCCTGAAGTGACATTTTTGAGCAGGTACCTAAAGCACAGAGCCTACCAAGACCCAGAGCAACCCTGGAGCCATTTCAGAGCCTGTGGCTGGGGCAGCCTTGCAATAGCTGTAGCCCATTCTCTTTCTACATCCATCGCTCTAATCAGGGCCACGCCCTCTCCACATCCCACCTGCCACGGAGCCCAGGCTACTTGTAACTACTGATTACAGAAAGATCAGGAGTGGCTGGGACTTAGACAAGTAACAAAATTTGGCTGGCGCGGGGTTTTGTTCCTCAAGACCACTTCTATGGGGTTGTCTTTCACTTTGAACATTTTGGTCCAATTCTATTATGAAATTCCAGGGAAGGGGGTAAGAAAAAGAGGATGGAGTGAGACCCAGAACACAAAACTAGAGAATTCTAATTTTATTCGCCTTAAGAAATTAATTTAAGAATTCCAGACGGACCCTGGAGCCCAGGGAGCCTGAAAAGAAGACAAGCAAAGAAAACAAAAGAGCTGGAGAAGAAAGTGCCGTTAAAGCCCTCTGGCAGCTCTAAGACAGCCAGCAACTCGGAGTTCTGACCCTGGTTCACGTGGGGGACCCCTCACTTCTCCCACCTGCCCAAATGCCTCCTAAAGAAGTTCATAAACAAGTTAAGTCAACTGTGATCTGCTAAGTCCTTTCTTCACAGGCCCGGGAACAGACCCAACACCAGGACGGAGATCTGGGGAGCAGGGCGCCCTCAGCAGGGACACCCAGCCCGCGAGTTCGCGTGGGACCACGCCCGCCTCCCGCACTGCGCCTGCGCGGGACCTAGATTCGCAAGGCCTCCCTGGCGCCGCGGCTCCGGTCACTCTGCGCAGGCCGAGGGCCGGACAGACCCCACCAGGTACCAGGGGCTCTCGCGGCCTTCGAGGCTCCGCGCACCCAGTCTCGCTAACCTGCATCTTTTCCTGCGAAGCTCAGACCAGGGCCGCCGCTGCGCCCCCACCCCTCAGCTCTCTTCTGCGCACGCGCGCCTCCGCTCCGCCTCTTCTCTTGGCCCCGCCCCCTGCCTTCAGGAACGAGCTGGGCGGAGCCAGGACTGAAGCGAGGCTCTGCGCCTGCGCTCCCTGCTCAAGGACCCGGCGCGGGAGTTGTGCGCATGTGCACAACTGGACGCTGGACAGTAGCGGGGTGGGGCTGGAACCTAGGCGACCCGAAGCTATTCCCGGCGCTACCTTATTAGGGCAGGTGCTCGGTGGAGGAGTGGTGGGGCTAGGCGTCAGTCCCAGAGCGACTGCCCCAGCTGCCTTCGGGAACCTGTGAAGAAATCACAGCCTGCCCAACCAGGAAGTCAGAAATACAAATGCGTTTCGGCGACTTGACGCTACAATTATAAAGGATGCTGGGTCACTTGGAATTTATGAGACATCCATCACAGTATTCTCGGCTCTGCGGACACACAGTGACCCAAACAGGCAAGGGCTGGGGTTTTGACTCCTGATCGTGCGCTTGTCCCTGGATTCAATCCCCAGCACACACATTTTAAAAAGTTATTTAAGCTCTTTCCATCTTCAGAAACTAATACGCAAAAGTGCTTAGCTGTATGGCACTACGTAAAAATCAGCCATGTGACTTGTGAAATGCAGGGCCCGGGCTTCCGCCTAGTGCACCACAAGGAGTTTTGAGTTGAGAGCCATATCGCTCCCTACTGTTCAAGGAAACACCCTACACACCTGGGCTAAGCCTCCTGGAGACGAAGCAGGCGCTGATTGTAGAGGCCCACACACCTTGGGGGCAGTGCAGGGCTCCGGACCACGGGTAAGCATTGGAATTTACTGGGAAATTTAATAAATCCCTCCTATCCCGGCACCATTTGCAGAGGAAGTAGAATCCCCGGAAGTGGAGCCTGAAACTGGGGATAGGATTGGGGGTGGGGGGGTCCTTGCTGTGTGCATGGCCAATCAAAGGAGAGCTTGACAGCGACTCGTTGAACTTTGGCAGTTCTCTTTAAGAATGGTAAAATCATTAAAAATTAGGCATTGTCTTATTTATTTATCTTCTTGCAGGGACAAAATACCTGACATCCACAATTTAAAGGAAAGATGCATTTATCTCCGTTTCAGAAGGTCTGTCACACAGTCTATTGTCAGATGGGGCCGCCAGCACAAGGCAGAGGCTGGAGAGCTGCTCATCCCACTGTGAATGGAAGCCAGGTGAAGGAGGAGCAACCAGACAGCTTTCTACAGAAGAAGCTGCCCTTCTTCTGTAAGTACTTCAAGCTGCCAGTTGCCCCTCCTCCCCTCCTGGCCCTCAAGTCAATAACAGACACCTGAAATCTGCCCTAGACAATCCCCAGTCTCAACAATTAAACAGTCTTTCCAGGTAAAACCTTAAACACGGCCCCTTCCAGCCAGGCCCTACTTCCCAATTCCACATAATTCCAAATACAGGAGGCTGTAGGGGGACACTCAAGATCCAAACCATAGCAGGCAGGAGGTAAAAGTTTATTTAACCTGAAAAAAAAAGAAAAAATTACAGGTTACCAATTTGTAAGAGAGGACAAACTCCACGAACATAACAAAACCCGGAGAAAACACCGTTGTTTCTGCACGCTGTTGGCAAGTTTATATGAACTGAGAACTGAAGTTTGCGCAAATAGCGTCACACACAATGAGCCTACAATGATCAGCTGATTAGATTCCCCAGTACCTGTGGAGAGGTTGGGGTGTGTTGCACAGCCAGAGTATCAGGGACTGTCTTGGCTCATTTGCATGGCCACATCCATTGCCCTCCTTCTCTATATCTGATTTGACATCCCATGATTAAATCCTTTGATTACAGACACTCTGGCTTCCCGCCAGCCAGGAGTAAGTATGCCCTCAGATAGCATCTGAAGCCTACAGCAGAGGTTTCTGGCTTCAGGTGACCGGCCTAACTAATGCTTCCATTGATTTTTTAAAAATGCTTTAACTCATGGCTTCTATTGTGTAATTACAAATACCACATGTAACTGCTAACTGGTTGGAACATGCTATTTGGGGAAACCTAAATTCATGTTCCCAGGCCACTGATCACTCTTATTTGGCTTCAGAATAAACAGTCTCTTCCTCTCTTTGAGGTAAGAGGTGTGTTTGTGTCAACAGTTCCCACATATTCTCGCTTGCATAAGTCAAGCTTTGTTCCTTCAAGAATTACTCAAGGGCTGGGTTCCTAGCTCAGTGACTACAGTGCTTGCCTGGGAAGGCGTGGCCCTGCTCTCCATCCCCCAGCCCCATATAATAGCTGGGGGTTGATAGAACACACCTGTGATCCTCGCACTCACGAGGCTGAGCAGGAGGATTGCTGTGAGTTCAAGGCCAGCCTGGGCTCCATAGTGAAGAGACCAGCCTGGACTATGGAGTGAGACCCTATCTCAAAAAAAAAAAAAAAAGTACTCAAATACCTCATTTTACAAGCAGAACATCAAGACTGCATTCTTGTGACCATACATTCTAAAGCCCTGTATCTTCATATCATACCCTGGGTGACGGTGGATGGCAATACTTCAGCAAGTCATTTCTACTCTGGGATAACCAGAAATAACCACACATGGGGCAACTAGAAACCACATAAGTGTATCCATAAATTCTTTCCCTGTTCAGCTCTCCCTTATGAATTGTTTTCTGATTCATTGTAGACTACTTTAATATCTATAACTTTATTTGCACGGATTGACATTGTTCTTGTGCAAAGCTTTTGAATGGCTTTTGCCAGATTTTGCTTCAGTCTCCCCTGTGGAAGTGTTTCTAAAAGGTCAATTTTCTTGCCATTTTCCCCACTATTTTTATTAATATACAAATGTAATACATAGTATTTACAATGAATTTGGGTGTTTCATACATCTATGTATCATATCGACTTCACAATCCCTTACCATCTTTGTGTACACTTGTTCCTGGCAGAGATAGCAAACTTGGGCAGACTTGGCATAGGAGCTCCCTAATCCCTTTCTGCCTCTGGGACAGGTGTGTATGGACCTATAAATGAAGAATAAATTTAATAAAACATAGAGAAATTCTGGAGTTATATACAGTATGTATGTGTGTGTATTTTTAACGTTACTGGAAATAGAACCAGAGCCTGTTTGTGTGTATATTTTTTTAACAGTAGTGGAGATAGAACCAGAGCTTTTGCCCTGAGATACATCCCCAGCCCTTCTTAATTTTTTTTATTTTGAGACAAAGACTAAGTTGCCTTGGTTGGTCTACACTTGTAACCCTCCTGCCTCAGCCTCCCTGAGTCCTGGAATTAACAAGCAGCTTTGACTATGCTTAGCTATTGTATAGATTTCTTCATAGACAAATTGTACAAAAATTCTGCTTAGCTCAAGTACCTGTAGGAATGTGACTCAGACATACTTCACCAAGACTCTCCTGTGATGTGTGTCCACGTGGGACATTACTGTTTCTTCACTTTAGTGATTTTCCAGGCAAAAAATGCCTGGTGTTAATGACCCTTGGACAGACTGCCAGGAAAACTGCTGCAGCTGGCATTGATGTTTAGTGCCTGTGATTCTTTGCTTTATGGGATTCTGTGTATAGAAATGTTGCCATTAGCCCAACGTTCCTGCTCCTGGGGAAGGCAGCCAAGTAGATTCCCATAGCAGGCAGATCTCAAAATGGTGTAAGATCACAGGCTGGTTTGTAAAAAAGCCGCTGAGCAGTCATAGTTAAAAGAGCAAGTGTATTTGTGCCCCGGGGCTGGAGGAATAGCACAGCGGTTTGAGTGCTTGCCTACAAGCTCAAAGCCCTAAGTTGGATTTCCCAGCACCACATAAACTGGTTGTGGTGGTGCATGCCTGTAATCCCAGCACCTGGGAGGCTGAGGCTGGGAGGATCACCAAGAGTTCAAGGCCAGCCTGGGCTATATAGCAGCAGGATCAGACTGAACTACAGAGTGAGACCTTGCCTCAGTAAATAAATAAATAAATAAATAAATAAAGAGCTGTTATTAAATGTGGGACTCCATGACTGCTGCCCACTCAACCAAAATCTGTACTTCAGATGTGGCTCAGTGGTAAAATGACCCAAGGTTCAGTCCTGGAGTTGGAGGCGGGGGGAGAAGCAGAGAAAGAGGAAGAAGGGAGACACCAGACCCAAAAGAGTACAAGCATACATACCATATGATTTATATATGAAATTATTAAAAATGCAGTGCAACTTGTAAAAGCAGAATGGTTGCAGAAAGATAGGCAGCACAGAGAAACTAAAGAGGCTTGTGAGGACGCCCTGGGGGTAGTGAATATGTTTATTATCTTGATTGTAGTGATGGTTTTGTGAGTCTGTTCATACAACAAATTGGCCAGATTGTACACATCACTAAGTGTTTGTAGTTTAATATATGTCTCTAGTTTTGATGGTGTGTCACAATAAATCTGTTTTCCTGAAGTGCTCAGTTTAGATCTGACTGGCCTGGCCCCTCTTTCTAAAGAACTGAAAGTTGGCATTGAAGCTTCAGATTTTAGGGCTCATCTGGAAGCGTTCCCCAGATCTTGCCTGTTCCACCTCTTGAGTTTTTCTAGAATCTCTCTGCTATGGTCTGAATGTTTGTGCTCCCCTGATTTCTAATATGTTGAGATCCTGTTACCCAAGGTGATGGGGTGAGAAAGTGGCCTTTGAAGAGTCATTAGGCCCTGAGGGTAGAGCTTCATGATTGGTATTAGTCCCCTAAAACAGGCTCGGAGGCATCTCTTGCCTGTTCCATCATACGGATATGAATACACAGTGTAAGGCAGTAGTCTATAAACCAGGAAGCAACCCTCAGGGTAATACACTGAAACTGCTGGTGTTCTGGACTTGTCCTCCAGAACAGTGAGAAATGCATTGCTGTTATTGAGAAGCCATCAGTGTGTGGTATTTTGTTATAGCATCCCCACCAACCATGACCCCCTACTTGCCATTGCAGCTTCTCTACTGCCTGCACCCCAACTCAAACCATCATCATTTCTCTCCTAGATTTCTGCAAAGCTCCTACCTCAGGAGTCATTGTATCTTTCAACCCCTTCCATATACTGAGTTCTCATTTAAAAATATGAGCCTGGCCCAGTGTTGCTGGCTGGTAATCCCAGTACTTTGGAAGGTTGAGTCAGGAGGATTGCAAGTTTGCAAGTTTGAGCCCAGCTAAGCAGCAACAACAACAACAAAACCCTGATTGTTCAGGTTCTATCCATGGCTTCTCCCTGACTTGAATGCGGCGTTAGCTTTTTAACAACCCTCCAGTGTCCTCTAGGGGGCAGCCTTCGCCTCTTTCTAGCGTCATGGTTTCAGCAGCATCTGCAACTCTTGCCTTCCAGGCGCCGTACTCATCTTTTTGGGGGGGGTTCTACCTTGTGCAGCACCAGCTTTTGCTCCAGGTCACACACTTGGGTTCTCTCTTTGTTAGCAAGCTCCCAGACACTCCACCACTTCAGCTCCAGTGTGACAATAGTCTTGTCTATGATGTCTGCTCATAGAGTGGTTTTCCAACCACCAGACCTCACACCCACTAAGTAACCAGCCCCAGGCATTCCCTACCTACTATTCTGAAAGGATATTCATCTAATAAATTACAAACAATTTTTTAAATAATGGACATAATTATTTAACTATAAAAAAGAATAATAAAGCTTCACAGTGGAAGTCTTCCAGAACAACTACTGGAGAAAACAGTCAAGTAGCCAGGTCATTACACCAAATACTTGTGTGTGTGTGTGTGTGTGTGTGTGTGTGTGTGTGTGTGTTCACTTTCATTTATTTCTGACTTTTTGACATAAGAGCTAAAGAAGCAGAACTTTCTAAACAGAAATGGAATCACTGTGAATACAAATGATATTAATGTAGGCTAGTACTGCATGTTGCCCTGGGTAACCAAAATAACACAGACGGAGTGACTGGGTTTTCTAAAATAATGAACAATTTGGTAAAATTCCTGCCAAAGTATAATTCTCTGTCAATGTAAGAGGAAGCTACTTTCCTAGAAATTGTGTATGTTCCTAAAACATTTAGTTAAAGCTGAACAAAAAATTATGCATACTGTAAGCAGTTTTCACTCAGCTATATGATATTCTGGAACTTTGTAGAACATGTGGCAATCCTGACCTCCACCCAGGAATCGCAGCGGTACTCCTACCCTACCCCCCTGCCCAAGTCATCATGGCAAGCAACAAGCCCTCCCAAGATGTCCCCTCAGATTGTTGCTGCCCTCCTAGGAAAGAAAGTATTATCTTACCCCAACCTCATCAGCTGATATGTTTGAAGTCTCTAATTTCTTGGTCCTAAAGTCGACAATGGGAACGTCTCTTCTTTCCTCTAATATCCCCATTGGCCTGCCACCCTTTGCCTGGGACTCACACTCCTGCAAGCTATAAGGAGGGAAGAGAGGGTTCATATTGAGGTTTCCCCACATAGCACGTTCCAGCAAGTTAGCAGTTACTTGCAGTATACGTAATTACAAAACAGAAAAAGCACTGATAAATGATTGTTACTGGGTTAGTATTTATACTATGCTTCTACTTATGTTTTTTTTTAAAGGCGTACTATGAACAGTTGCCATGTGGCCAGCAGAAACCTTCTGCTTCTGTTTACCTGTTAATGGCACCAAGAGACCCCCACAGATTGACCAGGTAAGCCAGGTAGGGTTGTGGAAGCACTCTGTATGATGCCAATGAAACAACAAAATTGCCTAACGACACGATTCAAAAAATTTGCTCAGTCCCAACTACACAGACCTATACTTCCAATGTTAAGGATCAAACCCTTCCTTGACTCTGTTCCCCTCCAGCTACAGACCTGCTCTCTGGAGCCCCTTCTGCAATGCTCTTGGCTCAGACCTCTGCTGTGTCTCCTCCTTGCTGTTGACATGACACAAACCCAGGCACCTGTGTGGTATGTGGAAGGCAAATGCCTTTCATGACTTTGAACCCTTTGTCAATTAATATTCTACCACACTAGAGTTTTGTATTATAAAAATCACATATTAGTGTGTCATAACCTTTTACACTTCATAGGCAGAATGAATCAGAAAATGTTACAAAAGGTGTGACTGTCATACATTCATACCAGTATTAATCAACTCATATCATTCATCAGAAATTGTATATAAAAATATAATATATTGATGGGTAGGAGTTTAGAAAAGAAGAACTGCAAAGTGAGGTACCTGAGAGCCCCTGCAGAGCTTCTGGGGGCTTTTAAAGGCCTGAAACAAGCTCCTTCGAGTGATGCAGCACATGAACTTCCCACTCAGCACCGCTTCACCCTTTATACCGCTGACAGAGTGGGCAACGCTTTAGGCATCCTAACCAAGCAGACAGGAAGCTAACGTGGCTGCACTTCGAGAGCCTGTTCTTCCTCTCCTGTGTCAATTCCATCCCCCCACCATTCCAACCCCCTTATACTGAGCAGGAACATGCCGTAGGACACCAAAAAGGATATACCCTTAATTCCTGTGGGTGATGGGAGGCCCCCCGATGGCTGCTCTCTAATGCCTGGGGTGATACAAAGGAATACTGTAAAGGAAATTTATAACTCATATTACTTGGGAAGAAAACATACACTATCCCTCTTAAATGACAAGGCTTTTGTGAAAGATAAATTTCCCACACTGTAGCAGTAATACAGGGATGTTAAGTTTGCCTTAAAACAAATCCTAGAAATTTCAACTCCGACCACCAGGAAGACAGCGTAGAGAACCTACCCAGGGGAGGACTGGCAAATCCACTTTACCCATATGGCTGGGGATAATACAGCCAATGGTTGCTTGTACTGGTAGATACTTATACCAGATTGAGGCATTCCTCACGAGGATCGAGAAGACTCAGGAGGTTGTTAAGATTCTGGTTAATAAAACTATTCCTCAGTTTGGGGTTCCCCACAACATACAGAATGGTAACAGTCTAGCCTCAGAACAGAAATACCCAGGGAGTCTCAAAGGCCGTGGGACTTAATTTTCAGCTTGATGGTGTATGGAGGCCCCAGTCTTTGGGTCAGGTAGAACAGGCAAATGATCTCCTTAAATGACACTTTGCTAAAGTCTCTCAGGAGTACAAGGAGTACAAGGACCTTGTCCCTCCAGCCCTGATTGGTCTGTGAAATACCCCTTAATTCCAAGGACTGATGCCCTTCAAATCTCACTCTGGGAGGCTCTTCCTTCACCAGGATATTCTGGTAGCCTGAGAGGCTGAGGAACCCCTCAAACATGTTACATCCTGCTCCAATTTCAACACCTTTCAGCCCTCAAGGAAACTCATTCTTCACCTCTCTCCCCAGGGGTACCTCTTCTCCCCAAGTTCCAAGGTTTTAATCAAAACCCTAGACAAATAGTCTCAATTCATGTTGGGAGGGACCTTTGTCAATCTCGTCCCCTCCCACTGCTGTGAGGGTTGTTGGACAGTATGCCTGGAGCCATCCTTCCCTGGCAAAACCCTGGACAGCAGATAATTCCAGGCCTGTCCCATCTCCAATGCCCACCACAGCTCCTTAAACCCCAGATATATCCTACACCTGTGAGCCTGGGACAGACGTTTGCATTCTTTTCAAATAATTGAGGCTATGAAACTTCAGGTGGTGTTATAAATGGAACCCCACATGGAAACTTCCTTCTGCCATAGACCACTTGACTACCTGACAAGCCATCAGCCCTGAAGAGCCACCACATAGATCTTCCAGGAAGGAACCCCTCATGCCTCCTGTACCCTTGTTCAGTTGAGTAGTCAGAGCGGTCGGCACCTTATCCCCTACAGCAGTAGGGTGGTTTTCTCAGAGGGGAGAATGCCAGGCAGGAGTTCAGGGAAGGAAAACTGCATGGTAGGGTATTTAGTGGACCTTTCCCCCATTAGAAGCTATTTTTCAGTTGAAGTTTTTTTTTTCCAGTTTCTATAGACTAACTGGTTAATAAATTTCAGTTTCCTGCAGCCCAAGAGGAGACTCACTTCTCCACCCTCAACTCCTTCCCAGCCCCTGACCCTGGCCCTATTTAGTCCCAGTTCAGCTTCCCACCATGCAAAAGAAAGACCAATCTCCAAAAGTCATCCCCTTTGGTCTCAGGGGTGTATGAAGAATACCCAGGTCTCTATCGACAGAGATGCACTTGGGGTCCCCTTCAGGACTCTTCTCTCAGAACTCTCTTTCACTGATAAATCCTACTTTCATTTTTTGCTTAAATTGGATTCAGGCATTTTATTCTTCACCACTCAAGGGTTCGTGGACCCTATGTTCACCATCAGCTTCCCCTGGGTGAGATCTGCAATAGTATCAGTTGAACAGCTGTTTAATTTGAGTAAGTAAACTGCACTGCCTTCATTTACCATGGAAATGTGTGCCAAGGAAGAGACAAAGATGGGACAGGAATAACTTCTTAAACTCAAAAGCTGCCTCTATGTAGTTTAGCCAGTTAAAAATAGATGTCTGTTTCAAATTGCTCAGATCCTCATCCCAGGCAAAAGAACAGAAGTTTTCACGTTCAAACCAGAACATCTAAAACATCCCCATGGTTACTTTGCAGTCTTCAGGTTTAGATTTTTTTTCTACCAGTTCCTGCTCTCAGATACAAAATGTAGAGGGGCAGGCAGTGAGCTAAGTTATGCAACCGTGTGACTCACATCTGAGGCATATTTCTCAAGGAAGGACAAAACTCATGCCAAGAGTGTCAGCCATACACATTAAAAAGTACAGTTGTAGTTTTAAAATATTATCAATGTAAGTAAAAAAAAAAATAGAGAACAGCAAGTTTGCTTTTGCTATGGTTTGGATCTGGACTGTCCCCCCAATGTCTCATGTATTTGGATGTAGTGGTGTAACCACGGAGCCATGTGTTATTGAGAGGTGAGATGTGGCTGGAAGGGGCAGATGCTTGGGGATTGAACTGGACCGGTTATATCAACTTGTTGAGATTTGGCAGGCACCCAGGGAAGAGCTTTTAGGTATATGCTGTTGACTTCTGGGCCAGTAAGGGAGAGAGGGTCACTCCATCTGGGCTTGAATTAAGTAAAGGATGGAAGAAGAAACATTGTTACAGCTTCTTGGGAGGAAGGCTCTAGCCTCGCCTGAGTCCCTAGTCATGGACTTACTGTTCACTTCCCTCTGCTCCTCCTTCACTTGACTTCTGTCTGCAATGCTGTGAACAACTCTCCAGCCTCTGTTATAGGCTTTTACTGTTGCCAGCTGCCTATGAATGGGTTGTGTGAGACCTTCTGAAACTGTGAGCTAAATAAATCCTTCCTCCCCTAAGTTGTGAATGTTGGGTATTCGATCATAGCAACAGATAAATAACTAAGACAGCCTCCTTGTTTCCTGTCCCCTGATATAACTGCAGGTAGTAGTTTTGTTATGCACCTTACACAACATTTAGGATACGTAGAAGCACACGTATGAACTCACATACACTCTCACATATCCATACATGTACTTTGAGCCCTCTTCAATAATTGAACATGTGTAAATGGGGTTCTAGTAGAACCCCAGAAGTTTCCTGCTCACCTTGCTGCTCCTTTCCTATCAGAGCATGTGAGACTATTTCTGGTTAGGGAGACAGGGCCTAAAAGGTCGTAGTCTGCCTCAGGGTCCCACTGATAATACCATCCTGGACAAGCTAAGTCTTCTTTCCTGAGTGTCATTGCATGTCATGGTGGCTTCAGTGTCTTGAATTGATCCAAAACACAGACCTCTTGTGGTCATTCTGGCTCTAAGGGAAGACCTAGAGGCTGCACAGTGCCAGATCCAGAGGCTAAGATAGAGGACAACACACTGTTCTGCCTGTTACTTCTTTGTTTCTGTGACTCAATACTTGACATGGGCAACTCAAAGGAGGAAAAATTTATTTAGCTTACAGTTTCAGAAAGTCACAGTCCATTCATAGGTGGGCCACTGGAAAACGGTGTAATCACCTGATGGGGCCACAGTTAAAGCCAGAGCCAGAGCTAGTGCTCTGGGAGAGAGAGAGAGAGAGATCCTCACAGCAGCATGGCAGAACAGAGACAAGACTGGGAGGAAGGGCAGGACCAGCACACACCCCTCCAGGTCAAGCCACAAGCATCCGTCCCTTCTAGCCAGGCCCCGCATTCCCACAGTACGCAATATCCATAGGAAGGTGAGGCTTTTGGGGGCCACCTCAGATCTAAACCACAAAGTGTCCTGCATTGACAAGTCTGCCTTTCCATTGGGTGGCCCTCAGCAGTGGCATTCACTATATCTGTGATCACACTGTATAAAGACACAAAAGAGGGTGTGTTGCTTAGGATACCCAACATCCACAGACAGGATGCCAAGAGAGGAAGGGACACGAGGAGGGGAAGAAGTAGAAGGGCCACCGAGGAGGCAGGCTCCACTGGGTCAGGGGATCAAAGGGGAGAGGACTGGAAGAGCCATGGCAGCCACTAGTGCAAAGGAGCGGCTCTGACGCTGCTCCCTGGCAGGAAGTAGCATGGGAGAGGTCAACACATGCCCCCAACACCCAGCCCCAGTGCTCCACCCCTTCCAGCCAGGCCCCACCTCCCAACAGCACGTGGTCCCATGGCTACTCCACAGCATGTAAACACGTGAGGCTTTTGGGGGACATTCCAGATCCAAACCACAGCAGGGGACTTCCACAGCTGCTTCAGGAAGTAGCAGAGCAATGAGATAAGTGTGCGTGAAGTGGGGGGGGGGGGAGTTTTATTTTGGAGGGGATTTATGGCAATGTATCTTTTACTGTAATTTTTCTAATTTAGACATTCACTATATATTTGCTCACCCTTACATCTCCTCTGTTCCCCAGTTTCCCCACCTATTTTACCTGTGGAGGTGACAGTAATATCAGCTGCACAGGTTGAGCACTCAATGAGTTAATACACAGCCACTCGCATCTACACATCCTGTAAGTGTTCACTCTTACTTATTATTTGAACCATTTTCCACCTCTACTTTTATTCTTAGAAGATATGTTACAAAGATATATACATTACAGTACAGTGACTCTGGGAATACAAGAGTTATGAAAATACAACATCACCATGACTCATACCCTGGCTGCAGTGCCTTACCTGGCTGCCGGGTGCCAGAGGGCAAATGCTTGGCTCTAAGCATCCTAGAAGCCAAGGGACACATTGTTCATTTCAAGATTCACAATGTCCCTGAGGGGGAAAATAAAGTATCATTTGATCGGAGGGAACACAGCTTCCTCTTTGTCCAAGAGCTCAGAAAAATAAGCTACAGTTTAAATTGTCATTTTGCTCCCAGAAAGGTTTAAGGGAAAGGTAATACAAAAGAGAATCAGACCGAATACATCTTCCGTTGATGGACTGATGTTCTCCCCGTGTCCTGCTGTCAAAAAGAAACCCTTGTAGCTGTTCTCAGCCAAAGTGATGAATCAAGAATCTGAAGAAGAGGCCGGTCATAGGCTGAGCTTGGAGGCCCAAGGGCTTGATACAAAATTGTGTTCAATGCTTAACACACACATTTGGGTCCCTCACAATGAGGGCAGATGCCTCCTGAAAGGCCAAGACTCAGTGACAACAGTGGGGTTGACTAGTCCAGGATGCTGCAATAACTTTGTTGAGATAAAATACCACTCTTCCCACTGGAGTGGTGGGGAGGGGAGGTTCCCAGGTCCATAGACTCTCATGCTGTGAAGAGTAAAGTGGACAGTGTCTGAAAATTGTGCATGTAAACACTGTGCCATTTTATACAAAAGACCCGAGCACCTGCAGGTTTTGGTGTCCTTGGGAGGGAGGGCCGGTCCTGGAAGCCCACTCCCCTCCAAGGATGCTGAGGGATGATTGCACATCTTTAACTATTCCAGGTGATTCTGTTAGGCAGCCAGCACTGATATTTGTTGGCCTTAGTGCTCAGACTGAAGTCTGGGGACTAGGCACAGGGGTTGCCTCACTGAGAACTGGTTCTACTTGCAGAGACTTGGGGTCCACCTCAGACCTGCTAAGTCAGAACCTACAGCTTGAGCCAGTTCCAGGTGAAATCTCTAAAATCTCTAAATCAAAGTCCTGCTGAAGAAAACCAAATCTGGCCCTAGGGACAAGGAAAGGTGAGGAAGAAGCCCTGTGTCTCCTGTGTGGAGGAGTCCAGGCTAGTCTGCTACATGATGACAATTTGTGGTCTGTTGCCTCAATCCCCTCCCTTGGTGGCTCCTGTGAACCACCACCAGTGAGAGTAAAGGGCGCTAAGGTTTGGTTTGTCCTCAAGAATCCATGTGTAGGAACCTTGGTCTCCCAAGTCCTCTGTTAATGTTATTTGGGGATGGGAACTTTGGGAGCTGAATGGGTCATGTGAGTTCTGCCACTCATCGATTAATGGGCTATGGATGGAGAAATTTTATTGTACAAGAAAGTGCTTTCGACCATATTTGCTCTGTCTTGCCATGTGACACTAGCATGGCATGGCTGAGCAGGTAGGCTCATATAACCTATGCATATCACCCATATACTTTAAATCACCTCTAGATGACCTGAAATGCCTCACACACTACCTACATGCCACTTGATTTGCATGGATTCATCATGCTATTTGTCACATGGTGAGATTAAGTTTTACTGTTTTGAACTTTCTAGAATTTTTTTTCCCGAAGATCTTTAATCCCTGGTTGGTTGAATCTTTGAATGCAGAATTTACTGATATGCAAGGCCAGCTAGATGATGCCTGGAGCCCACTCCACGTGTTGCAGTTTAGTGGATTGGGGTGGGTGGAGCCAGGCATTGTCATCTTTAAAACTTCTCAGTGTAGGTTCTGACTTAGCAGGTTAATGAGCCGTCAAGACTGAGAACCAAGGTCATGGAGCTTTCCATCCTCCTCAGATATAATGAGACTTTCTTTTTTAATCTGACTACTTGGAAAGACTCACTGTAGAAGACATAAGAACCTGTTTGTAGGACTCTAACCTTCTCTCAGATGGGTCGGCAACCAAGGGACAAAGTATAAGAGAAAATATATTAGTGTTATTAAGACCAGAAAAAGGTATTTATGTGTGGGCTGTTGTAGTCACCCATGGTAGGCTGAATAATGGTTTCATGACACGTAGATGCATGGTATGTCAGAAAGGAGGCTGGGCTGGGAGGCTGAAGCCCTCTACCTCCTCCTGGATTCTGGCTACTACGTAGTGAAGCTCAGGGAAAGCCTTACAAAGAGAGTTCCTGTTCGGGGTTGGCCTCAGCAGGACCGTAAAGAAGCTGGTGTCCATCCAGTTCTTACCTCAGAACAGTGGTTCTCAAGTGTTTGGTGAAACAGGATGGACAATGTCTGAAAACTTGTTAAAAATGCAAGTTCTCAGGCCCTGCCCAGGACTTCCTGAAGCAACATTTCCCATGTGGTGTCCCAGGTGGTGAGTTTTAACCAGGAGATTCTGGTGCACAGTCAAGTTTGAGAGTCCCTGGTACATGGGGCTTGGTGGCACCTCTTCCTCTATTTGTGTGATGACCTGCGAGCTTCCAAGCCAGAGACAGCACATCTTCAGGAGAAGATGGGCCCATGTGGCTCACTTGTAATTTCTCTCTGCCCGAGGATCAGCCCAGGAAAATCCCAACGTCAGTGCTCAGCCTTGGAGATGCCCAAGGTCATGTCACTAGGCCAGCCTCCCCGGAGGGTCTTCAGAGGCTGCAGGATTGTTGCTTCCAACCCCTTCCTTGCCCTTCTCTCTAGAGCTCTCGGGGACTATGTCCTCCCCAGAGCTCACACAGCTTCTTGGTCAAGCCCAAGACAGCTGCCCCCATGTCCTGCAAGCGAATGTACAAGGCTGCAGGCTTTCAAAGAACGGTCACCATCTGGGAACTCATTAGGAATGCAAGTCCTCAAGCTCCACTCCTCCAAAGCAGAGACTGTAGTTAGCAAGCCCTCCAGGGAGTTCTGACGCACAGGAAGTTCAAGAACTACCAGTGTGGACACTTCCTATGCTCAGGGCCCTTATTTCTCGTCTACAAAATGACCCTTGGGGAAGGAGGCTCCTATGTTTTCTCTCCAAAGGAACTAGCCGCTTTCCACTTACTGAAGAAATAGCTAATGCTTACTAAGTGTCCTGGACCACAGTGATATCTGAGTGCTGATTTATTTAATCTACATAACAGCTATAAAAGGTAAAATTAGCCTAGCAGTCCTGGATGGTCGGGATGTGGAATGTCCCCTCAAAACCCCATGTATTTGGATGTAATGGGACAACTGAAACTGTGTGTTTAAGGCAGGTGGGGACTGGCTGGAAGGGTCACAGCTTGGGGTTTGATCTGGAAAGACTGTGTCAACTTGTTGAGATTGGGGGTCTGCCTAGGGTGGAGCTTTCAGTTGTTTGTTACTGACTTGTGGACCAGAAAGTGAGGAGGGACTCTCACCCCGGGTGTGGGAAGCCCAACTGGCAGTTAGAACTTAGTAAAGAACAGGAGAAGAAGCAGGGTTACAGCTTCTTTCTGGGAAGGCCCTGGCCGCACCTGAGTCTCCGGACCTGGCTTAGCCCCTGCTTCCTTTGATTTCTGTTTACAGTGGGGAGAGCAGCTCTCCAGCCTCTGCCATGAGTTTCCACCATTGCTGGCTGTGTATGAACAGACTGTGTGAGACCTTCTGAAACTGTGAGCTAAATAAATCTTTCCTCCCCTAAGTTGTGGATGTTGGGTATCTTGTCCCAGCAACAAGTAGGTAACTAAGACAAGTCCCCAACCTTTTTGGAACCAAGAGCCAGTTTTATTCCAGAGGGTTTGTGTCGTTGGGGCAGGGGAACACAGCAAGCATTAGACCCTCACAAGGAGCTTGTAGCCTGTATCTGTCACATCTGTTTGTGTCTCACAGTGGGGTCACTACCCTTTGGGAACCTAATGCCGCCACTGAACTGACCTGAGGTGGAGCTCTGGGGGTAACGTCGGTGATGGTTAGTGGCTGTTAAGTGCAGATGAATCATCACATGCTCACTCCTTGTTTACCTCTGTGTAGCTGTGCGGCTCCTAACAGCCCGCCGCCTGGGAATCATGACCTCTGAATTGGCCCATTTGATAAGTGAGAAAACCGAGGTGCAGAGGCACAGAGTAACTTCCTGAATGCGTCAGCAGTTTAGCTGGGATTAAAACTCAGCCGGTCTGGCTCCATAGCCCGTGTGCCTAAGGTCTACTCAAAGTTGTCTTTGATTCTTTTTTTTTTAACTTAAAAGGATTGAATTAGAAATTCTCCATGACACGCACACCTCTTTGACTTGATAAAATTGATTTTTACTGTGCTTCCAAATCTGCCCACATCCTTACTGAATATTTTGACTTTGTACTTTATAACCTGCCAATTTAAGGGTACGCGGAAGAATCTCTTGATGTCTGAGCAAACTTCAGATGCATATATTTAAGAAGAGCTCTCATTTTAAGAGAGAAGAAATGACAAATCAATGGGGTGAATTTCTACCTGAGACAATCGATGGTGGTGGAGCGGTCATTTGCAGAGCGGCGGTCTTTGGCCTGCGAACACCTCCCCGAGTACCTTGCTGTTCTTCCCTGGGTCAGCTTGGCTGTACAGATGACACTCTGAAAGGGGGCCTTCAAGAGATTACTAGATAGCAGATACTATCAACTTAATTCCCATTTGATCCTTGTGGCAACCCACTGGAGCCTATAGGAAGTGACAAACTGTATTGACAAACTCAGTTCCTGAATTGAGTCATCTAAGCAAATGACCCAGATAGCAACAGCTGAAGGCAAGGGCTGGAGGAAGCGTCACGGTGTCACAGCCCATGATGGGGCGGAATGACAACCCGGATGAGTTGGACACAGGTCTAGGGCAGGGACCTGTGGTTGTGTGCAGGCTGGGGTCTTCAGGGGAACAGGGTGGCCATTATTTGATGTCCTGCTTCTTATTGTCACTCTGGGTTCCTTGTATTTCCTTATCCTCTCCACTTCCTCCCTTTCTACTGTCTTATCTGGTGCCAGTGAAGCGTGAGGTCCCTGGACACTGGCACCTTCCAGGTGAGCTGCTGATGGAACGCACATTTAGTGTCCTCATAGCGTAGGCACACTGTCTGCTCACAGAAAGATGCAAAACAATGCCAGGTGGGTTTTGGGCGCTTCTTGAGGCAGCCTCTGGGTGGTACTGATGAGTGCTAGGGCAGCTGTGCTGGGTTTCATGGATGAAGGTTTCCTCCTCGCTCAGTCAAGGCAAGTAGGAGGCTCCTGGGGAGGGAACCATGCACTGGAATAAGTGTCCTTATCTGTGAACCAAGTCGATGGCTGCCCTAGTGTTGGAAACAGGCAAGCTTGCACTTGGTGCAAAAATTGGCTTGAAAACGGAAAACGGTAAAAAGGCCTCAGTGCAGCCTGGGAATATGAACAAGGTTTTTTTGAGTGGTATGAAAACAGGATACTCTTCTGTTAAAATTTCTGTGTTCTGAGATTTCACATAAGGAACGTGTGCCACGTGCCCTTCTTACAGTGACCATGATGGTGAAAATGGAATGTCAACTTGATTGGCTTAGAAACCATCCAAGGGGTTAGTAAAGCACACTTCTGGTTGTGTCTGGGTGTGCCCTAACCTCTGGTTCCTTGTGCTTTCCTCTCTGGCTCTGATCCCCTGCATGGCTTCCTGGCTGCCGTGGACTAAACAGAGCATGTAGCAGGAGGTAGGACTCTCCAAGGCTGGCCCACAGAGGGTCTCGCCATTTTGCTCTTCTGGTGGGGAATAAGGAAAAGGGAAGTACATTAAAAACCATCTATTTTCAGGGAAGGGTTGTTTTCTCCGTAACAGTGTTTGTTACACATTCCCTGGTAGAAGGAGGACTAGAACAGCGTTGGAGGAGACCAGACTTCTGTAAATCCTGAGCCCTCTTGGTACAGGTCAGTGATGGGAGAGCCAGTGAAAGACATCATGGAGGGCCTTGAGGGCTGCGGGCATGGGATGCACCTTTGCCTGTCTCTTGCAGGGACCATGAGAGTCTCACCTGGGTGCCTTTGCCTGCCTCCTCCTCACACGTGTACCTGTACACTGGCTGTTTCTCTTTAGCTCTTTAGTCTGTAGCCCAGTGATGGGAAAGCTGCTCATCATTGTGTCTCTGTTGGCACAAATGTTTATAAAGGAGATGTGCCTGGCCTGGCGCACTTCTTTCCTCTTGTCACCTCTCTACAGGCTGTGTTTCTTAGTGTCCAGAAGAAGCCAAGTGCCAAGAGGAATAAAACCTCTCAGGTAGGTGTGATTCCCCCACGGCCATATCCATGGCTACCTGCAGGGGGGCAGCTCTGCACAGGGTGAACTTGAACACGACTATCTACACGGCTGCCAAGCTTTGGGGCCTCAGGCCCAAGTGCAAGAGTTGGCCAGCATCCTGGCTGTGTGAGCAAAAGGAGCAGGGTGACTCTAGCCAAGATCAAGTCCAGTCCTGTCCAGTTGCCTGTGCACAGTGGTAAGCTCAGCGAGCCATCCCCACCATCTCTCTACGTTGGTCTGCTTCCTGTTGCTATGACAACACCTGAGAAAATCAACTTATACAGAGAAAGGGTTCATCCCGGTCCACAGTTTTAGAGGTTTCAGCTCATGATCAGGTGGATTGGGATGGCAACTGTGGGGAAACCCATGGCAGAGCAAAGCTGCCCACCTGTGGTGGGGGTAGGGAGACAGGGAGAGAAAGAGAGAGGGGAAAGGAAGGAAGGAAGGAAGGAAGGAAGGAAGGAAGGAAGGAAGGAAGGAAGGATCATCCTGAGTCATCCCACAACCCCCTTCAAGGATGCAATGACCTAGAAACTTTCCCTGAGGTCCCAACTCTTAAATGTCCCACCTTCTCCCAGCAGCGCCACCTAGGGGAACAAGCCCTTACCATATCCGTATTTGGGGCTACTTAAGATCCAGACAGAAGCATCTCTAGAGTTCATTTCTGACAAAGAGATGAAGAAGCCCAAAGGCTATCCAGGAATGACCGAGCTTCTGACCCTGCTGCCGCCTGGATCTTGGACTACTAGCCTCTAGAATTTTAAGAAAACAAAGTGCTCTTGCATAAGCCACTCAGTGTAGGATTCTTTGTTTTTGACAGCCTAGAAAACTAATATGTTTCCCAAGGTGTGGGAGGCGTAAGTTGTGGGTTCCATGTATCACAAATATGTACAAATAAAACATTTTTGAGAAAAACTAATATAGGGGGCATGAGATTTAAATGAGGTAGGAAAGAGGTTAAGCCAGACCGAAGTTGAGTAAGTCACCATGTCTAGAAAACTTGAGGCATCTCACTGGGGATCTTGGTAGGAGGTAGGCTCTGATGTCAGCAGTCTGGGGAGGGGACTGAGGTTCTCCAGGTCTAGCAATCTCAGGTGGCACAGATGCCGCAGCCTATGAACCTCACTTGGAGGAGCAGAGGTCTAGAGTCAAGCCCTCACCTTCCAGGACTGGAGAGTCCAACAGGAAGTGACTGTGGCAACCAGTGTAGACTGTTCACTATGTACTGTGCAATCACTCAAGTCCAAGCCAGTATCTCCCAGCCACAATGTGGGTTAAAGACTCCTTGGAGCTCTGGTCACCCACCTATGCTCAGGCCCCAGTCCACCTTTAAACAATTTAGTCATGATCTCTGAGCTACCCTTTTGTCAACATCCTCAGACTCTTCTAAGCAGCTCATGGTGACACCAACCCCTTTCCCAGGAATCATTGAGGCATAAGGTATGGATTCCATGTCAGCCACTGTGCTACCAAACAAACAAGTACAAGAGTCAGGATTGGAAGGTGGCCAGCATATCCCAAGCCCATACACTCAATTCTCAACAATAACACAACAGTCAAGGCATGCTGTGTTCTATCCAAAGTAGCTAATTTTTTGAAAATCATATTTGTTTCAGAAATACCCATCTGGGAGGCTGAGGCAGGAAGAGCACAAATTCTAATTCAGCCTGGGCAACTTAGCGACTTAGTGAGACCCTGTCTCAAAATCAAAAATAAAAATGGGCTGGGATATAGCTCATTGGGAAGGCCCTGGGCTGGATCATCACTACAAAACAAAACCAACACCAAAAGAGTAAGAAGAAATGAAAATATATGTCAGCGCTACTTTATTTTTATACAACTAAATATTCTGGTGATTATAGAGTGAGAGAAATATCTTTGAATATTATTCATAGGAAGAAATTTGACATTTGCTCGAAATAAGCAATGCATGGCCTCCTCAGATCTGGCTTTCTGTTACCACTAAGTCCTGAAAAAAGAAAAATGTTCAGGTAGGTCAGATCATTCTCAAAGTCAAGTCAAGGGCCAGGGGAGCATGTTATAAATGCATTTATGATTTTACACTCACATGACAAGCCTTAGTGCCCATAGAGTTTTCCCCAATATCAGGGCTTAGAAGACGTGGCTTTGCTGTGCCTGATTACTCCATTTGTTTTGCCCAAGTGCTGTCGCCCCTGGGACCACCTTCCCTGCATTGCGGGGCACGTCCTGCCCTCAGCATGGGGACAGACTGCTCAGGTGCCTTGGGCACCTTGCAGGTAGAAGATCAAAGAGGCTATGATGTATGCTTAGGAAAAACACCACACGTTCCTGAGACCATGTCCTCCTGAGAGACAGAGGAGGCCAGACTGTCCCTGGAAACTGAATTCCTTTTCCGCAGGCCTGCAGGCCAAGGCGTCTGCCTGGATTTAAATGCTAAGTCTCCACCATGTGCTACAGGGGAAGTAGATCAGGCACAGAAGGTTAAATATGACGCACAGTTTCTCTGGCATGAGAAACCCAAAGTACAAATAATTTAAAGAGAAAACAAAAAGATGATAGGTCACTGGGAGGTAGACTTTGCAGAGACAGGAAGGGGGCTTGAGAATGGGGGAGACGGGAGGGTGAGGAGGGGCAGAGGAGGTGAAAGGGATTAAGATGTGACAGGTACCAGTCCCCCCAAAATTAATGCAGTTATTACGTGTTATAAACATACATTTCATTAAAATAATAACCATGGGGGAGCAATGCTAGGTCTCTGAGCGTTGAACAGAGGGAATGGCCTTGCTTGGCTACTCTCAGAACTGCCCCCACAGGAGATTGCCTGGTGGCCTCTGGGGTCTCCTTGGAGCACCATCCCAACACACCAAGGCGGAGTTTTCCTCCGCAGAGGGGCCTGGCATAGAGCCCTGGGCCCAGCAGGGCTGTGTGGAGATTCCATTTCTAATCACAGCTCCATCTACCAGAGACAAGCATGGAGGCAAAGGCGTGTTGTTGGCTGGACAGGCTGCTGCTGCCGGGCTGGGCTGGGGGCTCTGAGTCCTGTGAAAGCAGGAGATGGGGGTACATTCTTTCCGCAAACCTCCTCAGGCTACCTCTTACTCCCCCAAAGGCAGACACAAAACACTTATTTCAAAGACAGACACTACCAAGGAGCTGACCTTAAACTGTCTGCTGTGGGTTGCTTTCAATGTTTCTTCCATTTCTTGGCTGGAAAAATAAATAGAATGACTTTCAGATAGTGAGACACAACTTGCTGGGGCTTTATTTTAGTTCAGATCTTCTCTGTACTGAGCCCAAAGAACTATTCTTCTAATTGGAACCTTTCTCTGCATCCTAGGGACCCACTGCAGGAGCCCTCTGGGACAGTGCTCCTGGCCCCTGAGCCCGACCCCACTCCTCCACCTACCTTCCTTGGCCTTTGCTTACGGGGCTGGAGGATTCACAAACCAACGATTGTGGGAATTGCTGGCCTGGGGACATTGTGGAGACTGGTGGCTTCATGTACTTTACAAATAACAATGTACTGTTAGGCCATGCAAATCAAACACACATATACATGGGTTATAAATGAAGGATGAAAACAGTTCCTTTGATCAAATCAGTTAGAGAAACAAAGGATGAAGCCAAGGGGATCTGGGAGCCTCCCGTGGAACTTCTCAGAACCTGTGATGGGCATGAAGGTACACTGTGACTCTTCATAAATGTCAACAGCAGCATCACCCAACTTCAATAGGTTTTTTTTTTTTTTTTTTTTCAGAGCAGCTGTTAGCATCAGAGAACCACAGAATGTAGCTTGGGAAAGAGGCTCATGGGTCTAGTCTGACTCATTCATCTTTCTGATGCAAACACTGAGGAGTTGGTAAATGGCAGATCAAAACCTAAAGGATGCCATGACCTTTGCAGGGAACTCTGCGTCATCTGGAAAGAAGGAAAAGATGGTGCCTTGTGTGTCTTGGGGTTCACGTGTCCTGGAACCTACTGCTCAGGAACATGGACCCTGGTTTGCCTAGAGTACGTCCCTCACTGTAAGTCCCTCCCCCTGCTCTCTAGACTTCTAGAACTTGAACAGTCCCAGCTTCTGCCCCATTGAACTCTTTCCTTTACATGTTTGTAGGAGAGTTTGGCTGAGTCGTAGTCTAAGTACAGAAGGAGAATCCCTGCAATTATTCACCAGCTCACCCTGGAGTATGGCAGTAACTCCACAGTCAGAATGAATGCGGTGAATTGGGGGTTAGAAAACAGAAACAAAGAAACTTGTTATGCCCTGAAAAGAAAAAATGGCCGTCCTATGACGGTGGCAGGATCCTGCAACACAAAAACAAGCTGTTATACAATTGTGTTGCATCATGGGTCCTTCAAAAGTGTTTAGGGAAGAATTCTCAGAAAGGTTGCCCCAGAGCAGCAGCTTCAGCAACTAATGGAAATTTTCTGGAAATGCAAATGCTCAGTCCCAATCCAGACCTTCAGGTCTTGGGGATGGGGCCCAGGTAACCAGGTGATTCTGATACATGGTCAAGTTAGAGATCCACTGGGTCTCCTTAAATATGTGCCATGACATGTGAGCTCCCGAGCCAGAGAGAGCAAATCCCCAAGAGCAGATGGTCCTAGGTGACTTGAGTGACACTGAGCTGAAACAGTAACAGTCAGAGGCACTGTCCATGATTCTACCACACCCCAGGATGATCCTAGGGAAACCCCAGCTTCAGTGCTCAGCCTCAGAGATGTTCGAGGATTTGGCTGCAAGACCGGTTTTTCCCAGGAGGCTCTAGAAGGGCTGCAGGATGGTTGGTTCCAAGTACTTTCCTGTCCTTCTCTCTACAGCTCTCTTGGGGGCTGCGTTCTTTCCAGAACGCGAGTTAACCTTGGTTAAGTCCACAGCAGCCATCCCCGAATCCTGCAAAGGAATAAAGTGCGGTTCAGTTCACACTCAAGAGCTTGTAGTGGCCTGTGTGGTCCTGCCCCTCCTGGTTCTGTCTCAGATAGTTGAAGACAGGCCCAAGGAAACTGAGGTGGGGGTGGGGAGGAGGAGGGAAGGGGACCACCTGGGTGGCCAAGGGCAAGTTTCTACTTACATGGAAAAGCTCATGTGTTTAATTTAAGATATCCTACGTGCCTTATAATAGCCCCACCTCTGAAATGGATCCTGGGATTAGACAACCAGCTGCTGTATGTGTCATGGCCCAATACCCAGTTATCCAGGGACTGAGAATTTTCTTGGGAGAGGGGGAAGATCTTAGGACTTTCTGAGAGAAATCCAGGAGAGTCCTGAGCAAACCAGGGTGACTTTGTCATCCTATCCAGGCTCAGAGAGCTCAAAAGAAATTCTTTCTTTTGCTCTCATGCAACACCTTGATTAACCGTCTGGATAAGTTCAGCTATTACTGAAACTGATATGTTTTTAACTTTAAAAACAAATCTAAAAAAGAGACATGGATAAAGGGCAGATGGACAGTGGAAAGCAATGATGTCACCAAGGCAAAAGTCACATGGGGAGAAGGGACAGGAGTGAAAACCAACACACAGCACCAAGGAAACTGAAGCACACAATGAGGAGAGGATGGAGCCAGCCTGGGCCAGTGGGTCCCCCCACCTCGGGCCTCCAGCCACCTCCTGAGGTTGTTAAAAGAAAGGCCAAGGCCATAGGGCCAGCAGTCCTGGTCACGGCTCTCTGCCATGGTGGAGGCTGAGAAGGGAGGTAAGAAGGAGGAATCCAGGGGCAGATTTACCACGGCGAACCTGGAGGCACAGAAGGGTGGACAAAGGAGCACCTACGCACTGCAGAACCCTCTTGCCCTTCCTGTCGGTCAGCTTGGCGGCCAGGCGCATTAAAGGGTGCAGGCGAGGGACCTGCAACAGAGAACGTCGGGCCAGGAGGCAGCGACCCAAAGCCAGAGGAGGCTTCTGAGAGCCGGGGGCAACCGCATGCCGTCCCACTCACTTCTCTTACAAATGGGTTTAATTTCCAGGGTGAAATCCACTTTGGATCAGACAAGCCTGAAATTTTATGTGTTCAATAAAGCACGGCTCGCCTGGATAGCAGGTTTCAATTCCAACACATCAGTAATGTTTGCTTGGGGACATCATTTTTCTGCTACATTAACCCAAGCACTCTGTCCTGCTCTCCTCAGCTGGGCTGTCCTATCTTGGGGACTCACAATCTTCCCCCAGGCATCCTCACTTCCTGTATGAATTTTTTTTATTTTATTATTTTTTGGTGGGATTGCTGATCGCGGTCAGGGCCTTCACTCTGACTACATCTTCGGCCTGTTTTTGTTTTTGATTTTGAGACTGGGTCTCACTAGTTCCTAAATTGCTCAGGCTGGGTTCAAGCTTGCAGTCCTCCTACCTCAGCCTCCCAGAGTGCCGGGATGACAGTCCCGTGCCATGGAGCCTGGCTGTGCACCTTGCCAGTGCTTCCTCTCATAAGCTCAGGAAAACACATTTGACCTTAATCAGTCCTCACCAATTCTTAGGAAAAGTAACATTATGCCATTTCTTCTCTTCCATTTTTCTTTCTCCCTTTTGAGAGCCTTTGCTGACAATATCCCCTTCCTTACTTTATCCTTACTCCTAGAACACAGAGTACAGATGGCACATTCCCTCTTAAAGAAAAAAAAAATACTCTAAGTATTTGACTTTTCTAAGGATACTCTTGAAGTCTTGGAACCCTTAACTCTAAGAAACTTTCCAAGAGTAGAATTGGAATATTTTGTGACCATCCCAATAGTCCTCAAACCAAAAATTCTCTAACCCGGGCTGCTCCCAAGCATAACTCAAATTTATAATAAGAAATTGAAGTGAAGTTCACACATCCCGGCAGCCACCAAAGATGGACACCCATGGGTTATTGCATTATTTGGGGACACTCACTACTTTGTATTTCCCAAAGCACTTTTCCAAATTTAAGTAACAGAAGGTCACAAAGAACAAACAGAGCATAGTGTGCACCTGGCCCTTCTTGTGCATGGGCTCAGGCACATGATATAATGTTCTTTCTAGCTTGGCCCAGTTGTGCAGGCCTGTAAACCTAACACTGTGGGAGGCTGAGTCAGGAGGATCGCAAATTTGATGCCAGCCTGAGCAACTCTGAGACTTAGCAAGACCCTGCCTCAAAAAAAATACATATATGTAAAATAAGTCATTTCTTATGATTTTTTCCTTTTTTATTTGATTCTCTAACTTTTCAGATCTGTTACCCAGCACCCCCATTCCAGAGGGAAGAGAGTCCCTGCGGCCCTGGGACAGCAGCAGGGGGCTACTGCCCAGGGTGCCTACAGGTTCCCTGCTCTTCCACTTGCTGTGCCAGATGCTATAGATTCAAAAGGAACACCAGGCACACAGAAGAGGGTCACTTTCACAGAAAAACTTGATGAGGGTGATGAAACACTGACCCTGGTTTCAGCTGGATGTGTGGCCCCCAGAGTCCTGGAGTAGCAAAATAAAAACTAAGATATGAGAGACCAACAGCACAACTCTCATGGAACTTAAAACAAAAAACAAAGTGAAATGGGGAGGGGGGATAGGGTGGAGAGGGAAGGAGGGGTGGGCTGGAGGAGGGACAAAAGGAGAGTGGCAAAGTCCTTGTCACCTTGACAAGATGCGTAGGTGCACAAAATGCTCAACTTCATTGTAAACCTTAAATTTTGCGCTTAAACATATCAATAAAATGGGAGAAAAAAACTAAGCAGGAGAAAATAAAGTGATACTAGTACCAGGTGTCATTGCTCAAAGTGGGGCAGCCACAGGCCCTGGCGGCAGGCTGGAGCACCGTCACCCTTTTGTGTAGGTCCTGACTAACCTGGGATCAAAAAGAATGGCGTGGGTGAGTCACGTGGAATTTACGCAGGAGGGAAAACTGACGAGTTCTTCGTGTCTTAGAAACTTCGTTGGCAATCTAAACAGCAAGTCCTCCCTTACGGAATTTAATAAGACTGCAGGTGATTCTGGATCTACCACTAGCTAACCTGAAACTGACACCAAAAGTAATCAAAACCAGCACCATTTTTAATTTACCAGGAGTTTTCAACACTGGTGTTAGTAAATCAGGAAGGAAGAGTGAAATATCTAAGTAACAACTTGGCTTATATTTTGATAGGCTTGATGAAGTTGGGATATCAGATGGTGGTGCTGGCAAAGTAAATACATCAGAATCGTCCTGGGTACATCTAAGATGTGCAGATATCTGTGTCTCTGTCCCATCAGACCCTCCAGGCATAGAGTTATGGCGAAAGGTGCTACCAGCATGCATCTGCACTCAGTTGATCTTTTTCTGACTTAAATAAGTACATCTTTTTAATTACTCATGATCCAACGCTTGGAGGAACAGCTAATAATGCAGTGGAAGGAGTCTATTGGCTAAGTCAAAACTGAAGGATTAAAATTAAATAAATAATACCACATGCTGAATTGAGATTTTTAAAATGTAGGACAGAGGATATATGATCAAGAGTATTTTTTAATCTGAATGGTTTTTTGGTTCCTGCATTCATTTGATTAATAGTCTGACTTGAAGTGATAGGTGGAATTAAAGTACCTGATTGTAATTTTCTCTGAAAAGAAAAATTGAGAAGTATATGTTAAGTGCCTCCAACTATTAAGGAACTGTTATAAGTAAGGAATGTTAGTCTTTTTCTGTGCACCCCTCTTCCAAAAAATAAAAACACCCAGACCTAGGGCTCCTGGCTGAGAGTTCCATGTGACTGAGTTCAGCTCCATGTAGAGAAGTTCCCTCTGATGATTCTGACCATTCAGTAACAATAAGTAATGTAACCCAGTCCCATGAATATGTGTCAAAGGTGAAGACCACAGTGACTCTACTCTCAGGGAATGTAATGTAAAATCAAATGCAGAAAAGGTGAGTAGACACAACTTTATACATCTGGGGTATTAACACATTTCCAAAAGTGTGTTATGAACAGGATTCCATTGGAGCCACTGGCTGTTTTGGGCTGGTAATGACATGGGATGGGGGAGGGTGGGTCACAGAGATGACCCAGGATCTTGAAGTCAATCACAGATATAACCCCGGATTTTGAAAATTTCCTCAGGAAAACACGGAGATGGACATTGCACGCTGGAAAAAGTTAAACCAGATAATCCCCACAGTTTCTTCCAATGCCCGAGTTTGTTAATGAGACTTTAGGACATGACAAAACAAACGTGCTGCTTGGAATATATGTTGTCTTTGAAAGTATTTTCAAAGAGTTTCTACTCTTAATCAAATTTCTACTGGATTTTTAAATTTTTTTGAAAGGCTTTGTGTTTCAAACCATAGATTTTTTTTTACACAACACACTTCCTGTGTCTTACAGCAAATTTCTACGAGGTGGTGGTGGTAGTGGTGAATTCCAACTACAAAGCCTCACCGTATCTCTGTAAATACTTTTAAAATGCGGTGCTTCTAAGAAGTTGGCGGAGCGTCGGGTCAGCACCACGGACAGCGCCCTTGTTTGGGTGATGCCGGCCTCCAGATCTCTGCCATCCAATCTACCTCCCAAAATCCCCAAAGCTTTCCCTCCCAGTGCCTTTCCAGTGGCCCGTGATTTCCAGTCTTTGGATCCTGGGACCCCAAGCCACTAAGAAGTTAAGGCTTCCCCCGGATCACACCTACCTCGCTATCACCCTTCACACGCTCAACAGTACCTATTAAAGACACTCCTTCGGCAAGATCTGCCCAAAGACAGTCCCATTGGGGAAAGTCTCCTTTGGTAAAAGTCTTCAGCGTCTCCCTTTGTCCACCTTTCAGTGAATGGCTAGATACTAACAGTGAGCCAGAAAGCAGGAGGGTAGACGCAGAGGAATAAGGCTCACCGCCCTACAAAACAGGCTGAGGCACAGGACTGGTCTCTGTGAGATCTGATGCAGTCTCCTTACTTGAGATGGAAATCTGCAGCACACAGAAGCAGTAGATGCCCAAGACAGAAGGGACATGGTGAGGACCTTTCATCTTCAGAGTCTGGTTTCTTCTCTTTGCCAACCACAGATATGTGCTGCTAGGACATTTCTGAGTTCCACAGAGGCAGACAACCCTCTCGGTCCGGAGCGGCAGGTGCCTTTATGTACAGGGCCCTGGAGCCTGTTGGCTGAGCACCAACCCCTTTTGTGAGGGAGGACTGGGATTGCTCATAAATGTCATGCTGGGCCCTTGTTTGTAGAATAATATCCTCCTGGTGTAAGCATTGTACAGAGCTGTCTTTTTCCACTGAGCAATAAAAACAAGAAGTGGAGAGCCATAATTGCTATTCTATAGTGGTCTGAAGAACAATTCTGACTCAGGAAAGGCTTTTTCTCTTTTTTTTAATACAAAAGCTGGACATAAATCTCTACTTGTGCCTGATGAGGTCTTGTTTCTAAGAAGCTGTTTATTTTCCCCCATTAACAAAAGGTGTATTTTAGTCTTTGGTGCATTTGAGGAGAACAAAATTTGAAGTCTTTGATATAACGAACCCAGAAGTTCAATTAGAGTTGTTATTTTTCAATATCATGGCTGGAAATTACCCTGTCTTTCCAGGTTCGTTTCTATGAGCAAATTAAACCTTTCAAGTTAAGTCAGTATTCAAGAAGGCATGACAATGCGATTGCTCAAGAGCAGCAGTTATAATAGTAATAAAGAGTCCATCGCCTGAGTTCAACACATTGATACCTGGTTTTGTGGTATCACATGGGCTAGTTCATGCAGGTTCACAGAAAATGCACACTAGATATGCTATTATCATAGTTTTATGAATGGGGAGACTGAGGCTAGGAGAGATTAAGGAATTTACCCAAGGTTACTTAGCTTTCGAGGAAAAGAGCAGGAATTCGAACCTAAGGATGTCTGAGCTCAGTCATGTCTGTAGAACTAAAAGAATTTGGTTGATAACTTATTTTTTCTACTCAAAACAACTCTCTTAGGCTTAATAAAAGGTAAAATAAAAAGAATAAAGTCTATATCTGGCAAAAATGGTGACATATATAGTCTATACAAGATAAATATCTTTAGAGATTTTTTCATTATGTGTAATTTGATTATTGTCCTTTGAGAGATTAAGAGGTAATTAACAATTGATTACTTACAGAGCACTTCAAACATGTTAATTTTTTGCTTTAAATTTTTTTTTACTATTTTTAATTGACTTATTCTACTTGTCATGTAACTTTTTAACTAATGCACTCTTTAAGAAAAATTTTAAGTAAAAGTTGCTCAGAAGAAATTACTTGTGCCTTAAAAGGTAGTATTTTGTAACTTTGTAACCATGGTATTTTTCTACTGTCCTGAGGCAGTAAAAAATAAAGAGATCTATTTATTCCATTACTTACCAGTTAGGTTCAAGAATAGCCTATGATCTTTAAACACCAGGCAGAGATTATGTCATTTGTATTAAAATGCACCCACTGTCTAATAGCAGGCCCTTACTGTCTGTAAGGAAAACATGAACAAGTGCTTTTTGAATATAAACCACTTACAAACCTTTTAGAAAGATATTCAGTGTATATATAATAGCAAAGGGTTGTGGCAGTTCTATTAAGTGTCAATCAACAAGCCCTTGGTAACCAGTTTGCTCTATGTCTACAGCGAACTAGTGCTATATACAGAAACATTCATTTTTCAGATCCATCTCTGGGATAACTTTGATTTATATTGAACTTAGATATATTCTTTGTGTATTTTTCCCATATTATTTCACAGATATTTAGAGAAGAGAAAATATATATTTTAATGCTAATTCAGAAACAAGGAAGAAACAAAGTCGGTGTTGTTACTATTTAGCATTGTTGTTATGCATTAGATTGTTAACCCCACAACACAAGAAGTCCTACACCTTAGTGAGGGTATGTTGGGAGATAGAGCTTTCATTGAGGTAATTCAGTTAAATGAGGCCCCAGGGTCACCCCTAATCCAATAGGACTGGCGGGTGGCGTTTTCTTGGGGGAGGTTGCTTTTTTTCATAGTACTGGAGATCAAGCCCAAAGCCTTTGCACCAAATTGGATTCCAGCCCCTCCTCCCACCTTTTTCATTCTGGATTTTGAGACAGGCTCTCACAAAATTGCTAATTTTCTCAGGCTGGGCTTGAACTTGCAATCTTCCACTTTCCACAGTACTGGGTTGACAGGCCTGCGCCAATGGATGTGGTGGACTGGTATCCCTAAAAGACACACCAGAGATCTCTAGAACATAATTCCACCTAACGTGATACCATTATCCAATGCACAAATGAAAACACAATACTCCTTTTCCCAAACCCTCAACAATTCCAGTATTACTCAGGAGTCCAAGTCTAAAGGCCTGCCTCTCTGAGACTGGAAGCAAACTCTTAGTTATGAGCCCCACTATGGTTTTAAAAGCAATTTCCTTCATCCCAAGATATAATGGCACATGGTAAATATCCCCATTCCAAAAAACAAGAGATGGAAAGGAACAAACCAAAGCAAGACCAAAACCCAGCAGGGCAAATGTTAAGACGTTTACTTCCATGTCTGATAGTTGATGACACGTGCATCACAGAAGATGTGGTGGCCCCACTCCTGCGGCCTTGCCAGTTGCAGCTTCTCTCTTGGGCTGGCCCCAGCTGCTCCTTGCAGCTCTCTTCAGTAGAGAGTTCACTTTCTTGGCATCTCCAACTTAGAATCTCCACGGCACCTTTGGCCTCCTTTCCACAGCTTCACACCCTTCTCTCTCAGAGGCCTCTGATGTTCTCCTCTGAAGTCTGGGCAGAAGCCTCCACGACTCACAACTCCTGCACTTTGCATGTCAGTAGAAGCAGCATCATGTGGATGACACCAAGGGCTCCAGCCACATCACGCAGCAACCGAGGATGGTGGTTGCAGCAGCCATGAGCACATAGAAGGCTGAGCACTGTGAAATGATTCCCAGGGATGAATTCTCTCCGTAGCTTTTCTCGAGCAGGGGGCCAAGGAGTTCTCTTCTTGAATGAAACACTTACACTGTTTTGCATCCCGAGCAAAAGGTGAAGCTTTGATGATTCCCAAGGCACCCTCAAGGCATCTTTCTTCTGGTTCCTTTTAAAGTATTTAGTATTTTTCAAAGGTGGTAATTTCTTCAGCAACCATACCTCCCTTGGCCCCCAAGTCTGATTGATTGATTGATTGATTGATTGGCGATAGGGTGTTGCTCTGTAGTCCAGGCTGGTCCTAAATGCACTATGGAGCCAAGGCTGGCCTTGAACTCATGGCAATCCTCCTGCGTCAGTTTCCTGAGTGTTGGAATACAGGTGTCAAGGCGATTGAACCCAGGGCCTTGTGCAGGCCAGCTAAGCGCTTTAGCTAAGTCCTCAGCCCCTGTGGTCCCAAAGTTGTACATAGTTCTTTCCTAGACAAAATTTAAACTTTTTGAATCCTTCTGCTCTGCTCTTTGCTCACAATTTTCACTATAAACCTGACTATTCTCAATGTAAGTCATGGCAACACCCATGCCACAACCTGGACAACAGGCTCCCTTGAGAGTTCCATGACATTTAACTCATTCTCCTGCAAATTCTCAGAATAAGAGCAAAACATACACTTTATTTTTTTGCTGCCAGAATGTAGCACGTGAGATCTTCAGCCCCACTCTCAACAGAGCCCTTGTTTCCATCTGAAGCCTCGTGAGCACAGATTTTTCTCTCCGCATTCCTATTCTGGTCTGAGCTCCAACCAGAATCACTCATCAAGCTCTGCTTACAACATCTTAAGCTTTCTCTAGCCTACTTTTTCACAGTTTTTCTGAGATCCTCAGGCAAACCAATTTCAAAGGAACCACATGTTCAGGCATAGGTCCAGCTGTGACCCCCCTTCTCTGGTGTTAATTTTCTGCATTGGCCAACTTTTTCTATGCTGGACAAGATACCCAGGACCTGCAACTTAAAGAAGGAGAAGTTTAATTTGGGTAATGGTCCAGAGGTTTCAGTCCATGATCAGCTGACTCTGAGGGACAGCCATCATGGCAGGAGGCATGGTGGGGCATGGCTGCTTGCTCCTGATGACTGGGAAGCAGAGCAGAGGAGGAAGAGCACCCGTGAGAGATAAAAAGTCTAAAGGCACAATCCCCGTGACTCAGACCCACCGTCTAACAACACCTTCCACTGTGAGCATCAGAAGGTCACCCTCTCCATCTCCAGCCGAGTCACCTCTCCAGCATCTCTTAATCCAGTAAGATTGAAAGTTAAGATTAACTGGCACTGTGTTTATAGAAATACAACTCATAAGAGCCAAATCTTGGGAGCAGCCAATGTGTGCATCAACCGCAGAATGGATAAAGATGTGGTTTCTGTATACACAACGGAGTACTACTCTGGCATAAAGAAAGACAAATTTGAGTCATCTGTAGAAAAATGGTTGCAACTTCAGACTCAGCAAAATGAATGAGACACAGATGGTTAAATATTGCATGGTTTCTCTGAAAAGAGAAATAACCATGAAAAGGGGAAAAACAAAAGAATGGGGGAAAGAACGTAGGAAGATAGATTTGTAGAAAGGGAAAGGGGGCATGCGAATGTGGGGGGAAGGGGAGGGGGTAAGAATGATCAAGATGTGATGTGTATGTGCGCTCTTCAAGCTGAATGTAATTACTATGTTTCATAAATATATACTAATAAAAAGGATAATTTGGGGAAAAAAGAGATTAACTGGCACATCCAGCAATCAACAAATGGATCAACACAACGGTACAGCATCTCTTCGGCAGGTTAGTATTTTGTTTTAGTTATTTCTTTTCTATGCTTGATATGAAACCCAGGTCTCCGGATGCTAAGTAGTCTCCCTCCCCGACTGAGCTACACTACAGCTTAGCTTAGTATAAATGCAGCATTTCACGCCAATGGAAAATGATGATTTATTAATAAATGCTGTTTAGGACGATTGCTTAAAAAAGCATATTACAGCAGGAATTACAATAAAACCCAGAGGTTTAATAAATTAAAACCTAACACACACAAATTATCATAATTTTAAAAATATTCATCTTTCTTATCATCCCATGGTCAGGTACCAGGGAGCTAGGCAAAAATCTCTTATTTCCAAGTCTGAGAAATTATTCAGAGCGGCCAATCCTAAACCATTCCCCAGCTCTGCCTCGCTTCCCCCTTGGAATCTCCAAAAAGGGCATTGGCTTTGACTTTCTTTTCACCCCTCTGTTCTGCCGCCCACTCCCCCTTGTGTCTTTCCCACAGGGTCCCACATGGTGTAGCACACCTCTTGTCTCCAGGACCCATGAGTGTAGGTATTCCTTCACTTATCATAGTGTTACATTCCCAGGAAACCTTTCTAAGTTAAAAATCTTGTAAGCCAAAAAAAAATTCCTTGACTACACTTAGCCTAGCAAGCAGTATAGCTTAGCAACACAGCACACTGTTGAGCGCTGTCACTGCCCGTCCTGAGCCCAGGGCAGTGGGGGCTGTGGTTTGCTGCAGCTGCCCAGCCTCACAAGAGAGGGTTGTACTGCAAATTGCTGGTAAAGGGAAAGATGAAAATTTAAGGTTTGATTCCACACCATATAAAGTCAGAAAATTGTAAAGGAAACCATCATAAATTGGGCACCAGCTTTATAACAGACTTGAGTTTCTCCTGCACCCTTACTGGGTCTCTTCTTGTGGCCACGCTTCCCTGACCACCACACAAAAGGATACAAAGGTTGGAAGCATAGCTGGGTGGTAGGATGCTTGCCTAGTGTGCAGGAGGCCCTGGGGAAAAAATAACAACACTCAGGAACACATAGACATGTACGTAAAATCCTATGTCCTAGTTACTTTCTTGTTGCTGGGACAGAATAGGTGACATCACAACTTTAGGGAGCAAAGATTTGTTTTAGCTCATGGTTTTAGAAGGTCACAGCCCATTCGTGGGTGGGCAGCTGAAAACGGAGGAATCGCATGGAAGGGCCGAAGTAGGAGCTAGAGACAGAGGTCTTCACAACATGGCAGAACAAAGCCAACTCTAGGAGGACGGTGCAACCAGCACACACACCACCAGGTCCAGCCTAAGCATCTGCCTCTTCCAGCCAGATCTCACCTCCCTGCAACAGTACATGGTATCCACAGGTACAGAAGGTTTTGGGGGACACTCTAGATCCAAACCACACCATCCTATTAGAAAATAAAGCAAAATTTTTGTTAAGAATTTTTTTCTTGAGCAAAGCATAAAAGAAGCCATGAGGGAAAAGAATACATTTTATTTATTAAAATTCTATATAGAAAAGATAATAATATAATCAACATGACTGGCAGGGAAAAGACGCAATAGGATAAGTACTTCTTCTAAATGGGAGAGGAAGGGGAGAGAGCTACACAGGAAGGAATGAAGGGAGGGAGAAGGAAGGAACAAGGCAATTACTCATAACAGAAAATATTACAGACACCATAGGGAAAGAACTGATAACTGCAAATGTATGAAACTGTTAAAAGATGGATCTGTATGCACTGACAGGGGAAGTTTTTTTTATAATACAATAAATAAAGAAGAACTTACAAATTGCCTTCCATATGCTTGAAAACCAGGTGTTTCTTCACACAGACATTGCCTTCATGGCGAACCATTCCACAACAGCCAGGTTCAACACGGCGGCTCTTAGGGTGTGGGCTGACCGCAGCCACCCTCAGGCGGGCTCGCACATCCAGCTCCCTGGGGTACAGACAGGGGCCCGAGTGCTACCCTCCGGTACTGTCCCTTTCCCAGGTGGCTGGCCCAGGCTTGAACACATGATGCCCTGGAGCTCTGAGACAGGAAGCATAGAAGGTGCAGGCCTCTTAAGTCCCTAGTTTGAAACGGGCCCAACTTCCTGTTTCTGGTACTGGGTTAGGCTAGGCAAAGCCAGCCATGAAGTGGGCACCGGGCAAGTGCCGGGAGAGAAAATCCTCCTCTCAAGGAGATGAGCTGGTGAACACACAATCAACCAACCTCCACTTACAAACAACTTTATCCTACATGGAACATGTTATTACTCATGGATGCATGGGGTTAAGTGCAAACCAAATGGGTAGGGTGCTGCACACACACACACCACCCCCCAAAAAGCTATGAGTCTCAGGAGAGGAGGGAGATTCTGAGGGGTCCTTAACATCTTCTGTGTTGTGTACGCTTTTTAACTTTCACATCGAAAATTTACGAATTACTTGGATAAGTAGAACTAAATTGTAAAAATGCAAATCATTTCGAAACACTCTGAGCATATGGGCCAACAATCCTCAAAAATCTGACTTTTACCAGAGACAAGCTTGTTTCGTTATTTTAATGCATTTCTTTTTCCAACGTGTTTCATTTCCTTGGCATTATTTGAAGGGCTGTACCCAGCGAATCCATTAGTGCAAAACCAACTTAATAAGATGTAACTTTTTTTTGAATAAATGAACTTACCATGTGGAGTTACCAGGCCATTTGAAACAAGCACATGAGAGTTAAATTGTTCTTCTCCTTCCCACATTAAATTAGCTTCCACTCTGTAAGTGGGTCTTGTGAACAAACTCAGCAGGCTTTCAAGAAACCAAACTTTAATCTGTAGGATACAAAAAAATAGAATTTCTAAATCAATAATGAGTTTCTATGTCCAAAGCGTAACTCCCTGAGTTCCTCACTGGTGCCTCATATCCTTTGAGAAAGATTTAATTTCAAAGTAAATTAAGATACTGGCATGGGAATTAATGTTTGAAGGCATTGCAAGGGTGAGGGATAATAACTTTTTCTCCTGGTCCTGACAGGACTCCTTCAGGAAAGGTAAATTAGTATGAGAAAAAGAAATTGAAGTTTAATAACAGTATGTGATACTTTAAACGATGCTGCTTCCTCCCAAATTGATATTGAAGCAATTCATGTTAAACAAAAATCACGTTGTAACAGTGCTAGGAGGAGTGACCTTCCCATGGTGAAGAAATCACCAGGAGAGTTTGACTAGCAACCTTCCTGAAGGTTGAGAGCACCAGTGTCTCTCTTTCCAACCACACAAGAACCCTCTTCAGTCTCTTCAAAGGATGCAACAAAAGTGGCCATCTTGGAAACAGAGAGCAGCCCTCACCAGACAAGGTCAGCCCCTTGACCTTGTTTACCCAGACTGCAGAACCTACATAAGACATAAAGTGCCATTATTTATTGATTGCTGTTTGTGGTTACTCTTTGGATGCGGAATGTTCTCTAATGCCTTATGTGTTTGAAAGGCAATTCAGTCATGGGACTTAATCCACTTACTTCCTGTGCTGCTAAGAGGCAGGGCCTCATTGGACAGGGTGGATCATGGGGCGTGATCTGGTAGGATGTACCTTCCTCACCAGCTCCACCCTCTCTCTCTGCTCCCTGACTTGTCAGTCCATGAATAGTTTTTCTCAGGCTCTTGTGTCATGTCTTCCACCATGCCAGCCACTCATGAATGGATTGAGACCTCCTGAAAGTGAGAGCTACAATAAACCTTTCCTTCTATAAGTTGTGGGGGTCTGGGCTTGTGTCGCAGCAATGGGAAAATGGCTAAGACAAATTACCCAGTCTCAGGTACTTTGTTACAGCAGCACAAGCAGACCAAGAAATGGGGACAACCAACTTCCTGTGTATATCACAAGTGCCCAAGAAAAATGAGCAAATCTCAGAGCTTAAATACCATCGTAAGCTGATAGAAGGAAGGGAGTGCGGAAAGAAGGCTTAGTGATGGGAGGGGGCCAGGAAAGGAAAGGCAGCCAAGGGAAAGCTTTGTTTGCCAAAGTCACTACAGCTCCATTGAGAAGAACCTCTACTCTTACAGACTCATCCTTCTCAGTGCACACAGACACCTCCACACATGGAGATTTCCATTACAGTGGAGAATTTCTTTTATAAATGGGTAACTTCTTTATTTTCAGAGCTTCTCCTGTGCCTGGTGTTTCCCAAAATAATCAGCTCAAAATAATCCTTACGCAAAAGGAGCACATTTCTGACTGTTCTCCTATAGTCATATTTTGGGGCACTATATTCTGAGCCCCATGGGCATCTATTTATATAGCAGACATTCTTAGAAAGGTTTATTTCAGATTCTGGCTGTCAACTCCCCAAAAGCTGTTTGTTGGCAGAAAGGCCAGCCTCTCTGCTTGGCTAATCCTGTCCCCACCCACGTGAAGATGTACTCTCTTGTCTCCCCACCTTCTGCGGTTGTGGTCTGTCCATTCTCTTGTGTTTACATCTGCTATTATACTGGGCTAATTCACAGTGGCAAGAGGTTGGGAGAGCCACACAACCTCAGGAGCACCGGGGTGTAATAACAGGCATGATCCATGAGGAACTGTGGGCTTTTACCTATGTATATTTTATTTTATAAGAGTAATACATCCAGGAAAGGAACAGTTGTTAAAGTACTTGCCTGGCAAGCCCAAGGTCCTGAGTTTGATTCCCCAGCACCACATAAAGCCAGGCATGGTGGTGCACGTGTGTAATCCCACTACTCAGGAGGCTGAGGCAGGAGAATTGCCATGAGTCCAAGGCCAGCCTGAGCTACATAGTGAGTTCAGGGCCAGATGAGGCTGCAGAGCAAGACCCTGTGGGGGAGGGGAGCAGGTAATGCACGCAGAGGAGCCTGGTGACACAGGCCTGTAATCCCAGCATTTGGGGAGACTGCAGCAGAAGAATCTCAAATTCAAGATCAGCCTGGGCAAGCTGGCAAAACCCTATCTCAAAATAAGTAAATACATAAATAAATGGCATTGAAATGTAGCTCAGTGCAAAGGCCCAGCATCCACAAAATAAAAGAAAAAAGAACAAACATGCACACACCAATAGCACAACAGATTCGTGTGGCAGCTACTTATTTATGGGCTGCAGCTCCACAAACAGCTTTCCTCACTTTCTTCTGATTATGCAGAGTTGGAAACTCGCAAAATAATCCCCCTCCCAGCTGGCTTCTGGGTGGGACTTGTCAATCAAGGAGGAAGCTGAGAAGACACTGGAAGACAACAGGTGCCTTTTGTGCCTTGGCTCCAGGAGCAGCTGATGCTTGTGCCTGGCTTCAGGCTCCTGGGTGCAGGGACCAGTGGGTTCCTACCTCCGGGCCGGGGTGGGGGGAGGGGGGGCGTGGAACTGAGACCACAGTGTCCACTAGTTGCTAGTTGCTGCCACCAAGCAAGTGCGAGCTCCACTCACAGCTCCTCTAGCCCTCCTGGTGGGTACAGCTGTCTGCAGCTGCTAACATCTGGGTGAAGTTCTCCTCCATTAGTTGCAATTCCAGCTTCTTCCAAGGAGACTTCAATGTGTCATTGACCTGTAACAGACATGAAATAAATGTTGCTCATCTCAACTTTATAATTTAATAAAGTTTAATGTAAGAGTGCACCCATCCCACTGTAGGGGCAAGGGAAATTTTCCTATGCTCTCTAAATTCTTGTTGAAATGACGGTAGACAGATTAACAGGAGAGAATGGCATGTGGATTTATTAATGTACACGAGAGGAAATCCCAGGGAAGTGACCAGTCTGTAGCCCAAGGATCAGCGGACTCTCACGTTCCGTTCTGTGGGAGGAAGGAGGGAGGGCAGGCAGTCCAGTGGGGTGGTAAGTGATTTTTATGGGGAATGAATGGGCCAAGCGGACAGATAACCATTTGTAAACTGCTCTCTTTGGAACAATGAATGGACTGGGAACACGGACAAAGCAACTCAGGCATGAGCATATTCCTCTACCTCCTGTCCAGTAAGAGCGTAGCTAATGAAATGGCCTCAGGACGGGACCAAAGCCATTCTTTTTGTCTTTGGTGAATCTGATCCTTTGGCAACTAAGGGAACACCAGAGCAAAGCCACTCCCAGCATCTGCTGTTCTTCAAAGGCCTCTGACTCAAAGTAGCATGTCATGCGCTATGTTCCAAGCCCAGACACCATCATCTCAGGAAAAATTGCACACATATCTGTCACCGTCCAAAGTTTCTGTGCTTTTCTGTAACTTATCCCTTCCTTTCCCTAGGGCTTACCTTCTTGCTGGCTGTCATTACAACTGTATTTTTCTAGAATTTTATGTAAATGAAATCATCTAATAGTATTCCTCCCCGCACCCCCTTCTGAAGCAGGGTCTCAATCTGCAGTCCAGGCTGGTCATGAACTCACTATGGAGCCCAGGCTGGCCTCAAACTGATGGCAGTCCCTCTGCCTCAGCCTCCTGAGTGCTGGAATTACAGGCGTCTCTCACTATGCTCAGTTTATGTGGTGCTGAGGAATTGAACTCAAGGCCTTGCACTTGGTAGGCAAGAGCTTTAACCTCTATGCTATTCGTCCAGCCTTGTATCCCTTTGTTAAAAGATTCTTTCACTCAGCATATTTAAATTAATTCAGGCTGCTGCATGTTTTATTCAGTTACTCCTTTATAAGGGTAAATAGTGTTGCATTATATGTACAGATCAGGTTTTTGTTTTTTTCATTTGCCTCTTGACGAACCTTAGTCTGCTTCCAGTTTCCAGCTGTTATAAATAAAGCTACCTGAGCCTTTGTGCACCAGTATTTGCATGAAAATTTGCTGTCATTTGGGGGTCTAAATACCTAAGTTTAGACAGGCTGGGTCACAAGGCAGTTATATGTCTAAACTTTAAAGAAACAGCCAAACAGTTCCCTTGTTTTGTGTTACAGAACTTTCCTGCCAGAGTTTTGATTTCGACCCTGAGGATTGAATTCAAAACTTCTGCACTAAGCTACATCTTTACGAGGTTTTCCAAATACCCAAAGAGACCCAGAATCGCACAGGCAAAGCATTATCAGTCCCAAATTTCATTTGTCCATCATCATAACCTCCCCCTCTTCCATTTTGTTCCCTACTGCAAGGGGTCAGGCTCCAAACACTTTCCTTTGTCTTGGAGGAAAGACAAGACTTGACCTTGTGCTTGACCTTGAGGCTCCTCTAAGGATAGATAGTATGGAGAATATATCTTGTTTCCCTCCACATCTCTGGGCAAAGACATTCTGTTCTGCATAGTAAAGCTGTTTTTGAAAAAAAAAATGAGACTTCGGATTATGTTATCATGCAAGTAAATTTTGCATGCATAAAGCCTATAATTGTAATTGATTGTCTTACTAATGACTTGTTCTGGTTTTAATATTAGCATCTGTGTTTTCTGAAAAATCTGAATGTTTTGAGTTTTGTTTAAGACAAAGGAGGATCATCTTCACTTCTATATGAACCCACATGTTGGGCCAGTTAAGAATAACACTTAATTATCTGTATTTTAAAAGATCTTGAAATATTGTTTTTCACAGTATATAAGCAGGGAAGAGTCACCACATGGTTTCCTGATAAAAACTATTTCAAGATTTAATGAGGGTTAAAAGAATTTCCGTTCAGTGTTTTGTTAAATAGATATCTGTTAGAATATTGCTAAAATGATTACAGAGCAATGCTACCTACTTCTGAATGCCAGAAACAGAAGAAAAGAAATACTAAGTGGGTATTAGCATAAAAAGTGAATCAAATTAGACAGATCAAGTCCTGAGTTACAACCTAACATATCAGACGTTACAAGGTGCAGCCAAAGTATTACTTAGAAGTGAAGAGCTTTGAGTGCAAATATTAGAAACAAGAAAGGCTGGAAATAAATGAGCTAAGCTTCTCTCTCAAAAAAATCAAATAAATACAAAGAGGAGGTGGAAAGAAGAAAGAAAGATGAAAGCAAAAATTAATAAAAATAGAAGCAGGCAGGTAACTTAGAAAATCAATAAAATCAAAAACCCTGTTTTTGTAGCATCATATTATTAGCTTTGCAAGACTAGATGAGAATAAAATAGGGAAAACACAAATGTCTAAATTCAGGAATGAGAAAAGACACATTAGTGCAGATTTTATAGATATTTAAAAAGGGTGATACAATATTATGAGTAACTGGATGCAAATACATTTGAAAACTTAATATAAAAGAAAAAATTTCCCCAAACACAGCATGGTAGAACTTACAGAACAGAAAGTGGATTCTCAGTATCTTGTCTCTGTTGAAGAAATTGGATCCAACACTAAACCTTTTCTCACAAAGAAAGTTCCAGTTAGAATATTTCCCTAGTCCAGTCTTCAGACACATAAGGAGGAGGTAATACAAATCTTAGGAAATCTCCACCGATGTCCTATTGTGGCTGTGGCTATTAAGAGACAAAGTATATAATCCCTGGGATCCCCTCTGTAGGCAATCACCTGCGAGTAAAGCTAGTTTTATTTCTCCTTCTATTGACACAGTGATAATGTTTGTCTTGTTCACCCAATAAATATGTTAGCTAAAAAATCATTGTGTGTTTATTTTTGGGTCTTGTTTGTTTGAACATGGCCTTTATAGGATTATGAAAATTCTCTTTTGTCATGTTAGTCAAGATTTGTATCAGGAGTGGATTAAGTGTCTGTGTAAGTATGAGACTTGTGAGCCCAGTTGTCTTCAGCAGTGGGTATTTGCCTTTTCTTTCTTTCTTTCTTTCTTTCTTTCTTTCTTTCTTTCTTTCTTCTTTCTTTTTTGAGCTCTGGGGATCAAATCCAGACTCACACATGTAAGGTAAGTGCTCTACCATTGTTCTAGATTCCTTGCTCTTTATTTTGAGGGTCTCATTAAGTTACCCTTGAACTTGTAATCCTCCTGCCTCAGCTTCTTGGATAGCTCAGATTGCAGGTGTGTGCCACCAATCTGGCTAGTAATTTCATGTGTTTATTAATTAACTAATTAACTTATTTATTTATACTGGGGATCAACCTCAGGGCCTGGACACATGCTAGGCAAATGCTTTGCCATTGAGCTACATCCACAGCCCAGATGCTGAATTTTGTTAACTGCCTTTACCTCTTCTACTGAGAGGATCGTATTTTTTTTTCCCTCATACACTTTTAAGGTGGATTGCATTGATTGCTTTCCAGATATTCAGCCCACCTCACACTCCCAAAATAAAGCCCCCTGAGTCCTGATGCAGTATCATTGTTTATATTGTGCATTCAGTTGTTAACCATTTTACCTAGTATATTTTCTGTCATTCTTGATAAATCTTGATTTCTAACTTCCTTTTCTTGTACTATGAGATGCCCATTGACTGAAATGAGTATAAAAATGTGAAAAAATGCATTTCAATGCTTTCTGTTATTATAATTGCATTACTCAGGAGGCTGGAGCAAAAAGATCTAGAATTTGGGGTTAGCCTGGCAAGTTAGTGAGACTCATAGAATCAAAGAAAAAAGTGGGCTGGGGCTCAATGCAAAAGTCCTGGGTTCGATTCTTGGTACCCCCACACCCCTCCACACACAAATGTCTTAAAAGGAGAAACTACTTCTGGCGCTGGCTCTCTATTAAGAGCACTCTATTAAAAAACACTAATAATCAAGTTTTTTTCATTGGTAGACATTTATTGCATGCTTACTGGGTGCAAGGTATTGAATACTGTGCGGGAGATCCACAATTTGTAGCAATAACAGTAACTTTCTATATAGCACATACGCCATGCAAGCAGTGTTTTCCCAGATGCACACAGCAACTACTAGTGGGCCACATATCAGTTTAGTACTTCACAACCACCATTAAAATAACGGAAGAGAATTGAAAAGGAAATAAAATGCTTTTCCCCAATTAAGGATAATAATCACATCATAGAATTTCTATCTCATGCACCTGTGCAGCCACAGTCCTATGCATACTGGGTCACAATGTAACATGCATTTCCATTGGTGGAGTCAAAAAGTTTTAAAAACCCATGATCTAGAACATTATTATAGAAAGTTATTTTGTTTGTTTGTTTTGTTTATTAATTTTTTTGAGATAGAGTCTCACTAAGTTGCTAAGTTGCCCAGGCTAGGCTCAAATTTGTGCTCTTCCTGCCTCAGCCTTCTAGAGTGCTGGGATTGCAGGTGTGTGCCATCACACCTGACTTAAGACATTATAAGCAACAAAAGTATCACCCAGGTCCATGTTTGTCTCTTACAATTAAAAGTAAAAATAAATGTATCTGCCGCTAGAAGTGAAAGAGGCCATAATAGACTCAACATGGCCTATACATATGCAAATTAGCCTGGGCAGTCACCCCGAAGGTGAACCCATCTGGGGCTGCATCTTAGCTTGAATTTGGATTTTTAGTTTTTGTTAACAAGGAAAGAAATTAGGATGCTACACTGAAAGATCTGAGCACACAAGACAGAGAATCAAAAGGCAGACGGTAACTTTCAAAGCTCTCCCATCACAGAGTTTCCAAAGCTGGGAGAGGCTCGGACTGTAGCAATTAAGTGCAATGGTCCCTCTCTGGGCATTGAACTCCTCTGACAAACCCCTCCAGCCAACTCTTTTGAAGAGCTTTTGAACACCCAGCAACGGGATCCAATTAGGAGGTGGTTGGGGAAAGGAAACCACAGACAAAACGCTGGTACTGTTTTCTGAGTTTCAGAATCTCACGGTCTTAAGAGCTCTCAAGTGATAAGATCCCATGCTCAGGTTACCCACAGCAACGTGGGTCTGAGTCCCCTGTGTCATGGCCAGGGAACTGGGGCAGTCTTTGGACAGCAAACAAAGAGGACTTGGAGTAGAACTTTCAATGTGCTTCTAAAACAAAGAAGTCATGTAGCGGGAGAGCTACATGACAACCATTTTCACTTAGCAAACAATTTCAGTACAATGACTGCAGTGTTCCTCTATCCTGTCCCTACAAAAGCTCTTCTGAAATTAACATAGGATCAGTGACATAGGAGTACTGAAAATGTCTAGTCATTCAGGACACTGATTAAATCAGTGGTCCCAGACCTGGCTCTCAGTGACATCGTGTGGGGAACGCTCCTCCCACCTCAGTACTGGAGGTCAAACCAAAGACCTTGGGCATGCTTGGCATGTGGTCAACCACTGAACTACATCCCCAGCACTTTTCATTTTTATCTGGAGACAGTCTCACTAAGATGACCAGGCTGGCCTTGAACTCTCAATCCCCCTGTGAGTAGTTAAGATTATAAATGTGTGCTATTATACCCAACTGAATCTGGGAAAGTCTTAAAAAATTAAGGACTCCAGGCTTCACCTGGACCAGCTTGAGTAAGATCCTATAGGGGACAGAACCCCACACATGCATTTTCTTTACACAATCCAAGTGGTTCCCCTGTGGCGTGAAGAATTAAGCCACCTCCTTTGTAGTTAAATTACTACTAGAAAGATATTTATATGGTGTTATGATCTAAGTTTAAGCTGAACTCTGCAAACTCTCATATGTTTGAAAGATGACTGGATCATGGGGTGCTCTACTTATCAATGGATTCTTCCATGGATGTGCTGTTCAGATGCAGGGGCTGGTTACACGCAGGTCACTAGGAGCATGACCTGGAAGTATAGGCTCTTATCCAGGCTTCTGTCTTTGTTCTTTGCTTCCTGTCTGCTTTAGAGTGAGCAGCCATTGCCCACCTGGCCCTTGTACCTTATTGGTTCTGTCTGGGAGCCAGCCAATCATGGAGTAAAACCACTGGAAACCGTGAGACAGATAAACCACTTCTCCTTTAAGTTGTGGATGTTGGATATTTTGTCCCAGCAACAGAAAAGTGACTAACACAAATGGTAAAGAAAGCAGAGCTCATGCCCTACGAGTTTCCAGCTTTCCCTTGATGCACAGCTGGTCTGATACGAGAAATTCACAATAATCTTCAGACCTAAGATGGCAGAGTTTTTTTTTTTTTTAACGTGGTCTCTCCTTTCTTTCTTAGTAGTAGGTCTTAACTGAAAGGGATACATATTTTTCATGCTATGTGAACTCAATATTAAAAGAGAAATAGGACCAATTTTTCAAAGTGCCAGTCCAGCACTACATTACATTATTGTAAGAAATGGTCCCACTATTGAACCTGAGCAACATACCCTGTATGAAAAAAGAGGAGCAACTTCAGCTTAATTCACATCCTCCTTACAAGTTAAGAGACACAAAAATAGGTCCCATTCTTCCGTGATAGGAGAGAAAACAGTAATTATATTTTCAACCAACCAAATGGGTATTAATTATCTAACTATATACCACACACACGAAAACCAATTTACTCTTTTCTTGGATTTTTCTCCTCCTTTTTTCTTCTTCTTAAATGTTTCCTATGCCTCTTCTTTCACACCTTGCTACGTTTGTTACCCAAAGACAAATGCACATTTCCTACAGTGACTGCACAGATTCAGGACCATCTTTGGCAAAATAATACCCAATTTAAGCTGGAAGAATACACAGGAAGTCAAAATAAAGGCTGGTTTCCTGTTAGAAAATTGGGATCCAGGAGTTTCCAGGAGTTAAGTGAGCCCTGAGGATCCACAGCAAAGTCAGAGCAGGAATCACATCTAATCTTTTACACACCATTTTTTCCACTCAATCTTCTGTTCAGCAAGGATGATGGGATAAGCGTGATCCCATCACAAGTGACGGAGAGGATTCTGAGGGGGACTCACGACAATGTGTCTTTACTGGAATAATTTAAAAAATGTGAACATTCACCATAGTTTTCCATCACACCTTGTGGGCAACTGATGAAAAAAAAGAGTGTTTATTGACTGTGGTTGGGGTAAGAGATTAGGTTTCTCTTTGAAGATCGGAAGGGACAAATATAAGCCGGAAATGAGCAATCAGAAGGTTTTGATCTTGGACATGACATAGCCTGTGGCTCAGGGTGTCAGGATCCAAGCTCTGGGAACCAGACCATTCAGATCCCTATTCTCTGAAGAAGATGCATCTATTTTAAGGATCCTGCAGACCATTTGACCTTGGCTGTCTAAAAACATTGTGATTATAGAGAGGTGGGAGGTTGAGGGCTAAAACTATCTCTGATTTGGTCCCTTTCACAGGCGTTTTCTGTCAACCTCTGCACCTGATCTAACATCTTTGTGACTATGGGATGCATCACTGATGGTTGAAGAGATTAGGTCAATTTGAGGGAATCAGGAACCACACCCGGATTAGGGTTAGGGAACCACGCCTAGATTAGGGAATTGAGAACCAGCTTGGATTAGAGCGTGAGTGATCTATATGGGTCAGCCAATGAGGGAAGAGCACCCACCCAGATTCAGGAGGGCCAGCTGGAACTCCAACAGTATAAAAGGAAGGAAGAAAAAAGATTGGTGCAGCTTCTTCCTCTGAGAAAGCCCTCACCTTTGCCATTGTCTACGGACAAAGCTCAGCACAGATCAGATTGACTCCAGTCTTGCCCCAACCACAGTTAATAAACACTTTTTTTTTTTTTTAAACAGGGTCTCACTGGTCCTGAACTGATTATGTAGCACAGACTGGCCTTGAACTTGGCAATCCTCCTGCCTCAGCCTCCCACGTGGTAGGATTACAAGCTTCCACCACATCCAGCATTTGTCGTGCTGGGAAATGGAGCCCGAGGCCTTTCACTTGCTAGGCAAGCGCTTTAACCGCTGTGCAATTCCTCCAAGTCCAACAAACACTTTCTGACTGGGGTGTTCGATGGGATCAGTTTCAGAACAGCCTTAGCAACTGGAACTTAGAGATATCCTGTCTCAAAACCAAAATCACAAGTGGGCTCGTGGAACGCAGCCCCCTCTGTTCAACCCCCGGTCCAAATCTCTTTCTCGCCTTCCTCTACGTTGGGGATTTTATTTTCCTTCTCAAAAGCGCGGTCCGGCTGGAGGCCGGCGGGACGTGGCCGGCCTCGCGTCCCGCGCAGGGGTCGCGTGCGCGCGCGGGCCGGCGTCCCGGGATCCCGCAGGGCGGCGGGCGCGCGCACGGCGCGCGCAGGGGGCGGCGAGCTCGCCCCTCCCCCAGCCCGGCCGGCCGCGCGCGCGCGCCCGGCTTCCCCTTCCGGCGCGGCGGCCGCCACATCCCTGGGCCCGGCGGCCCGCCGGCGGCGGCGCGGAGGCTGCGGCTGGGCCTGCCGCCCTCCCGGACGCCTGGCGTCCGCGCCCCGCGCCCGGACCCGGCGCGCCACCGCGGAGCCTACGCGGCCGCGGGGAGCCCGAGGACCGGCTGCGGGCGCTGCCCGGGAGGTGAGCCGGGGCGCGCGGACGGACCCCACCTCCCCGCCCCGGGTGCGCGGGAACGGGCGGCCGCGGGTGCTCTGGGGCGGGGACGCCGGCAGCGCCCCGGGGTGCTTTGGGACCTAAGGGCCTCCCGGCGCCAGGGATGCTCTCGAGGAGCCGGCATCGCGTCATTATGCAACGAGGCGGCGTCCCGGTGCGGGATGCGGCGATGGGCACGGCGGCTGAGGCTTGGGCCGCCCGCCGCTTTCTTCTTTCATCCACGGCTAGGAATTCGCGTTTGCCATTGGGGCGGAAGGAGGCGAGAAATGCCCCCGTTTGCGGCCGCAGCGCGTGCGGGGAGAGAGAGAAACAGGAAAGCAGGAACCTGTGCCCAGCCTTCCCCACGTGCACAGCGGAGCGCATCTTCAGTGGGTACCCGGGGAAGGAGGGCTTGGAAATGCGTACCCCGTTCCAGTCAGGCTCCAGGACCCCCCCAGCCTCTGGCGTCCGGCTGCGGAAGGACCGTCAGAAGCTGGAGGTCAGGCAGCATCAGTTTCTGCACACCTGGCAGGAGAGATGCGCTAGGCTTCCCAAAGCCGCCTACCTCTCTCCAGGTCTGCTGAAGGCCGGAAAGGGCTGGGCAGTGAGTCGCCGCGGGCAGTCCAGACAAGCTGTGGCTAGCCCGGCAGCCGGACTGTCGTAGAGGTTTATTTGAAACACCTAAAGTCTGGGGCTCTGGTCGTGAGAAATTGGGTTATTGCCTTGGTCAGTTTGAACTGCCAGAGGGAAAAAATGTCTCAGACAGTCTTAAAATTAGTCAGCTCAGTTTAGCACTGGCCTCCTGGTCACCAGCCACCTTCCTCTTCATCTTCTTAGGGGAGTGGGTTAAAAAGGAAAGACAGAGAGAAAAGACTCGCTCTTTCTTCACGGCACAGTTAGGATATAATTCCTCTTGGCCAGAATTGGGATTTTAAAAGTGGAGATAGAAAATCTTTCCATCCTTGCTTTTGAGCCTGAAGAATAGAATTTTAAAGAAATACTGAGGGGAAATTCTCTTCTTTTCTAAAATAAAAATTAAGAGTGCTTGCAAAACTGAACCAAAGAAGGAATTTGTGACTTGGACAGTTTGCAGTTATATTCAGATCACTTTACAGATGGCTGAGGGGGTTTACAGTGAAAAGGTGGGGGATAGCCAGAGACAGAGGAGAAAGGTGGGTGAAGGGCCTTAGAGACTGCAGAACCCGAGTGCCTGGGATTTCTTCATGGAGGTTGCAAGGATGTGGGTGAGACTGTACAGAGCTTGATTTTTGAAGCTCAGGAACTTGAAATTGCTTTAAATTTTAGCCTGAATTTTTAGGATGAAGGCAGTTATGTGTTTATTTTACAAGCTAACTATTCAGTCTGTAACCTAAGTCTGTGAATCTGGCTTCACAGTTTTTTATCTTATGACATCTGTCTAGAATCTACCAGGTGCTATAGTTTAAAGGAGTATGAAACTCAGAGAACATCTTGCATTAGAGTGTCTGATAATCTTATACAGAAGCTTTTACCTGATTGCAAATATGTAAAACATGCAGAATAGTACTTATTTTTGCTACAAGAATATTATATTAAAATACATGGAGAAACTTTTTTTTCAGACAGGGTCTTGCACTGTAGTCCAGGCTGATCTTAGACTCTCTCTGTAGCCCAGGATGAGGCTAGCCTAGAACCCACGGCAGTCCTCCTGCTTCTGTCTCCTGACTGCTGGAATTATAGGTGTGTAACACCACATTCAGCTACTATGTGGCTTGCTTCCTAGATGAGGCTCTAATTACTGAGCTATACCCCCAGCCCACCCAGAGAACCTTTGTTTGGTCATTCATTTACTACTTCTTTTTCTTCTTATTATTATTAAAATCATTTTGAGATAAGGTCCTGCTCTGTAGTTCAAGCTGGTCCTGAACTCTGTGTAGCCCAGCCTGAACTCACTGTGTAGCCTAGCTTGAATTTACAGCAATCCTCCTCCCTCGGCATCCTGCATGCTGAGATTACGGGCATGTACCACCACACCCAGCTAGCTTCCTGTTATTCTTAAGGGGTCTGTATAGTCACAATTAGAATTAGGATCCCAGACAGGGTCAGTGCCACCATGAATGTGACCCCAGTGACCCAGAGGGTATGTGAAGGAGGAGAAACTCACTGCTTTTCTTGCTTGTATAGAAATTTTAGGGAATTTAGCAACTCCAATAGGAATATGTAGACATTCACTTAAGAATGGTGATTTAGCCAGGCCTGTGGCACAGCCTTGTAAGCCCAGCATTTGGCAGGCTGAGACAGGAGGATTCTAAGTGTGAGCGCAGCCTGGGCAACTTAATGACTTAGGGAGAGTCTGTCTTTAAAAAGGGATCGGGGGCTGAGGATGTAGCTCAGTGTGAAGGCCATGGGCCTGGGTTTGATCCCTAGTACTGCAAAGAAAAACACAAGTTTTGTAAGTATAGAAATAGGAGCATACACTCAGGCTGGGTGTGAGTTGGTGCCTACCTCACCCTGTGCCCAGCGCTCAGCGAGCCTGTGTGTGTGTTCTGTACAGTGTTGTCCTCACTCTTGAGAATCTGTCCTCACCACAGTCAGATCCACACTGGTGGAGGAGGGACCAGCCACACTGCCAACCGAGGGTGACCTGTCATCATCCTGAGGCAGTAGATGGCAAGGATGGTGGCAGATTTGACAAAGGAGATTTCTGCACTTAGCTTGAGAAAAACTTCATGTGAAGGGTTAAAAGTCTCAGTGACCTGTGGTGGAGATGTGCCTATATTATAAATTCACATACTGTTCTTTGTTTTATTAAGTTGGCATTTAATCGTGATCGATTGGGTCCTACGCTGTAGTCAGAATCAAACAGAGTGGCAGGGTCTTTGGTGAAATGCCCCCATGGTGCCAGTCTAGTTCTGTTCTCCCTCAAAGTCCTTCCAGGTTTATCAGTTACTGAGTTTTTTGTGTGAAGTTTCCTGTATTGTCTGGGGTGTTTTAGAAGTTGGACATTGGACTTGAGATGCCCAGGGTGTGCATGTGATGGGGACCCAGGGTTTCTCTCTCTGCCCAGGGTCATCAGCAGTACTCCTGCTTGGACACTTCCCTGCCCAAGGGGCAGTCACTGTGCTCCTTGCTGCATTCAGGAGTTGACACAGAGCAGGGTCTGCAGAGCTCATGCCTTTCCTCTGTCCAGCACCGCCCCACCCAGAGGCCCTGCTTTTGCCCCTTTATTACCAGCCAGGCACCTGCACTTGCCTGCCGGTGATTCTGTGCATCCTCACCTTGTGCCCCTGGCCTGGGCCCCTGGTTTTTGTGTACTGAAAAGTCGGCACCTGGGATCTCTGCAAGTAGCTTGCCTTTTAGTGTAGTTTTATGTAAACTTTTAAAATACGGCCTTGGCCAGCCAGGGAAACCAGCCCAGCCCAGCGTGTTGTCTCACTTCGCTCTGGCCGGAAGCTGAATGCTTGGGCTTCTGGGTGACAGCTTAGACTGGGGCAGCCGCTGTCAGGAATGTCACTGACAGGTAAGCAGTGTGGATTTATAAGCATCTTTTTCAAAGTGCAGAAGATTTTCATCCAAAGTTGATAGTGCTACCCTAAATCGTTATTAGAATTACCAACATTTGCCTCTTTTTTTTTTTTTTCCTGTGGTTTAAGAGAAAGCAGATTAAGGCTTCATCAGGTTCAGGTAGATTTTTTCTTTACCGATCCTGTGCTTCTGTGATTACCCAGTTCTGCCTTGCAGGTCTTCACAGAGCTGATCCTTTGGCGTGGTGTCTGTCCTGATGTCTTGGCATGAAAATGCCATTTAATGACTGGATTACGTCGGGTTTTCTGAATTTGGAACTGTCCCCTTCTGGGGTCTGGGGGAGACTGTGCAGGGGAGCACACTGTGACCTGAGGGTCTGCTGGATGTCAACTGCTCTCACTGTGAGAGGCATGTTGGGACTTGTCTTGGCTCCTTGAACAAAGAGGAGTTAATTACAGAAAATGTCAGGATTTTTAAAGGCCATGTGTCACCTGGCTGTAGGGAGTACAGTCAGGAAAGGACTGCAGTCAGCCCCAGTCTCCCCAGGGCCAGACTTTAGTGAACCATGGCCAGGTCATGCTGGAATTGGCGGCAAGCCCCACAGGGGACTTGGCAGTCAGGGACCCAGTGCAGAGAACTGGGCAGGCTTGGGGACGCTGGGACTCAGAATGCTTTTCTTATTATGTAAAAAAAAAGGGGGGGCAAATTATGGTGTTTTGTTTCTTCTCCCCAAGGTCAGACAGACAGATCCTGATTCTGTAGTCTACTTAACCATGGATGGCAGGGCTTGAGGACAGCAAACTGGGCATGGTGGTGGGAGGTGCAGACCCTCTAATTGAGCCTCTTGGAGCTGTTTACTCAGAATTCCTGCCATTCAGAGTCTGGAAACTGGGGGATGAGCTGCCAGTTCTTCTGGAAATGGCAGGAGGTGGTGGGAGAGTGGCCCTTATGCTGGAATGCCTGGAATGTGCATTTTAACAAGATCTCCAAGGGATTGGGTGTGGAGGGTATTGCCATCTGGGAAGGCTAGGACCAGTTGGACGGTTCCCAGTCTGGCTGCTCAGGAGAATGTGTGCAGAGTTTGTAAACTTGCCTGGAGACACCTCCAGAGATTTGGGTTGTCTTGGCTGTGGTGTTGTTGGGGCCAGAGCATTGCTGCGTGTCCAGCTCCTTGTGATTCTAACACACAGGCAGGCTGGGGAACCTCAGGCCAGGCACCACTAAGTGTTGAGAAAGCATGTCACACTGTGGTGAGCTGAGTGTGCCCCCTTCAGAAGTTACCAAAACCCAGCTTACAGAATCCATGGGTTTTGCTAGGCTTTTTTGCCTGTTTGCAGAGACACAGCTGGTGACACAGGGATGTGGGGGACCCAACCAACAGGCAGGCATGCTTCTGCCTGATTAGAGTGCTTCTTCCTGTCCAGATGAGAATAGGCCATTGCTGAGTGGACTGTGGCTCCCTTCATTTGCTCTGCTGTCACAGAAGTTTATTTAAAAGTTTAAAAACACCCCCGCAACCCTCTTTTCCTGTGAGATGCCCCACACAGGCTCTCCATTCCATCCTGTGAACCTGACAGGTCACTGTTACTTGCTGTGTGTCTGCTTATTTCTGAGTGTGTGGGTCATACCTATGGAGACACAGGATCCTAGGGGAGCTGGGATACTGAGAACCAGCTCTCGCATTCCCAGTTCTGTCTCTTGGCTCATAAAGTATGTGACTTAGAGAACAAGTCCCAGTTTATCAAAAATTCCAACCAGGTTATCCTGATAGCTTCTTTATTTGAGTCCATGTATCATTTGTGAATTTTCTCATAGACCAGGAGGGGGAAGAAAGCTAAGTACTTAAAAATTGTGTAACCCTTCGCCCTTGACCTTACTACCCACGTGGGATTCCTTGGAAATAGCCACGTGTGGCATTTGCTGAAGGTACGCTTGCCTTCCTGCCTCCCCATTCCGTCCTGTCTTTATGTGGACAGGAAAAAAAAAAAAAAAAAACAAACCTGCTGCTGCTGTTGCATCAAATTGGTGCATCTGAAGGGAGACAGTCCAGCCACTCGGATGGGGGAAGGGGCGGATGGGTGGGAGGGATCCCAGCCATACTTAGGACGCTTTGTTTCCTTTAAAAATCTCACACAGGTGTAGCAAAATTATCAGAGCCCAGTGGGTGTAGGCAGCTGTTAATTATATCATTATCTATAGTTTATACTCAAAATTTCTAGTTGTTTTTTTAACTGTGACAGAGATGTATTTGCTAAATATTAAGATATACCTTGACTTTGTCAGTTCTCTGTTTTTTCATGGCTAGGGAAGTGTTTACCATTCTTTCCCAGGCTGAATAAAGTGGTAAAGAGTGTATGGCTAGTAGTAGTTGGGGTAGAAAAGACTAAGTGGCATTAGTAGGAGCACCAAGGTCACCTGTGTAGGTGATGTTCCTGAAATACCTTGTTTTCATCATGAGGACATCTGCGTATTGTGCAGACTTTTCAAACATAGAAAATGTACAAAGTAGGAAATGAACCCACTGCCTCCTTGCGGTTTCATTCTCAGTTCCACGGGCGTGGCGCAGGGGCACCATCACAGGCTCTCAGAGTATATAGAGTATATTCGTGCATAATTTATTAACAAATAGGGTGACTCGTTCAGTCCTGAAAGTCCCTGGTTTTTGTGTACTGAAAAATCGACACCTGGGACCTGTGCAAGTAGCTTGCCTTTTAGTGTAGTTTTATTTAAAAATTTAAAATACGGCCTTGGCCAGCCAGGGAAACCAGCCCAGCCCAGCGTGTTGTCTCACTCCGCTCTGGCCGGAAGACACATGCTATAGATGAAGTGAACCACAGTTCTTGTCTCTCTTGCTGCAAATGGATGGTGACTTTCTGGTTTTTTATGTGTCTCTACAGCATAGAGTGACTGAGGACGGACCAGCATGCCCCATCTCACTGGCAGGCCCTGAGAGCATGAAAAGCCCTGGCCCCAAGGTTCTGCTCCGGCTCCTGCAGGCACGTGACCGCGGTGAGCCGCACAGGTGTTTCTTTGCGCTCTCTCTCTCTCTCTCTCACACACACACACACACATTACTGGGAATTTCACCTTGAGCTTTGTTCCCAGCCCTTTGTAGATTTGTTTTTCTCTTGACATACTAAGTGTCATCACTTTCGTGTTATAGTTTGGATCTGGAATGCCCCCCTGAAGCCGTATGCAGCACTGGGTGGGCTTCCTCTCTGCTGGTCTGTGAACAGCTTTGCTCTGCCTTTGCCACCAACATGTGCTTCCCCCACTACTAGCTGCCCTTGGTGGACTGAGGTCTTCTGAAACCAAGAGCTAAAATAAACCTTTCCTCCCTTAAGTTGCAGATGTAGAGTATTCTGCCCCAGAAACAATAAAGTAACGAAGACAGCTGTTTTAGTCACCTTTTCATCACTGTGACTCAATGCTTGACATGTACCAATTAGGGGAGTAAAAATTTATTTTGGCTCACAGTTCAGAAGGTCTCAGTCCATTTATGGGTAGGTGGTAGGGCCACAGCTAGAGGCATAGCTGGAGCTGGTGCTCTGGAGACAGACATCCTCACAGCATGGCGGAACAGAGACCAGTCTGGGAGGAAGAGCGAAACCAGCACACGGCCCTCAGGTCAAGCCCTGAGTATCTGCCCCTTTCAGCCAGGCTTTGCCTCCTACAAATACACAGTATCCATAGGTACATGAGGCTTTTGGGGGACACTCCAGATCCAAACCATGACGACAACCCACACTTAAAAAAAGAGAGATTTGTTTTATGTAGCTCACGTTTTCAGAGGTACCAGTTCATGTATGATCTGGCTCCGAGGGAGAATCAGCAGTAGTGAAGGGCCTAGCAAAGGAAAGTTGGTTACCACAGGGGAGCCAGGAAGCAGGCAGAGAAGGAAGGAGCTGGGGCAATAATATATACCCTTCTAGATCATGCCCTTAGTGACCCCTGTCTCCATCCAGGCCCCATCTAACAGCAAGCCAGCTCTAGCACCCTCCTGGTTTACTTAGCCCTTCAAACACTTGAGACATTTGGAAAACATTTTAAATCTAAACCATAACATTTAACTCTTCAAGTTGCCTGGGCTGAACTTAAACTTGGGATCCTCCTGCCTCAGCTACCCAGAGTGCTGGGATCACATGTGATCATACCTGGCTACTTTTTAAAAGATTTTCTAGGTGTGACGGAACCTTGCCAGCCCTTGAGGATCTTCAGCAGCCTGCTCATAATTGCCTCAGTGCAGCTTCTGCCGTCTGCACATTACCTGCAGGGAAGGCCACGCTCTCAGTGGCATCCTGCTGTCCCGCTGCCTCCAGGCCTCGTGATAGCTCATTGTGGCCTTAGCCCTGGCCAGAGAAGAGCCAGATCTGCAAGAGAAAATCGTGTCCTGGGTTCCAGTAATAGAGACAGCATCCTCACGTGATCGCTTCCTCCACTGGAGTGTTTAAAACATGGTCTAATTACTGAATGGGTCCTTTGATTACAATCAAATATGAAATGTTAAATGCCAAGTCAGAATATTGATTGGTGGAAAGAGAAAGAGCTCCATTTGTATTGATTATATGCATTGAAATCACCTGTTGTTCCTGTTCCCTTCTCTGGAACTGATTTACCTGTAATTAGTAGAGGCATTTTGCTATGTCTTCCAGGAAGAGCCGTTGAATGGCTGACGGGCGACAACATGCATCACCAGTGGCTTCTGCTGGCTGCGTGCTTCTGGGTGATTTTCATGTTCATGGTAGCCAGCAAGTTCATCACGCTGACCTTTAAAGACCCAGATGGTAGGTATTCTTCGTGGTGGTGTGGGTTTGGCTAGTTGAGTCCCTGCTGCACTGCTGCTCCCGGGCATGTGCCCAGAAGACAGCTGTCCCAGAGCCTATGAGTGTGCACAATGTACAGAAATACAAAAGCAGGCAGCAGGGCTACCTCCCGCGAGGTGTGTGGCCAGCTTCCATTTGTGCAGTGAATGCAGAGCGAGCAAGGATCAGTTGTTGTTGGGTCACTACAATTGCGAGGTGACCCCATGGCACAGCTCTGCCTGCTGGACTCCTCCAGGATCTGACTCCATTGTCCCAAAGTACCTGGCTAGCATCATGGAGGGGTGTCCACTGGCTGAGCCTTAGTTGAATGGAGGGGCCCACATGTGAGGGATCCAGCAGCCAAGGGCAGCTAATCGTCAGCGAGGGCCACCACCAGAGCACCAGGGCAGCTCCTGCTCAAAGCTCTGCCTGGGCGTTTTCACTTCAGTTACAGAGAAGAAGGAAAAGAAATTGTCCTGGGGTTAGGAAAGGTGTGCAGCCCAGAAACTGCATTGGAGTAACTCTGGGCTCACATGGGACACGGGGAAAGAGAGGGCTGAGATGGTGAGACATCAGGATGGCAGGAAGGGTGCTGTGTGCCAAGTGGAGGGTGGGGTGTAACGGCCAGGCTGGGCAAGTGTCTTAGTTACTTATTCGTTGCTGGGACAAAATATTCCACATCTACAATTTAAGGGAGGAAAGATTTTTTTTTTTTAAGCTCACAGTTTCAGAAGATCTCACACAGTCCATTCATGGGCAGCCGGCAATGGTGGAAGCACATGACAGAGGCCAGAGAGCTGCTTTCCCTGTAGCAAATGGAAATGACGTAAAGCAAGAGCTAAGCGAGTCCCAGACTCAGGCAAGGCTAGAGCTCTTCTGGGAAGAAGCTGTAAGAGACAGTGTTTCTTTTTCCTTTCTTGGTTTAAGCTGCTGTTTGGGCCCCTCCCACACCCAGAGTGGACGTGCCCTTACTTCCTGGCCCGCAAGTCGGTAATGCAAATCTGAAGGCTCTGACCTGGGCATCCACCCCTCACAGCAAGCTCAAACAGTCCTTTCAGATCCAACCCCAAGAATCTGCCCCTTCCAGCCAGCCGCCAATTCCCAGTACCACACGGTTCTAAATACATGAGGCGTTGGGGGAATACCCCCGATGTAAACCATAGCAGTGGGGGGATGGGCTGCACATTGGGCACAGTGTGGGCATGAATGACCCCAGAGGAGCGGATTATGATTTCCTTGAGGGGAAACCAACTTTTGTTGTCTTAGTTACTTTTGCCGGGATGCAGTACCTGACACCTGCAATTTAAGGGAGAAAAGGTTTATTTGAACTCACAGTTAAGGCGGTCCCAGTCCATTCATGGGTGGCTGGCAGAGGTGGGAAGGGTCTGGCAGTGAACAGCCGCCCCTGGCATCATGAGAGGAAGGACCCAGGCAGCAGGATGAAGCCAGGACAAGAGTGTGGAGCGTGTGTACTTCCAGACAGCACACCCTGTAATCCGCCGTACCCTGCCAGGCTCTGCCTCCCAGCAGCACTCATCCAGATGGATGAAGATTTTGGCGACCTTCCATTTCAAACTGTAACATTTGTATAATCAGTTTTTATGCTTTTATTGATACCTACTTTTTCTTTTAATTATGAACCCGCAAAGTTTTGGAAGTCCGTGTTTCTTTGCCTAGAGCTGAAGATCACCTTCAAATTCTGCCCTGAGGTTTCCCCAGGATTGGTTTGCTGTCATCTGGGCCCTGCACAAGCACTTGGTGCGATTCCTTTAGTTAGGCTTCAAGTCCCACAACATAAACAAGTGGAAAAGTACTGAGTTGGCTGCTAATTGGTTTTCTATAAATTAAACTTTTTATTTGAAGATTCTTGTGGCGTGTAGTCAGTTGTAACGAACGACACTGAGAGTTCTTAAGTTCCATTGCCCGTCTTCCCACAGTGGTGGCAGCTTGCAGCCCTTTAACACAGTGTGAGAAGCTGGTGTTGCCAGGGGCACAGTGATTGCACAGGCAGTTCTGTCTCCACGAAGGTCGTGTTGCCCTTTACAGCCATCCTACCTTCCCCCAGTCCATACCAATTCCTGGCATCTGCTCATCCATTCTCCTCCTCCTAACTTTAAAGATTGCCATACATGTAAAAATTACTTTTAAATGCATCATAATTAAAATTTTGTTTTCTCAAGATTAAGCTGCCATGTCTGAAGTAAAGCTAATGCTATGAGAACAGTTACACAGGCACTGAATCCAGTGTACAAAGTGTCCCCTAAAGTAGCCATAAATAGGAAAAATTAGCAGACTTTAGGGACATCCTGTATATATAGAGTAGGTGACCTTTTGGAGTTGCCTTTTCTCACAATATACTTTCAATTTCCTTGAAATTCTCCCAGCTTGTTACTTGTATCTGTTCATTTTTATTGCCAAGTTGTATTCCGAGTGTGTTAACCACCCACCTGATGAGGGATGTGGGCTACTTCTGGTTTAGGGCCATTATAGATGTAGCTGCTATAGTCATTTGCATAAGGGTTTTGTGTCTATATGAATTTTAATTTCTCTGGGTTAAGTGCCAGGGAGTGTGATATTTGAGTCATCAGGTCATTTCCTACCTTCCCCATTCCCCCACAAAATTGCCAGATCTGCCTCCCAGAGTAGCCAGTACCACTTCCCACTCCCACTGGCAGTGTGCACACAATCAAATATTTCTCCGTGTCCTCACTGACACTCGGAGTGTCACTGGTTCTTACTGACCCCATTCCAGTGGGTGTGAATGATACAGTGGTGGCACTTTGCATCTTGCGACTGAGGAGATTGGGTGTCTTTTCTGCTTTTATTTGCTCTCCTAAGTCCTCTTCTGTGACAAGTCTGTGTGTGTCCTGCCTGTTTTCTAACTGGCTTCCTTATTTTTTTTAACCTGTTGAGTTTATCAGTTCTTTGTCAGATGTGTGGTTGGTAAATATTTTCCTGCCACTGCCACTATAATCTACAGCTTCTCTCTTTCTCCTCAAATGGAATTTCACAAAGTACAAGTTTGTTATTTTGATGTTCAGTTTTCCCAAAGATTTCCTCCTGTGTGTTGTTTTTAAAGAAGTTTTAATGCTGATATGTTTTACAATCACTAAGGGCAACTCATTGTGAGTTGGTTCATTGTGAGATAGGGGGTCACTCTTATGTACAGATGGCCAGCACTCTAGCTCCATTTGCTAGAAATTCTGTCCTGCAGTTGGGTTGTTTTCACATTTTTTTTTCCTTTTCCTGTCTCCCTCCCTCCCTTCTTCCTTCCTTCCTTCCTTCCTTCCTTCTTGCCTTCCTTCCTTCCTTTCTCTCTCTCTCTTTCTCTCTCTTTTCTTTTTTTCTTTCAGTTGAACCTGGGGTTCAGCTTTCTTGTTGCTGGGACACAATACCTGACACCCACAACTTAAAGGAGGAAAGGTCTGTTTTTGCTTATGTTTCAGAGGTCTTAGCCTGTTCATGATTGGCTAGCAGTGGCAGAAGTTCTGGCAAAGGGAAGGAGGGGGAGCGAAGGGCAGAGCTAGCAAGAGACGTAACCCTTCCAGGTCATGCCCCAGTGACCCACCCCTTCCAGTGCTTCCAACAAGGCCCCACCTCTTGACAGCACAGAAAGTCAGTGGATTAACCTCCATCTTTGAATCACCTTTCAAACACATGAGGCTTTTGGAGAACATTCTATATCCAAGCTACAACACAAGGCCTTTTCACTGAACCCTTTTTTTGTTTTTAATTATGAGACAAGGTTACTGTGTGGCCCATACTGGTCTCAAACTTAGCAATCTTCCTACCTCAGTTTCCTAGATTGCCCAGGTGCCAGGCCCATGCCACCACACCTGGCTACTTTTGTACTTTTTTCCAGTGTCATTCGGGCATTGTTATATGAGTGCATTCCTGGGGCCCTCGTCTGTCCTCAAGGATCTGTGTGCCTAGTCTTCTCCTAGAAGACATCTTAACCTCTCTGTTTTCCAGGGTACGGTGCCAAACAGGAGTTTCTATTACTGACAACTGTGCCGGAAGCTGGGAAGTTGCCAGAAGAGAAGCACTTTGCTGAGGAACTGAAGGTGGGCACAGACTTGTCCCCGGTGACACAGACACAGCTGTCCGCAGAGAGCCCTGTGTGGCATCCCTGCCCCGGGGGGCCACAGCGTCCTACCCCTGTGCTGCCATCTGCAGTGGCTCCTGCTTGGCTTCACAGACTGCCCTGTAGCACAGGTGGACCATCCCTCATCCAGAATGTCCAAAATCCGAAACCTTTTGAGAGAAAACATACCACAGAGCTTACTTTGTATGTAAAACTACATAAAATGTTACATACAGTTATCTTTAAGCCAGATCTAAAATGTATAACACAAATGATTTTAATGTCTGTGTAAGGTACCTCACTACATGTATGCAGATCTTCTAGAATCTTAAAAACAAACAAACAGAAAAAAACATTGGCCTTGGAACACCTCTGGTCCCGGCCTCAGAAACTGAGAAGATGCCCCAGCTTGGGAGCCACTCACAGGGTCATAGGCAGAGCCCACAGCAGCCTCTGTCCTGTCTTCACACTGATGCTGTGACTTCTGCAGGAATTCCTGAGAAACCAGTGCCTTGTAACGGAGCAAGTAAGAGCACTCAGTACAGTGAACGTGGTGGGACCCACAGGCTGTAAATCATGGGACGTTCTGTGTATCTCAGGAAAGAAGTAGAGCCATATAAGCAGTTCAGATGCTGAGAAATGTGCCTAAGCTCGAGGTGGCCACAGGGGTGGGGTTGGGACATTGCTATTTCAGGATGTTTCTTAGAGGACCAGGTGGAACCTGAGTCACCTCTATGATCCGAGCAGTAGAGGGGTTTTAACTCAGTGGGGACAAGGTCACTAAACAACCAACTGTATGTTCTGACGTGTTCCCCTCCATCCCCTTTGCTTCTCCTCTGTGTCCTATGCCCACATGGGTGATGACTGTGTACACCAGAGCCGGCTGCCTCCTCTAAACCTTGAGTTGCAGTTCAGCAAGCAGCTGTGGGGTGGATGGTCCTGCTACCCCCAGAGCAGGAGGAGCTGGGGCCAAGCATTGGACCCCTGGGTTAGGGACATTCTCCCAGGTCCACACAGTCCCCAGGTGTGCATTATCATTTGGAATGTGAGTTTTTCCCACTTTTTGTTTTTTAAAGTCTATCTTCCTCCTAGGAGAGAGTCACAGGAAGCTGGTGTGTATCCTCTGGGCCTCTGTGCACGTTCATCTGTGTGACTTGAAATGGCATCACAAGGAACCCAAGAAAGGCTTTAGGACGGGGTGGGAGTCACAGCTATGGCTCTGTAGCAGTGGGGGGAGGGTAGAGGGGAGGGGCCTGTGGCAGTCAGACAACAGGCCCCCCAGGAGCGGCTCCAGCTGGAGCTGGGTCCTGTGTCCTCCTTGTCACCCCTGTGCCTTTTGTGCTCCTTGTTGCTTGCAGCCAACAGGGAAGATGCTTCCAGACAGCCGGCCTGTCCAGCCACTGGTCTACCTGGAGCGCCTGGAGCTCATCCAGAACACGTGTGGGGATGAGGCCCTGAGGAACCTCTCGCATACCGCCATCTCTAAGTTCGTCCTGGACCGAATATTCGTCTGCGACAAGCACAAGATTCTCTTCTGCCAGACTCCCAAAGTGGGGAACACCCAGTGGAAAAAAGTGCTCATCGTCCTAAATGGTGAGTGGCCGCGTGCCCCAGCACTGTGTGCCTGTGACCTCAAGGGCTTACGTGGGGCAGGTGAGAAGGAGTGGCAGCGCTCCAGACGGTTCTCTGTTGGTTTTCTCCAGTTTAAAAGTTGGTGGGTGGAACTTAAGACGAAAGACAAAGTGAAAGAGGGGGATGGGGTGGGGGAGGAGGGAGGGCGGGGTGGGTAGGGGGAAGCAGAAAAGGAGAGTAGGAAAGCCCTTGTCACCTTGACAAGATACGTGTGTGCACAAAATGCCCAACCTCATTGTAAACCTTGAATTTTGCACGTATACATATCAATAAAACGTGGGGAAAAATAAAAATAATAAAAGTTGGTGGGGCTGATTACTTCCTCTTCCCCTTCCGCCCCCCACTTCCTCCTACTTCTCCCCGTCCTTTTCCTCTTCCTCTTCTCTGCCATTTGGGGATCAACCGAGGACCTTGCATATGCTAGGCCAGGGCTCCATCCTGAGCCTTGGTGGGGTGACTTTAGATGCTGAACCTTTTCAGAGGCACATGGCCAAGGTCAGGGTCCCCTCTGTTTTCCCGGTGGAGTCCCCACCTTGGGCAGCTTCCCCACCCTGACCCTTTTCCTTATGGTGCTGATCCTCACAGGCACCTGCTTGGTCCCAAGTGTGTTGAGGCCCGGAGCTGCCCTTCTTGTCCCTCTGTAGTGAGATAGTCCCCACCCCAGGGCCTGGGAGGAGGTCCCCAGGGTGTGGGTCTGGGATCTCTTCGCCAGGTTCGAGGTCACAGGAGAGACCTTGTGCATACAGGTTTGATAACTGCTCTTCTCAGGCACTAGGCTGTTTGTTTAAATGACATTTAGTCTACACTGATCCAAGGTATGATAGGTTCTGTTACGTTCAGCTTCAAAGGGAACCTCATTCCAACCAACACCATGGGACTCCTGCTCAGGAGTCAGACCATGGGCCCTGTACCTCCTGCCCTGGCTTCTGAAATATCTGGGCCTGTGGTCAGTGTTGGCCACCATGTGTCCTCTTCACAGGTTAGTTGGGGAAGAAAATATGGCAGTATGTTGGTGGGGTAGGTGTGGGGGTGTGGTACTAGGACCAAGACCAGTGTCTTCACACTGCGCTACATCCCCAGCTCTTTTTTTTTTTTTTTTTTTTTTTCTTTTTGAGACATGGTGTCTGTAAGTCACTAAGTTGCCCAAGCTGGGCTTGAACTTGTGATCCTTCTGCCTCAGCCTCCCAAAGTGCTAGGATTGTAGGCCTCTGAGTATGTTGGATTTTTTTAATGGAAGAACAAAGCCAGAAATCAAATTAAAAACAAGGACTATACAGAAAGGGCCACAGATTGACCTAGCAGTGTGAGGCATCCTAATTTAAGGAAGAAAACCATTACCCACGTACAAGTGCAGGGTGAAATAGGAGTGAGCCACGCGCGGATGCATGCATACATGGAGAGACCACTTTTGTCCCACAGACGTATGTACAGTTTTATGTTTTCATATTTTAGTTTAAAAAAATGCCTTCCTTGACCTCAGCACCGCTACATCTGATGTTTGGTGGGAATAAACCGAGCAGACATTTACTGTGTAGCTCACTGTGTCTTTAATGTCACTGTGTCACTAAGAAGCTTAACTTGCAGTCTTCAGTGTATTTATGAAACAACATGGGCTTTTTTAATCTCTTAAATTTCCTTACCAGTTCTTAAGACAAAAAAAGGAGCAGGCTTGCCAGGTCACAGAATAAACTATGAGTAATCCAGGTGGCCATCTGGGTCCTGGTCCCTGCAGGCTCTCAGCAGGGACAGGAAGTGAGCAGACCCAGGTGCAGACCCACAGAGCTGGCACTTGTGTCCCCTGGAGAGATGACTCTCACTCGCCCCCTACGTCTCCTGTGCTGAGCTCTGGACTGGGGGCTTCAGGGCCTGGGGGAGGAAAGAGTGAATAGGACAGACAAGACTGTGGCTGCTGCTTAGGTGGCCCAGCAGAGGTTCTTCCACGTGGGACTTGGAGTTTGACATGGCAGGATTGGCACACCGTGGGAAAGTTTGAATTTACCAAGGTGTAGCTGAACCCTTCTTGGCTTGGTGGCCATGTATTTCCATCTGTTTACACTGGGAAAAGAAAGGACTGCCCCATTCAGGTCTCCTAAGATGGGCACTCCCCCCTCGGCCCCCAGGTTCTCAGCAGAAGCCTGGACGGACAGTCTGACAGATAATGGCTGTTGACCCAGCCTGTCTCAGACTCACCTGTCCCCTGGCTCCTCTGATTGACAGATCACAGCCTCTGTAACCATAGCAGGATCAGATACCTTTGCTACTGGCCCACGTGGGCTGCTTTGAGGACACCTGAGAGCCACAGTGGGCCTGGCTGAGTGCTTCCAGGTCCCAGTCCCTCGCTGTAGGGACCATGGCAGTGCTGTGGGCATGGCAATTCATAGTCCTACCCCGTGGCTTTTTGACAGGCTTGGAGTACAGTGGTGTCACTGGCTTTAGGAACTGGGTCTGCGTGGCCTGAACTTTACATATATGCATGCTTGCTGCGTGAGAGAGAGGGTTGGGGAGGTACTTGGGATGGAGCCTGTGCTACTTTCCAGCCCATTTTTGCTTTTGGATTTTGAGATAGGATTATACAAGTCACTAAGTTGCCCAGCTGGGTTCAGACTTTCAGTCCTTTCTCCTGAGCCTCCCAGAGTACTGGGATTACTGGCCCACGCCACTGGGCCTAACTGCCCTAACTTCCTGGATAGCAGATTTAGGCCAGTGTCTTTGCATTGCCAGGGCAGGTGCTGTCCGTATGCCTTCCTAGTTTATGCCCCCTGGCTGGCTTACAGTTGTTACCAGGAGCTTGTCTTTGCTGTTCCTTCTGCCAAAAGGGGCAGTAGAAATCCGCAGGTGCGTGTGTGGGCATTGGGGTGGGCTTGTTGTGGGATGGTCCTGAAGTGAGACAGGCACCTTCCTGCAAGGGTCCTGCCAAGGCCACCACACGCCTTCTGTTGCTTTCTCCCTCCCAGGCGCATTTCCATCCACTGAGGAGATCCCCGAGAGCGTGGTCCATGACCACGAGAAGAATGGCCTCCCACGCCTCTCCTCCTTCAGCAAAGCAGCCATTCGGGAGAGGTAAGGGCAGGTTCCCCATGCAGCAGGAGACATGGAGGCCTGAGGAGAAGGTGCAGGAAGGCCCAGACTCGGCTCCGCCCTGCTGCGGGTTGTGCGGGCCAACACAGCCCTCAGCACTGTGGGTCTGGTGGTGATCAGCTGCCAGGAGTGTGCCCAGCATTCTCTAAGTGTAGACTCTCAGGCCCAAGGCCAGAATGTCTGTTCCTGACACTATCCTGCAGCCTATTGATGGCTATGCCATCTTACTTAAAAAAAAAAAAAATTATGCCATCTTTCTAACAGGAAGGAGCTGCCACGCGTCTGTGCTTGGGTTTAGAGTGTTATGGATTCCTTCCTGAAAAAAGGCTTTTTCCCGCAAGCAGGGAATTGAGCTGTAGGGAAACTCTATAGAGGGTCAGGTCTGCTGCTGTGGGATTGTCCCCATTGTGGGTGGTGTGGGCAGAGAGGAAGGTAGGCGACCCGACTATGGCAAGGTGGCCGGTGTAGCTGATGACCAGGTCAGCCATGGGGTGACCTTGGAGAGCCAGGCTTAAAGGACTCGTGAGTAGCACCTGGACACCGGCGGAGAGCTGAGCCTTGTCCTCTCCTCCCAGCCACCACTTCTCACCATTAGTTGTGGCTTGGCAGAGGGAGTCATCTCAGCTGCATCAGCTCCTGCCGGCACCCGTGCCGGGGGTGGGCGGTCCTGTCACCCCGCGCTTCTCCCTTGTGGGGCTGTTGTCCAACTCCACAGTTCAAGACCGGCGTGTTGTGGGGAGCAGCTCTGGGCCTTTAGGCAGCACACCATCAGGAAGTGTCGTCGTCGTCATCATTGTCATCGTTCTCACTGCTGTCACTACTGTGGCAGCCACACCAGGGCCGTGCTGCAGGGCTCCTGCTTGCGGCCCGCCACCACTTGCCAGCTGAAGTGTGGCCGCCTTCTTCGCTTTCCCCTCACCTGTCCCTGTTCTCCTTTCTGCTGCTGGCAATTTTGAATTAAGTTTTAAAAGAAGCAGGTAAATAAAAAAACAAAAGCCTTAAAAGTACATTTCTGGCCTCTGTTAATCCTGGCTTACTCAGAATAGAACTTTTTGAAGTTTCTTGAAGTTTGAATTATTTAAGTAAAATAAAACATTGGTTAGCTGGAGTCCTCACAGTGACCCTCGAGGAAGAGTTCTGTGTCCTGCGGCAGTTGAGTTTCCTGAGCCTGAGTTTTCTCACCTGCAGAATGGCTTCCCAGGAAGACACATGCAGAGATGTCATTATGGCGGCCAGAGGAGGTGGCGTGGGGAATGAGCTTATGGCCAGGCTTGGCCTGCCGAGGCTTCCGCAGACACCACTCTCCCCTCAACCACTGCCCCAGGAGCATCTATCTCATTAACCTCTGGTTTGTTCCCTCTTTTTTTACCTAGATTGAAAACGTACTTCAAATTTTTTATTGTAAGAGATCCCTTTGAACGACTCATTTCTGCATTTAAGGACAAGTTTGTTCATAATCCCCGGTTTGAACCTTGGTACCGACATGAGATTGCCCCCAGCATCATCCGGAAGTACAGGAGGAACCGGACGGAAACCCGGGGGATCCAGTTTGAAGATTTTGTGCGCTACCTGGGCGATCCAAACCATAGGTGGCTAGACCTGCAGTTTGGGGACCACATCATCCACTGGGTGACGTATGTGGAGCTCTGTGCACCCTGCGAGATCAAGTACAGTGTGATTGGACACCATGAGACCCTAGAGGAGGATGCACCCTACATCCTGAGGGAAGCTGGCATTGACCACCTGGTGTCATACCCGACCATCCCTCCTGGCATCACTGCATACAACAGGACGAAGGTGGAGCGCTACTTCCTGGGCATTAGCAAACGGGACATCCGGCGCCTGTATGCACGCTTCGAAGGGGACTTTAAGCTCTTTGGTTATCAAAAACCAGATTTTTTGCTGAACTAGTGTGTAGGACCTATGAGTCCAGATACCTTCTTAGACCAGGGACTAACCAGGCAAAGGTCCGAGCATGCCTGCCTAGGACTCCCAAGGTCTCCCCCCCCTCACCCCCGGTCCTGTGAGTGGACGAGGCAGGACGCTGATGGTGTCTGCTTAGCTGTGACATATAATGCTGAGGGCCCCATGCATCCCTCATCTGTGTGATCAGGGTGCCGGTGGCCCTCCCATCTTGGGGATCATTAGGGGCTCCATCCTTCAGTTGTCTAATTGGTCGCTGTCCCCACAGCTGTCCTGGCGGGTCAGGGTAGTCTCTGGTGGATTGCAGGTGGCTCCTACTACTGGAAGGAGTGATGGAGAAACTGAGTCAGAACAGACCCCACTAGGTTCCTCAGGACCAAATCCGAGTCACAGGATGACACCTCTGGCTGTCATCCTGGTGCTGCTGTCACTACTGAGGCAAGGTGTAATTGAGTGACCCATGAGTTTTTTGTGATGGTCAGTGGTGAGGGCCGGGTAGGCCCAGCAGTCCATCTGTTCAGAACCTTGCTGTGTGATTCTCACCATGTTTCCAGAGTTCTGCCTGCCACAGGTCTACCGTGTCCAGTGAGAGAGATGCAGTTTTGGAAAGTGAGGGGGTTCTAGTTGTTTCCACCCAACCAAGGGATTCCTTGGGGACGTAGGAAGAGCGTGGCCTGGAGAAGAGCCAGTGGCTGGGCCTGGGAGCCCTGGACAAGGGGCCCATCTGTCCTGCCTTTTTGTTTCTTCTTGACTGTCCGCTGAGATGGGTAGCCGGGGTTCTTTGTGTCTGCCCCAGGCCTTCAGAGGAGAGGAAGGACAGACGTTTGTCATCTGTCAGATCGGCCAGAAGGAAGCTGCTGTGGAGTGAGGACAAGCCGCAACGTGCTGCGATCATGGAATTCAGTGCAGTGTGCACATTCCAGCATCCTCTCACTTTGCAAGGTGGCTGCCCCCAGGCCTTTTTCTGATCATGCCACCCTCCTGGACATAGTGGCTAGGAGTCGGGTAACCAAGTTCACCAGCAATAAAACCCTGGGCTGAGGCAGCCTCCATGAGATTGCCTAGAAGGAGGCACGGAGATGGCCTCAGTAAGGAGGGAGCCACAGCAGCCGTCAGACCGGCCAGTACCAAGGGCTGCTGAGGGGTGACAGGACAGTTTCCCAAGAGGGTCCCTGGCGCTTATGTCCACCTAGTGCCTGGGCTGACTGCACCTGGCCATCTAGAAGGCAGCCTCCTCTTCCTCCCTACATGGCTTCTTGAAGGTATGAATATGAAAGCAAAATAAAATGTGAAATATGTGCCAAACCCGATATGCTGTGGCTCCGGGTGAGGGTGCTTCAGGCTAGGTGTGACCCCCTGAGGCCCAGCAGCAGGAGCGGGACTGGGACAGGGTGGGTGGCCCAGCCCTTCACAGGTGGCTGGCTGTGCCGAGGGTGGGATGTGGAGTTATTTTTCTATGAGTCTTGTTAAAGTCATTTCAGGCCTGATGAGCTGATTGATTACCTCTTTCATGTTGGGAAAGTAACTGTGTGAATAATGTATGTGAGTTTACGGCCTTAAAGTTAGTCCTAATTAAAATAGCATTTTTGCTCAGAAAGATTGGCCACTGGAGTTAAGTTTCCTTCCCCCTCCCCTCTGGCCCTTGGGTCATTTTTGTAACAGATTTTGCCTACAGACTGTCTGGCTAACAACTGGCTAACAGCCTATCTCCTGGGCCTCTCCCGTTCTGTCCAGGACAAGGCCCATCCACCCACTGTGGCTGCTGACCCCACACCAGGGCTGTGTGGGTGCCGCCCTCAACCTTCTACCAAGGTCTTGCAGCTCTCTTCTGATCTTCCAACCAGCCTTCTCCCTCATGGCCTTGGGGCAGATGCTCCTCCTCCTGTCTTGAGCCCCTACCTCATGATTCTCTGCCCCCACTTGCCCCCACAGTGCCACCGCAAGGGAGTTTACTGTCACAAAAGTGGCCCTCGCTGTGCCCCACAGGCAAATCCCTCACACCTGTGCCATCATTAGACCCCGTGACTAGAGTACAGTCCTTCGCATTTGATGCTGCGATCCTTCTGGGGCAAAGGACCCACCAGAGTGACGAAGTCACCCCGCAGTTTGGCAGGTGGGCCTGCCCCTTTTGGCCGGGCCCTTCCCTTCAGCTCCAGAGAGCTGCCCATGGGGTCCTGCTCTTGAAACAGAGGGAGGCTCAGCCTCGGCGGCATGCTTTGGCCCGTCATGCTAGGGGCTCCCGTGACCTGTGAGTTGCCTGTGGCGTTCTTACCTTCTTTGAGAGATGCTGAATCCTTACTGCCTCCGCCTCGTATTCTCTTACCCTTAGTGCTAGCAGGTAGCATTGTTGCTGGTGTGAGCTCGTCTCTGCTCCTGGCTTCCATGGAGGTGTTGAGTCAGGACCGTGGCTTAGGCCTACGCTGGTCACTAGCGAGCCGCCCAGCCACACCCTTGGTGCTCCCTCCAAATTTGCTTTCTCTCTTTCCTTTATACTTGTTAACAGGCAGAAAATGTTCCAAACCTTTAGATTCTGGCTCCTGCTTTGTGATTCAGCTGAGAAGTCACAGCTTTCCTCTCGCTTGGCTCTGCAGTCCATACAGTGCTCCTCAGCTTGTCAGGTGGTTAATTCCCGATGCCGCCATTGGGAGTTGGAAGCACCCTAAGTCGCGGAGGCACTCAGTACACATGATCTCCTGAGCATCCTGATTCAGCAGCGCAGGGCTCTAGGGCTTTGGTTCATTCTTGTGATTCACAGTCAAGGTACAATTTATGCTAAATATGCATCATAAAATGAAAAAAGAGAAAGTCGAACAACCATTGTAACCATTTGTTTAAGCAATTAGAAGCCAAATACACCTTCAGCTTTTTCTCTAAGAAATCTCAGCTAAACAACCACTTTCTCCCCTCGCATGTTCTCCCTTCCACTAGAGCACAACCACGGCGTTCGAGCTGCCCACCGCTTGGTGACAGAACTGTTTTTTCTCCAAACATGCTGCGCTCCTCGGTGCTGTGTGAGACCTCCGGAACGGCCCTCGCAGCCTGCGTGATGCCGCGGTCTCAGGCCACTGGGCCCTCTGTGCGGCCCTTTCTGAGCCCTGGGCAGCATTGCCTGCGATGGCTGCACCTCTGCTCTAGCTTCTGCAGTATCCACTCGGGCTGGCTGCTTTTTAAGCCCTTGATTTCTTTTAATGTCACCAAGACCTCATCTAAACCTAATTATCTCCCAGCGCCCCACTTCCACACACCATTACGTGGAGTTAAAAATTCAACTTGACTTCAGGTGTTACAAACCTGCAGTCCCCAACTCCTCTGTCTCCCGGCAGCTTCCAAGCCTGTGCCAACTTGGAGTGCTTGCAGGAGCCACGTGGGCGTTTGCAGCACCATCGGGGTCCCCACCCATCCACGCTGCCAGCGCTCCCCTGGGGTGTGAGCTCCGAGTTGAGGCTGCTGCATCCTAAAAGCTGGTGAACGGCTCTTCCATTTTCTGCTGACAATCCTGGACCACCTGATCTGAGAAGTGGGAAGAGAGTGACAGCCCTTCTTCTCTCTGCAGATGGTCTACACAGAACCCTGTGATTCATTTTAATTAACTACCTGCCACTTCACAATTCTCAGTAGTTGATCTCTCCCTGCTCTTGAGAAAGAACCAAATATGCTTGTCGTGGTGGTGTAGCAGGTCTGTCATCCCCCAGCGCTCTTGGAGATTGAGGCAGGAGGATCACAAGTTCAATCCCAGTCTGGACAACTTAGCAAGACTCTGCCTCAAAGTCAAAAAACAAAACGAACAACCAAAAAAAAAAAATAAATAAATAAATAGGTTGGAGATGTAGCTCAGTACGATGGTCCTGAGTTTAATTGCCAGGACTGGAAAAAAAAAGTTCAATATGGAAATGCATAAGATTTTAGGTAAAAATGGCTCCTAAAGAGGAGTATGCAGAGAGTTTTGGGTCTGCCCGATACTTTAGACTTCATTTTTGGTTTCTTCCAAATGTAGAATAGAGGCTCTCCAGGTGTGTGTGGGGTTTATCACAAGCCTTCCTGGGTGTTCCCCAGGTGGGCTCATCTCCCCATCCTCCGCCGGGGGGCGCTGCTCTTCCTGTCCTAACACCGCTAACCCCACTTTCCTTATAACTTCACCTTGCAGAAGCTCACTGCAGTGTTTTTGGAAGTTACAGTAATGACAGTCACACACTACCACTGTGGCTGAGACCAGGCGAGGGCCTGTAGGGTCTGGTTTCCTCTGCTGTAAAGGAAATAGAAAAACAGGAAACCAGCCCAGTCTACTGAGAGGTTGCTGAAAATCTCTGAGCTGTGAAAATGGAAATTATGTCTGTTTTACCAAGTCATGAGCTCTAAAAACAACACAAAGCTTCCCTTGTCAGGGGCAACTCTTAGCAAGGAGCTTCTAAAACCTGATTTCAATCTGGAAGCCCATGCGTTGGTGTTTCTGTGGTTTTCTTGGGAGTCACCATAACTCTGCCAAGCTGTGCTCTCAAAGGATTGGGACCTGCTATGGGCCCAGAGCATCTGCTCCGTTTGTGAAGGGAGGTCTTCACCTACAGAGAAAGGGATCAACTTGCTGCAGCCTAAGCATACCTTCCTCAGGGGTGGGTGGGATCTTCCAAAGAGGCTTTGCAGCAAGTGTGGTGTACACCTGTCATTCAGTGCTTTGGGAGACTGAGGCAGGAGGATCACAGGGTCATTCCCCTTGTAAGCAATGTAGCAAGACATCTCAATATGTATGAGTTGGGTATGTAGTTTAGTGTGAAGGCTTTTGTTTCAAATGTTTATACAAAAGACAAAGGAAGAGGGAAAAAACAGAAAAGAGAGAAGAGGAAAGAAGAACAGGGGGAGGAGGCCACCACCATTTCCTCCTGCCCACCTGGAATTGCACATTCGTGAGCGTCAAGAAAACCCGCAAGCAATGGCTCAGCATGCTGCATTCATGGCAAGTTTTCTGCTCAACGATGGCAGTTACAGATAAGCTAATTATTCTACAGAAAGGGTTTCTTGGTTAGTAAGAAGCAAATATAGAGTAACATTAAGACACGCAAAAAAAGATTAGGGTGGGGTGTGTGCACATGTGTGCATGTGTGTGTACACATGTGCACATGTGGGATTTAGGTTCGGCTTGATCAGCATGCAGTTACAGCTTCTGTTCTTGGCAAGTAGATGAAGCATGACTCTGTTCTGTGTTTTCGTGCGGTACGGTGGGGATTTCCTTCTCTAAAAGCTTCAGGCTCACACGCTGATCGTTTTCTTGCTTTTCCTTGCTTTTCCTGGTCCCATGTGGACACTCCACTAACCACCCCTGGCCTGGGTCACCTGCAACCTCTGTCTCCTTGGCAGGGAAGCCACGGCATCCTGCTGCTGGCTCTACTTTTGTGGCATCAGTGGCAAATGGCTGTAAAAATTCATATAGAAAGCTCATGTGGACGTGGTCACCTGGGGACATCTTAAAGGGTACAGTCTTTTAATGCTAGGTGTCAGGGACAGGAAGGGGATTGCTGAGGAAACGGAGAAATGGCCACCAGATGCAGAAAGGGCTGTGCATGCTGAGAGCAAGGGATGATTGAAAAATAAGGTGAATATTTAAATTTTTGAAAAAAATTATTACAGTAAAATACACATTACCACGAACAATAGGAAAAGGCTGTTTGAAAAAAGGAAGAGTTTTTGGAGGGGGGTAAATGGCAATGTGTCTTCTACTGTAATATGTATTTTTTAAAAACCTAAACATTCATACCAACACAGAAAACAGTTACGTAAGCCACGAATGTGTGAATAAACACAGTAACTGAAGTAACAGAGCTGAAATATAAGTTCTTGTGTATTTTAAAATGTATCAAATGCATCAAATTTTTTTAAAGGGAGGGAAAGTAAATAGTAAACTGAAATAACACAACTTTGTTACAGTGTCGGGGAAGGTGTAGCAGTTGTAGCTGGAAACACTGTCTTGCAGTCTAGTCAGGATGGCCGACAAGCTTCTCTTCTGGCTCCTGCTTGCCCAGCACAACTGTAAACCCTGAAAATAGCATGAGAGGTGAGTAGGAGATCTCAACTGTGTGGGAAAGCTCTGGAGATCCAGGAGTGGAAGAGCACGATGTCCTGTGTCCTCCCCACACCATTCGCCAGAAGCAGGTCGCCCAGACCTGACGTAACAACAGCAAGCAGCCCAGGTGGGCGTGACTTCTCTGGCTCTCAAGGAGCCCACTGACAGCATCGTGGGAGCCTCCTATGACCAAGATCCAGCCAACAGCAGCCAAAGATGGTGCTCCCACTCCTCCTCCAATCCACCCACACCTGAGGTACCAGGAGGCTGGGCTTGGGGACCCGTTGTCTCCCTTCAGCAGTGGTGGCTACAGACACTCAGGTGGAGGAAACGGACCCCACAAAGTTTCTCAAACAAAAACTGCCAGGGGACCATAGACTTAAAAGTCTATGACTTAAAAGTCTTAAAAGTCTTCCATAATCTACATGCTAACAAAACACACATCAACCCATGTGTAGTCTGAGCCCCCAGGCATCCCAGACTCTGCTCCTGGTCTGACCATACCCCAGGCAGGGCCATTTCATCTGCTACACCTGCAGCCACTGCCCTTTAGCAGGGAGCCTGGCCTTCCAAGCCATAATGCAGGAACGTCCTGGAGACTCAACTGGTGCAGATGGGCATCTGTACACAGGTGATGCTTACTGGACAGGAGGGAGGCCACAGAGGAGTCTCACTGGATGGAGAGGGAGGCCACGGCAGAGACTCACAGTCCCACAGTCGGGGAGCAAGGGGGGTGGTGCACTGCACTGGGTGGACGAGGGAACTGTGCATGTTACCTTGCCATGGAGCCCCGTCCTTCCCCTCCCCAGTCCTAAGGCAGGTGCTTAGATGCCTTATGTTCGTGCGTACTGTGCCCCCAACTTATGCAGAAGAGGTGTAGACCCCTACAGTCCAGCCAGGAAGGAGAGTGCCATTGTCTCACACCTCAGAAGAGCGAGGGACCTGCCTGTCCATGGGCCTCTGAGTTTGGAGATCTATACTGTGGCCCTGGGCACACTTGTGACTTAGAAGGCCACTTGCCACTGCCCAGCAGAAAATAGCCACTGTACCAGGTGAACCTCAGCCCATCTCTGGATCTGTGAAGGGCTGGTCTGCCCTGAAATCCATCTTCAAGGCTGCCCCATCTGGGAGAGTGTCATGATGAAGTCATCATAAATCTGGGGATATGGTCTCAGGGGCCCTCACCAAGGCTACCTGATGGAGCTACCTGATCCTGCTCTGTCAGTCTCCAAACTGTGAACGGAACTCTGCTCTTGCCCAGATTCAGGGATGTTGTTAGAGCAGCTGAGAGTGGACTAGGACTTGGCGTCTACCGGACTCCAGCCCTTCCTTGTCCCTCTTCTTCCTCGTTCTCTCCCTCCCTACCTCCCTCTCCCTATTCCTTCCTTCCTTCCTTCCTTCCTTCCTTCCTTTTCCACAGCATTCTTGAAGAGAAACTGTTCAGTGTTGGAGGTGTCAGTCAATGCCTCAGGCCAGTCCTGTCCCCCAAGCCTCAAGTTTTCTCTCTAGCTCCAAGGCTACTGCCATCTTAGTGACTCACGTCACCTTCTGTTGTCAGTCCTCCATTATTTTTCTTTTATTGCTACTCTAGCTCCTCAGAGGGAGGGCCCAGTCTTATTTCTCTTTAGTATCTTAAGCTCTGTTCGGCTTTTAGGCTGTCAAGGATATTCGATGAATTCGTGAATAAAAGAGAAGGAAAGAAAGAGACAGCAAGAAAGGAGAAAGAGGAGAGGAAGAAGAAAAGACTAATGTAAGTAAGGAAGGAGCCAACATCTCCCTCAAGTTCCCTTCTAAAGCAGAGGGCTTAGGGTGGAGCCATATGTTTGCGCCACCTGCTGGAGAATATGAAACACTGCAGAGGACTTAAGTGCCCCTGGTGGGAGCCACTGGGCAGGACTTCCCAGATTTCCAAAGATGTTTGGATTCGTCAGCAAGGTTGACTGACACACTTTGGTTGAGATCTTATAACACATGGTCACATATTATGATCATGATATAATCTGGAGAGAAGTTTAAGAATGGGTGAGACAAAGTTGGGATCTCCCATGACATTGTGGGGCTAACGAATCTGAGCCACCTACCATCTAGAGACCTGAGATTTTGTGCAAGAAAGCCTTAAGCTCCGATGACTCAGCTTCTGCTAACAGCGGCCGCAGCAGCAACTCACTGACACTCGTGCTAGCCAGGTGACTTGAGAGACCTACTAATATTTCCACTATGTCCTGCACTTGTGAACCCTCATAAGTCTACAAACAGCCCCCATCTCCACCTCCCGAGTCTGGAGGCCACCCGAAGGCAGATTCTTGCCTGCCTTTTTTCTGGTTGGGGGAGGGTGGGGGCCTAGATGGCAGAATTAGATCTTCTGTCCAGCCACCATGGTCGCTGTCTGTGCCCCCGTAAGGATGCCTGAAGGGGATTCACTCTTGAGCTCAAAGGACCTATATTTGGATCTGTCCCTACAAATTTGGCTACATCTTCCCCATAGAGGGCTCTGTTGTTTCTCCTCAGTGAAATGAAAGCAAACCTTCCAAACAGTGACCACAACCTGGTGATTGCTTAGATCACGTGTGTCCATACTGTGGCCTGTCATTTTTCTGCCCTTGATTTTTTAAATGTTATAATGAAATTTCTTAAGGAATTTTGCATTTATAAATGTACATGAACGATATTATATATTCTATACACAACCCTTCATTAAAAAAGGGGGCAAAAAATGGCAGGCTACAGGTTGGAAAGGGATGAGAAAAAGGGTTGAATCAGAAATCAATCACAGGGCATCAGCAAGTGGCTGCACTTGGCCACTTGGGGTCACTGCATCCTCAAATATGAATGATACCAGTTGGGAGGCCTGTCCAAAGGGTTTAGGTTGGAAACAGGAGCTGCCCAGCAAGGTATGCCCATTTTCTGCCAAACTGGGCTGCCAGGGAAGGGTCGATCCCCCCCCCCCCCCCCCCCCCCCACAGCCCAGAGGGAAGAGTCTTAATGTGGAGCCACCTGGGGATCTGGAACCACTCATCTGAAATATTACCCTAGTATTTTCATTGTTGTCATAGGACTTTGGAAGTCCTGTGAATACTTCCTCTGTTTTGGTTCACAGCGGATGAAAGGTGATCAACCTCTTTTAAAAAGGCACTTCAAGTTCAGGACTGTGTCATGGTTCGGATGTGGAATGTCCCCTAAAGCCTCATGTATCTGGAAGGTGACTGGATGGTGGAGGTAAACTGATCAGTCACACTTAGCTAAGAGGTGGGGCCTGGGTGGGAGGGCGGACCATGAGGGTGTGGCTGGCATGGCGTATCCCTGCCATATTCTCCTCAGTGCCTCTGCAGCCTGTTTCCATGCTGTGAGCAGCTATACGCTACCAGGCCTCTGAATTGTGAGCCAAAATAAACCTCCGCTCCCTGAAGTTGTGGGTATTGCGTGCATATCATGTCTCAGAAATGTTAAAGTAACTAAGACAGACTGGGAGCCCCAGGTCCCGGAGGATGAGCGAGGTTCAGGCTCTTTGCCAGTTGGTGCCAGGCTGTGTGGTAGGGTCAGGGAACTGCCCTGAGGATGGCAGACATTTCATTCATTCATTTATTACTCATTTGTTTTGGCACCGTTAACAGATTGAACCCAGAGGCTTCACACTGAGATGCATGCCTTTTTTATTTACTTATTTTTATTTTGAGACACAATCTCCCTAAGTCACTGAGTTGGTCAGGCTGGGCTGGAACTTGCAATCCTCCTGCCTCAGGCTCCCAGAGTGCTGGGATTAGTGCGCTAGGATTAGCTTTGCAGACAAGGGCTTGAATCCCACCCTGGCTGGATGACTTCCAGCCAGCTGCTTTGCATCTTGCAGCATTGATTTTCTGATTTATGAGACTGGAATTCTAGTACCTACCTTGGTGTGACGTCTGTTGGTGAGCAGTCAGCTCTGACCGTGCTGCTCAGGAGCTGGGCAGCACAGGAGATACATGAATGGGCTCGGGGTGGCCTGGCAGAGGCAGGTGTGGGAGGTCCAGCTGGGAGCTCTGAGGCTACAACCTGGATGAGCAACAGGCAGGCACGGATCTCGGCGTGTCAGAGGTGGCTCTCACATCTGTGCAGGCTCAGAGGCCATTAGTGGGCGCCCCAGGACGCCCCACCCTCACTACAGAGCAGGGGGACTACTTTCTGGATGCACCACGCCAGGTCTGGAATTGTTGCTCTCTGGAGCTCAGTCTGAGGTAGACTTCAGAATCTCTGGAGGTTGGAAGGGTGCCTTAGAAATGCCCAGAAAGGTAGCCACACTCAGGGTAACATCTTCACCTCTCTGACACTCAGTTTTCTCCCCTGTAAAATGGGCATGAAATAGCACATCCTCCATGAGGTTGCTCTGTGCACTTGGTGAGGTGAGGGGCCAGGTGTCCTGATACTCCGCCCTGGCCATTGTAGAGCCAAGCTGCTCGTTCTCTGGGATGGGGGACCTGCTACCAGCATCTGCACCCCTGAAGCTTACGGTTGTGCAGTGCCACCCCAGCAGAACGTGGGGCCTCATGGTACCCTCGAGAGCCACGTCTGAACTGGAGCAAAGGAAGGCACAATTTGTCCATTCTGTTTCTGGAGCTGGCCAACTTAGGGTGACCACATTTCCAGCCCGTCTCCTGGGAGCAGACGCTCCTGTGCCGGTCTCCACCCCTCCTCACAGAGCAGCCATCTTCTATGGGCTCTGTCAGCCCACGGCCATCAGAGGGCTGCCAATCCTGGGAGCCAGGTCAGGGAGGCCCACATCTGGGGTGAGGGGTGTGGCAGGCTGATATACAGCCCAAGGCATGGGGCAGATCACATGCAGGGCAGCCCTGACCAGGGCAGACTCCCCAGACTTCTAGGTATAGTGTTGCTTTATTCTCAGTCTGTGAAGAGGGGATGCATGGGAATCCTTGGAGGACGGCTGGCCATTCCCTGGAAGCTGAGCTCCTGCCTCTGGGGTGGGCCCACTTCCCACCCTTCCTGCACAGCCACCACATGGCCAGGTGGTGCCATTTGGGACATCCAGCCAGAGCTAATGAGGCCAGTGGCAGAATGCACTGCAGCAAGCTATGTTCTCTTAAGGTCATCCCCTTGCCTCCCCACAGAATTGGCCTCTGATCTCCTCATTGGTCATATGCTTCTGGGGGTAAGCCCAGTCTGAGGGTAGGTGCCAGCCCCTGACTTGGACAGAACCTGGTCTCCCTTCGTGGTGGCGGGTGGAGGAACCAGGAATCACTACCAAGGTGGAGTCCTCACCTTTCTGTGACACCAGGACACAGCTGGTGAGGCCAGGGATTTGACTCTGCTTCTCCAGACTGAAGTCCAGGCAAATATCCCCAGGGTGGCTGTGTCCATCCCAAACAGTTCTGAGACTACAGTGTAGGTGAGATGCCAGCGTGAGCACCACACCTGGCCTGGAGGTGCCTCTTCTCCCTCTCAGACCTGCGTTCTCCACGTTTCCTCCCTGAGAGTCCCACCCCTGGGACTGACCCTCTGTCACACCAGATGCTGTGAGAGCCCCAGCGATGTGCCTGCCTGAGCTGATGCACGGCTGCTCACAGGGCCAGCGGTGTCCCACATCCCCCTCAGCCACCCCACCAGGGGCATGCAGTGGAGAACACAGAGCACTGAGCGCAGCATCCTCGGCACTAGGTACAGCCCTTCGCACGCACACTGCCCCTCCTGGGCCCACACATTACCGGGTGGGGCTCTGTCCAGGTTGCTGGGTGCTGCCCAGAGTGCTTAGCACAAAGCCATGGGCTGGCACCGCTGTGCTGGACCCCAGAGATTTGGTTCTGGAGCTAAATCCAAGTATCGACAGTGATCTTGGACACACAGTCCTGATTCAGTTACAGCTATGTCCATGCTGGAGCAGAGGATGCTGGGATTCATTCACCTCTCTGAATCTCTGCCTGTTTAGCTCCCAAGCCCCAGAGTGGCATTGCACCTCAGAAGTGTGGGACCAATAATCAGGAGGCTCCAGTGCCAGAGAAGGGTCAGGATGGACAGCAAGAGCTGCCCTGAGCTAATGGCCACATCCTGGACAACTGAGAGGGAGTGCCAACTCTGATCCTAGTTGCCAAGACCCTGTGCCCACTAGGCTTCAAGAACACTGAGCCAGAAGGAGGAGGGGCAGGTGCCCTGTGCTGGAGGGGGCCTTCTGGGTCCAGTTCTGTTCTGCTCTCCCCAGGCAGGCGAGGGACGGAGCCAGGCGCATAATGCTGCCACGGTAGGAAGCTGAGACAAGAGGACCACAGGGTTGAGTCCAGCCTGGGCAACTTAAGGACTTAGGAGACTGTCTCAAAATCAAAAATAAAAGTGAGCTGGGAATAGGACTCAGTGTGAAGGTCCTGGGTTCAACCCCAAGTGCCACACAAACACACACAACAGCAAAATGAAACAAAAACACGAGAGAGACAAAGAAATCCAGGAGAGCTTATGGCCTTCCTTCTACCAGTGAGGAGAAGTCGGCCTTCCATTCCCAGAAGGGGCCCGCACCTTGACCTTCGACCTCCAGCCTCTACAGAGGAGTGTTTGAGTTTAAGCAGCTGAGTCTGTGGTCATTTGTTATCTGCAGCCCTTGCTGACTAGGACAGGCCCTAAGGGCCTCAGGAAAAGGGATAAGCCAGGTAGGGCCCAGAGGCAACTGTAGAGGTTTGCCAACAGATGGTGAGAAGGCAACAGGGCTTCGACCCAAAGCAGAAGCAAGAAGCGCCACGTCCAGGAGAGACACCAGGCTGGAAGGCTGGGGAGAACCGCTCGCACGGGGATGGTGGACGGGGCCTACTGCACAGGTGCGCATGCACGGCCTCTGGCTGGAGGCTGGGCTAGGAGGAGGTCTAGGCGTGGTCAGCCCCGCCCCAAGAGCTCTTTTCTCCCAAGTCAGCGCACCTGCTAGGCTGCAGTGGCTCATGCTGGGGTGCAGCTCCGTGGTCAGAGCACTTGCCTATTAGGCGCAAGAATCAGAACCACTGAAGCCGGCATGGGGGCGCAGGCCTGCAATCCCAGCACTTGGGAGGCTGAGGCAGGAGGTTTGCTGAGTGTTCCGGGCCATCCTGGGCTCCATAGTGAGTTCAGGACCAGCCTGGACTACAGAGTGGGACCCTGTCTCAAAATAAATAAATAAATCAAAATAAAATAAAGACTGTGTTTGAGTCGGAGCCATTATTGGTTTCAAATTCTCTGTAGTCACTGTGCTGCTTCTGCCCCCACCCCAGGGCTCCCACCACTCTTGGAACACGCAGGTCATGTAGGTGAGGTGTTTGGTTTCATTGTTGGCATTTTAGTGGGTTTTATTTTTTCATTCGTTCTGTTCTGTTTTTTTTTTTTTTTAATTTAAATTTTTCCGAGCCTGGGCCCCTGAGCACACATGGAGAATCATTTCCTCAGAGCAGGGCAATAAGGCGCCATGGAAGCGGCACGGGAAGTGTAGGCTCTGTTTGTTGTTTATCTTTGCGATGCTGGAGTGGATTCCAGGGCCCCGTCTGCATGGAGCAAATGCTGTGCCAGTGAGCTGCTGCCCCAGCCCAGCTGTGTCGATTTAAAAAAAATGAAAAGAACAGGTGAAATCCATTTAAGTGCCATCATTAACCTATGCATAAATCCTACCATTTTATCATGGCCCCCAAGTTTCCTCCTGAAGTCTAATGTGGATTTCAATCTCAGTACCCATCTACCGCTGTTAGCTGCGTCTAAAGCACTCAGATATTTCCAGCAGGCACGTGGCTCTCTGCCCTTGCTTTTTTTTTGAGTTGAAGAGGAATTGTCTTGGCCACATATCAAATATATAATGTACTTAACATATATATATTTTTTTCTTTCAAAATTTTTCATTCTACCTTTTAAAACAATCAAGGGCAAAAGCAAAACAAAACCAAACCAAAAACCAAAGGCGGCGGGCCTCAGGTTGAAGGCGCCTTGAGCCAAGGGGGTTGCCCCTGAGCCCTGCCCGTGCTTTTTGCCGATGTTTTTGTTTGCTCGTTTTATCCCATCAGCTACCAAGCAAAACATACCAAAATGTGTGGTGAATGCTTACATTTAAAAAAAATTTATTCCAGTAAACGACACATGGCCACCAATCCTCCTCAAAATACCTCTGTTGCTTTGAACACTTTTTCCTGACGTACTTGCCACTCTCTGAAGCAGTTCTGGAAGTCCTCTTTTGTTTCTATAAGGGGTGATCAAAAATACGGGGAATGCCGCGGAAAGGCAGGCTTGTAAAACCACGTGTCTCTGCCCACTGTACTCACTGGATCCGGCCTTATGAGACCCCCAGCTCTTTCCCAAAATTAAAATGACCACGAAAGGTAAAAACTTTGATTTGATTCAGGACATCAAGGCAGCCGTGACTGCACAATGCATGAGACTCACCAAGAGCGCTCCAGAGTCAGGGTGGGGGCTGGGTGGGGGGATTTTGAGGGGAATTAATGGCAAGGCTTTTACTGTAGTACAATTTTTTAAATGTAAGTACTTGCTGTATTTTGCCATCACCGATCAAATTCAGGGCGTAGGCAAGGGCATGACCCCCACGCTATCCCCCACCACCGCCCTGACTGCTTGACGCTTTACTAGGGCGCCCTGCCACTGAGTGCTAAACGTGACCACCCCACGGACCGGTTCCTTTATTGGACCATTGCAAGCCAAGTGCCAGCCTGGTGGAGGGCGCTGTACATCACGGGAGAAAACGGGCCTCCCTTCTTTTGTCTCAGCGTCTGTGATCAGAATGCGAGATGCCAGTGACCCGGAAGGGAGAGGCGGCCAGGCCCCGGGAGCAGCTGGGCCGGCTCGGCTTCACCAGCACCCAGCTACTAGCTCCTGTCCCTTTGCTTTTCCGTCTTCTCCGGATTCACCGTTCATCCTTAGAGCGTGTACTCATGGGCCCCGAGGCACAGGCCTGGCGTTCCTGCACTCTGGGAAGCTGAGGCCGAGGATCACAAGCCCAGCCCGGGCAACTGAGCGACTCAGTGTGACCTTGTCTCAGAATCAAAATTAAAAATGGGCTGGGAAATGGTCCTGGGTTCAATTCCTAGTATAAATAAACGCTGGTGTAGCCTCCATCCAAGCTTCCCCCCTCCCAGATCTGCTCCCCCGCTTGGAGGATCCTTGGCTTGGGCTAGCCGCAGCGACCTACTCAACAGTGGGGCTCATGGGAAATGACCCTTTAGGCATCCTTTGCCCCTCTTGTCTGCTGCTGCTTTATACAAGTGAAAGCGACTGGCGCCCAGGGGCCGCCTCCTTCCCATCATCCCTCGCCCCGTGGCCAGCCTGCTGTCCACCCCGCCCCTCCCCGGGGCCTGCGTGCGCCGCGCTCTGCCGCTTGCTTGCTCTAGGCTTCGCGTTATCGCGCGTGACGAGGCCTCTCTGTCAGATCCATGGCCTCGGGAGAGCATTTCGGCTCCTGTTTCCTGCGCTGGACCAGCTCCATTCACGGACAGCGTTTCCCAGGACAGGTATTGTGCGTGCGTCTCAGTTTACGGCGTTGGAGGTGGGTGAGAGGCCTGCTCGCCGCGCGTGCGATTGCGCACCTGTGCGTGTGTGCAGCATTCCACTTCCTTCCCTGTCGTGCCCTTGGGTGGACGTGGGAGAATGTCTGTTGATCTTGCTTGCCTTCCGAGAGGAAGGCCCGGTTGCGGAGAGGCTCAGTGGGCAGGACAGATGGTTCAGGGGGTAGGGGGCCGGTCACCTGGGAAGGGTGATGTCTGGGGCGCTGGTTTTCTCCATCACTGCGGTGGTGGAAGGGGTGTGCGGGAGACTCAGGGCTGCCGGGAACATGGTGGCAAAAATGAGCTAGGCCCCCCGCGGGGATGATGCGGTGGCCTTAACGAGCCTGTTGCTAATTGGGTATGGCCCAGCCTGAAAAGCATGTGTCCTCTGGGGGAGGTGACTCTCCCGGGAGGGCTTCCAGGGGTTTCATGGCTGGGTGGCTGGATTCAGGCCCTGGGGTGCAGCTCTGCCTTGGAGCAGCGAGCAGGAACAGCGTCCTTTGGGTCTTCCAGTGAGGATATCCCTCTAGCAGAGTGACCCCAGCAAAGGCGCATTCAGAAAAGGCATGAATTGTCCCTGTGATCAGAAGCATTTGTTCCCAGCCAGGAGTCCTCAACCTCTTTGACATCAGAGACCAGTTTTATGGAAGATGATTTTTCCATGAATGAGGAGGAGTAGGAGTGGCACTAGGATCCCCATCTCAGCTCCACCTTAGCTTATCAGGCATTAGATTCTCATAAGGAGCACACAACCTAGATCCCTCGTGTGTGCAGTTCACGATAGAATTCGTGGTCTCCTCTCATAAGAATCTAGTGCCGCTGTTGATCAGACAGGAGGTGGAGCTTAGGCGGTCATACAAGTGATGGGGAGCAGCAGGAAACACAGATGAAGCTTGTGTACTGAGCACGACTCACCTCCGGCTGTGCTACCTGGTCCCTAACAAGCTATGGCCTCGGAGTTGGGAACCCCTGTTTTGTTGCTGAGAATTCTCAGGCAGCCTAACAGAACAGGGCTGATCCCCCAGCTGCTCTTTTCAGGAACGTTCACAGATGAGACAGACCTGTGCTTTCAAAGTTAGTATGTCTGTCACCGCCTTGTGGTAGATAGAATCTCCTTGCACGTGTTTCCTGAGGCTGTCACAACAAATCCCCCTAAATTGGAAGTTTAACCCATTTCCTATTCTTCCTAACAATACTTGCCGGGGCAACATTTACCCTGAGATAACTCATAGATTGCAGTCCTATCTTTGCTCCCCGAGTTTGCTAAGAAATACCTCACTTCAATTATTACTTTTGCATTGCTGTGGCATTATTATATCAACAGTCATTGGAAAAAAAGACATTGTATTTATAGCAATCTGTTGTTACAGGTGATATTTCAATTTACAAAATATAGAAATACTGAAAATTAAATGAATGCTCCAAGAGAGTGGCATGAGTGTTTTTCAGGGTGTTAGGTTTTAGATCTGGAATGTCCCCCAGAGCCTTGTGTATTAGGATGTTGTGGATTATCTATGGATTTCACATGCTGTTGGGAGGTGGGCCTGGTAGGGTGTGGCAGGGTCCTGGGCCTGAAAAGAGTGTATTCTTGCTCCAGCGTCTCCCCAAGCCCTGATCCTTCCTCTTATGATACCATGAACCGCTGTTCTCCACCAGTCCTTTCCCTGCCAGGCTCCTGTGATTGGCTAAGACCTCATGAAACTGTAAACTAAAACAGAACTTTCCTACCTAACTTGGGGGTGGGGGGAGGGTTGGATACTGTGTTCCAGTAATGAAAAAGTAACAAATACACAGGGTCTGGTCAAAAACATGGCAAATGCTGCTAACTGAGTGCCATCCGATGGAAAGGCAGGCTCTTAAAAACATGGCTGTGTGTCCTCACCTACCTGCTCACTGGATCTGGTGCTATGCACCTTCTGCTCCTTCTTTCAAGTCCAAATGACTATGAAAGGTAAACATTTAGAATCTGTTCTGGATATCAAAGCAACCATGCCATCCCAAATAAGATGCTTAGGAAAGAGGACTTCTGGACCTGCTTCACAAAGTGGGATAATTATATTCAGAGTGAGAGGCGTATTTTGAGGGGGTTTCGTGGCAATGTGTTATTTGACATAACACTTATGTAAACACACACCCTGTGTGTGGAGAATACCTCACATCTCTGATTGTGCTACATGTCACTCCTCCTCAGAAGGGATGGGATAAGGGAGGAGAGAAGCCAGGTGGGCAGATGGGCAGCTCAGAGAAAGCTCCCTGGGTAGGGGTACACGGAAATGTCTGGGGCTGCTGGTGGCACCATGGTTGGGCTGGGTGCTGACAGAGGTGGTGGGGTGTGAGATTCTTTGAGGTTTTATCCCAGAGATGGATGACTGCTCCCCCAAGAGGTTTTGCATCCCTGGCCCTTTCATCATGTCAGGCCTTCTCCAGAAGAAGGGATAAAAGCCTGGGGTCTAGGATACAGTGTTGTTCTCGTGTGCTTTTCCTTGAGTCAGGAGCCTCTGTCACTGTCCAAACTGAGACACGTTGGGGGGTTTATAACCGTTAAGCCTACTGAAGGGCGTGAGGTGTTGTGTGGAACTGTCTGTGCAAAACAAGCCTTGTAGTCACCTTTGTGGTCGTGAGAGTGGTCTGTCAACTCAATGGCTCTGGGATCCACCCTGAGAATTGGTGGTGCACACTTCTGGTTGTGCCTGGTGGGTCATGGAGCCGTGACCTTGGGGACCAGGTTTGGTCCCTGCCCCTTCCTCTCTTGCCCTGATCCACTACTCTGCTTTCCAGCTGCCGTGAACTCATCAGTGTGGCTCCACCACACCCTCTGCCATGTTGCTCCTGCCTTAGATCCACCAGACCGTGGACAAATGGGCAAATTAAACCTCTGTACCTCCTCTCAGTTGTGGATGTTGCACATTGAGTTCCAGTGGCAAGAAAGATGACCAACTCACCTTGTCACTCAAGTTCCTGTGCCCATGAGCATATCAGATTTCAGCCCCACTGGGCCCCAGAGACAACAGAATCCAGAGAAGTTTCAGGTGGCCGAGCTCACCAAAGTCACAGTTCAAGCAAATAGAACACGGCTGAGGGAGGACCTTGAGGACTGTGCTGGCAGCATGAGAGGCGAAGGCCCCTGCCCTGCAGACACAGTCACACCAGGCCAGTAACCCTGCGTGTGTGGAGTTTAAAGGTCAAAGGCAAAGATCTCAGCTAGCAACTTAGTGATGAAGGGACGCAAGTTCAAGCCCAGCCTGGGCAATCTAGGTCAGATAGGGAAAGACTGAACCCTGAAAAAGGGATGGATATAGACACTCACTAATTCCCCAAACTCCATGGTTCTAACAAGTTACTGAATTTGAAATTTATGTTTTTACCAAAAATGTTAAATTTTATGTCATGTGAATATATATATATATATATATATATATATATATATATATATATAGTCTTAGTGAGAACCTGGCTCAAAGTAAACATAAATAAAAAGGACTGGGGAATGTAGCTCCGTGTGAAGGCCCTGGGTTCAATTCCTAATACCACCAAAACCAATGTACACAGGTGGTGAATAAGCATATGACCAGGTGCTACGTGCCTCACACCAGCGGGGCAATGCACAGGAATCTCACTGATGTGCCTGGTCGGTTTTGCACAGCCATCAGAAGGGCCCAAGTCCAGCGCACTGACAGCGAATGCTGAGAGACTGTGGAGCAGCCTGGGCACTCCCTTGCTGCTGACCAGGATGCAGATGGTGTGGACACTGGGAAACATGGTTTGGTGGTTTTGTACAATCCTAACCATACTGTCACCATGCAGTCTAGCAAGGTGCTCCTGGGTGACCTGGATGCAGATGTTCATAGCAGCTTCGTTCATAATTGCTAAAAACTGGAAGCAACCAAGATGTCCTTTCGTAACTGAATGGATGAACTGGTCCATTCTGACAGTGGAATATTATATGACTCTGGAAAGAAAGGAATGATTAGTCTGTGGATGTGGCTCAGTGGTAGAAGGCCTGCCTAGCATGTGTGAGGCCTTAGGTTTCATCCCCACATCAAGAAAACGAGAGAGGGAATTCTCAAGCCACCAAAAGGTGTGGAGGAAACATAAAGGTGTGTTACTAAGGGAGTCCAGCCTGAAGAGAATCCATATTGGGTGATTCCAGTTTTAGGGCAGTTTGGAAAATGTGGTGCTAAGGAGATGAGGTCAGTGAGGACTGGGGGAAGAGAGGGAGACACAGCGCACAGGAGTGAAAGGCAGCAAGGCCACGCTGAGGGACATGATGTGGACACACGTCATTGTGTCATTGTCAGTGCCCCCAGGAATGACCCTCTACCCACGACCCCTCAGGGTGATACACCATGTCTGCGTGGGGCCATGCGCTGGACCAACGTCCCACTCTGGTGGCAGTGAGAGGCTGTGCACACGTGGGACGGGGGAGGGGAGCTCAGAAGCCACTGTACTTTTCTCTCAGTTTTGCTGGAAACTAAGACAGGTCAAACAAAAACCAAAACAAAACCTGGAGTCTATTAAAAGTATATATGAAAAGCAAGAGGCCCAGGGTGAAAGTCCTCGGCTCTCAGCCATCTTCCAGAAGGGACTTTCTCTCTTGTGAACTGAGGACACAGCTGGGTCCTCATTTGAGTAACCCTAGGACAGAAAAGCCCGTGTCTGCCTCAGTCATTAGAGTAATTCTGGCAAAAACAGCCTCCCAGTGGTTTCTCTTCTTTTCTCCGAATGAGTCATGGTGGGCTGCTGTGTCTTTGGTTGTGAGGTGCATCCAGAACTCTCGGTTCTGCCTCCGCATTCTCATGTAGGAGCTGAGGTGCCACAGGATCAGAGGTGGCCACCTGAGCCACATGCAGCAGAGCCATGCGTGGGCCCAGCAGGTTCTTCTCCTGCCCTTCTTACCAAGGGGCTAGAAAGTGACCTTGCTGTTCAAGTGCTCCTGGGGCTCTAAGTGAGATGCTGGTCACAGTCAGAGCGTCGGCTTGCTGTCCGGTGGCATGCAGCCAAATCCGAGCCCTTGGGCTGTAGACAGGACCTCAGAGGGTGATGATTTGAGAGGAAGGCTGGGGGGATGATGCTGATGATGAGTTTTTGGTCTGTGCTAGGAATCCCGGGATGGGATTGCCATGGGCTTGGTCACAGGGTGAGCTAGGTAAAACTCTGGGCGAGGCAGAGAAGGAGGAATTCCACTGGTGAGCACAGGCCAGTGGTCACCCCAGGAAGCCCAAGCCGCAGCCACCTGCTCCTGGGCAGGTGCTGGCTCATGGCCACCCTCTGGGTCCCCAGGCCCTGCCTCGAGATCGCTGCTGAGTGACTGCCACACAGCCCATGTGCAGGCCCCTCTCCGGGGCTGATGCGTCTGCTTACCCGAGCTTCCCCAGAACGTGCTTTGTCTCCAAGGGATAATTAACTGATGTTAGTGGCATATCAGAAAATTGCTAATTATGGTGACATGCTCACACAGCGACTGGGGGATTTGAGGAGCTGTAGTTAGTGGTGATAGAAAGGGAAAATATTTAAGTGTTCTGCACTGCACCCAGGATCTTAGGAGGTGAGAGAGAAGGCTGGGTGCCCTGCCACCCTGGGGCCCCTGGTCCCTAGGGGACTCTGGAGGAGGCAGTGGGTGGTGAACTCAAGGAGGGGGGTGAGGAAGGACAGGAACTCAGGGTGGAGGGTTGGTGTTAAAGGGGCCTAGTGACCAGGAGGGACTGGGTGTGACCTGTCCCCATTGCAGCCTCATGCTCATACAAGCTTACACACTTACATAACCACATGCACACACTTTGACCCACACATGCTCATACGCACTTCCACCACTTTTTTGTACATACACATACATCAATGCACATTTATGCGTTTATATGTTATTGACATATATATGCTTGCACGTAATTATACAGCTCCATCTGCACTCATGCTTCCATGATCACAAACATTGGCTGACTCACACATGCACACACATTCATCTGCCCTCACCCACACACCTGCAGACGCGCAAACACATACATGCTTCAAAGCAGATTACATCCCTCTTCCTGGTCCCAGAGACAGAATGGCCACCTCGGTGCCTTGGTCCCAGCCACCTTGCGTCACAGCCCGAGCTGCCTTGGTACTTGGGGAGAGGAAGTTCTCTGCCTTCCGTAGTCCCCGGTTGCTGAGAGGAGAGAGCTCTTCAGTGCTGGGCAGGAGTCGGCTGGGACTCTGAGCACCACGGGTACAACAACGCTAAGACAGTGCCACACAGAAAGCAGCTCAGTGGAATTCTGGTGGGATTCTGGCTAAGAGAAGGGGTGTTAGGTTAAAAAGAAAGACTTAAGGAAATCTGCATAAAGAGTGAACATTAATGAATAATAATGTGTTAGTGTTGCCTCAGATGAGGTATGCTCAGGACATACAGCATTTAGTTTTTTTTTTTAAATTATTATACTGAAAGGCACAATGCCATAAATTTCCCTCCAAGTCCTCCCCTCACTTTGAGCACGTTTTTCCTCTTGCCTCCTTCAGAAGTAGTCCTAGAAGTTTTTTTTAATGTCTTTATGAGATGTGATAAAAAATATATATAGTGAATGCTATATTGCCAAGCACCAGCCAGTGGAAGGCAGGCTCATAGAAACATGGCAGTGTGTCCTCCTCCACCTTATTCACGGGATCTGGCCCCGTGTCACTTCTGGCTCTTCCCCAGAGTCAAATGAGCATGAAAGGTCAACGTTGTGAATCATCCAGGACACAGAGGCACTCATGACAGCACAACTAAAGACACACACGAAGGAGGACTCCAGACCTCTGAGGAAGTGGCAAGAACAACGTGTTGTTTACTGTATTCATTTTTAAAATTTAAACATTCACCATCTATGTCCACCATACATCGTAATAGATTACTGGACCCAGGGAGTAGATGAGAGTCCCAGGCAAAGCCACAGCATAAGCAAAGGCCCTTAGGCCTCCTTTAGAGAAGACAGATTTTTAAAGTTTCCTAGAATCTGGTTCCTCCTCACTTCCAGCAAGGGCAGATGGTCCTCAGACACGGAGAGATTTTTCAGTCCAACAACAGTTGGCCGGGGGGACAGGAGTACTTCATCCACACCTTGGAATGGGGTTTAGGTGACCTTGGGAGTGGGAGTACTGCATTCCTCTTGGGAAGAGGGCCTAGTAGGTTTAGAAGGAGTTTGAGAATTCTTTAAGAATCAGGGATCCAAATGGTGTTTTCTAAGTCAGCCACAGTTATTCGGAGGAGCAAGAGGGTCCACCCCTGTGTAGGTACCCAGCGAAAGGAGAATGCAGGCATGTAACAGGATTTGAGTCAAAGAGTGTGGATTTTCTACTTTTCCTATGTTAAATTTGTTCATAATATAAACATTTTCCATTCCTGAGTTCTAAGAGTATGATTGGAAAACACCTGTTAGGACACATACACCACACACACACACACACACACACACACGCACGCACGCACGCACGCACACACGCACACACACACACACAGCGCCAGAAATCCAACAGAAGCTGACAGCTGATAGCACCGGATTTGCTGGCCTCTCCCATCCAGTGTCTGTGTCTTTGAGTGAAGACTGTGGCCCTGCCCACACCCCTGCAAGGCTTGAGGCATGAGGCTGGGCCTCCCAGGCCTCCTTAGAGCAAGTAAATGTGGTTGGGAACAGGGGACAGATCAAGTCTCGCTATGTCTCCAAAGCCCATGGTCCTGAGTCCCCGACAGAGGCTACCTCTGCCTCCAGGACACACTGCAGCCCTCATACTCCTCAAAGGTCCTGGATTAAGCCCTCCTGTGGGATTAGGAAATCCTACAGCTTTCCAGAAATGGAAAGAGAGGACAGGAATGCCTACTCCCTAAACTTGGCATGGTGTTCCTCTTCTTCGAGTAAGATGATTCCATCTCACTCTTGCTGGCCCACAGAACTAGAATATTTGTGAAAGAGTCAGACTTGTCTGGCATTTGCCTCATCTCCTTGCCTGTCGCCTTATATGACACCTGGACAGGCGCTCTCTTTAGAACGCGGGGAGTTGGGAACAGCTGCTCAGATTACCCCCTCCCCACTCCCTATTTCTTCCAGAAGACCGTGTTGTCTGGTTCCCAGAGTTCCAAGGACACAACCCCAGCCCACCATGATGGCCGCCTTTCTTCTTCATGGCTCCCTCCACTTCAGCAGGAAGTGGCTAGGCATTGAGTCCCCAGTGCTGAGGGAGGGAGAGTATTTTGATTGCCAGAAGCCAGATGACGTAGCAAGACATCATCGTACGTGCCTGTGATCTCAGGAACTCTGGAGGCCAAGGCAAGAGGTCTTCTAGCTCAAGGCCTATTTGGGCAAAATGAAACTGTCTCTCAATAAAAAATAAGAAGGGCTGGGAAAGAGCTCAGGTGTAGAGTGCTCCTGGATTTAATATCCAGTATCACCAACAATCATAACAATAATACTAGAATCCTGGTGACACCCCTGTTCTGCTCTGGGACAGGGAATGGGGCCTTTGTTCAGTTCACACCCAGTCAGGAGGTGACCTTCTCTACAACAAGATAGCCAGTCAGGGTGGAGCGCAGAATCTGATGCCACAGCCCCGTGGGGAAGGTGGCACCGTGCAGGCTACAGGGAGCCCAACCTCAGAGCATTTCAGATGGTGGAAGGTACCTTCCAGAGAGTTCTAGAAGAAACTAAGCCTCCTCCATAGTCATGCCAACAACCCCTCTGAAGCTCAGCTTCAGGCCTCATCCTAGAAATGGTTGATGAGGAAACAGATGCAAACAACAGAAAGACATGAGTCAACTGGGCCAGCTCAGAGCAGATGCCAGCTCTTCTCGCCCTGTGATTAAGGACCTTCTCACATCTGGTGGCGTGAGGAACTGAGTATCAATCCCAGGATACTAGGTTTATATCGTGCTTAAGTTGACGGTAACGAGCTTTCTTTATCCTCGTTCTAGAGCAGGCACGTCCCATTTGAAGCCCACTACTTGCTTTTAGTTTTAAAAAAATGTTACAATGAAAATATTTTAAGTGGAAGTTTTAGTACTTATATACATTAACTATATTGTATAGTTCTTTTCATATGTGGCTTAAGACAATTCTTCACTCAAAAACTAAACAAACAATCAAGGGCCGCAGAGCAGTGAGCCGTAGATTAGACACACCTGTACCTTGGGCAAGTCCCAGCTGTTCCTTTCACTGTTTTTGTGGGAGCCACATGAATTCAAACTCACTGGTGCCACACACACATCTCTAGTTTGAGTGTCCAGAGTTGCCGAATGAGCCGAGGGTCACTCTGCCAGGACTTGGCTCTACACCACTTCCCTGCCTGGCTCTGCACATAGGACATCTGCAGCACAGGAGACACTTAGAGCATCCTGGCTCTTCTGTCCATCCGGAGACAAGGGCTAATGTGACCATGGCCCATGCAGGCAGCAGTGTCCAAAGGGCAAGAGTGAGCGAGGGACAGAGTGAGCAGGGAGGGGTGGTGTCATCAAGGGTACTGTGAGGGCCAGGAGCCTGGTCACACAGGCATGTGATCCCAGCTACTGAGGTAGGGGATGCAAGCGCAAGGCCTTTTGGGGCAACAAAGGAAGGCTGTGTGTCCGTTTCTTGGGGCTTGGGGGATAGCCATTTAGAGGTTATTTGGAACCCTTCACCTGGGAAAGGAAGGGACACTTTGACTCCCTCCAAGGGTGTCACTCTCTGCACATGCAGGACATCTGTCTGTGAGACATTTCCACAGACTCCCTGCATCTCAGTCTTATAGGGGGAGGCCCCAAGGGAAGTGTGCTGTGGGATCAGGCTCTGTGGGACCACACCTGCGTGAGCCAGGTGACCCTGGCCAGGATCTGTTTCAGTGGCAGGAGCTGAGGCTGTTCTGGAGAAGCGTCCCTTTCTGGCAGAGCCCAGGTGGAGAAGCAGCTGGTGCTCAGACCAGGGTTTTCCGTGGAAAGAGCACAGTAATCGCCAGTTGGCCAGCAAACCCCTTAGAGGAGTCTTTATACAACCTATGCCTTATTGTTCATAAAAACTTACAAGGCTGGGATGGCCCCTAGCGCTGGCGCTTGAGGAATGCAGGTTTCAGGGGAGAACCGAGTGAGGTAGGTAGCGACATCATGGTGATGGAAAACACATTGAGGAACCGGGGAGGAAGAGATTAGGGTGTGTTCAAGGTAGAACCCACGAGTTCACTAGTTCTATGTAACCAGATACAAGGGTCAGCCTGCGGAAGAGAGGATGCAGCTCTCAGTCCCTAACACGAGGGGGCGCTGTTGACCAGGGGCCTTCAGTTGATGCAGAAAGCAGGGCCGGGCAAAGGCAGTACATGTTCCAAAGGCCAGGACGGGCTTCTTAGGGTGACTGCTAGGATGCGTGAAACCTAGCAGCTAATTTGCATGTTTAAAAAATTTATGTTCCATAATATCTCACGGCAACAAAGCAAAGTCTTCAGGTCTTCCACAGAGCCTGGATCCTCACAGGTTGAAGGTTTTTATAAAGTGTCTGGTGGAGGCTGTAATGGATTTTGATACATATTTTATAATGTTTTCTAGCATGCCACTTGATCTCACAGGCAGATTTATGAAAGAGCAGTATTTATTAGACAATATCCATGGTTTATTAAATCTGATTACAGAGCAGGGAGTCACTGTATCAGGCTGTAGGCTGAGCTGAGGCCAGGTCCCCCAAGGCCCAGGCGGGCCCCAGATGTCTCCCAGTGTCATGGGTCCTCAGCTCTGCCGATAATCTTCTTCTAGTCACCCTGGGGAGCCCCTGGCTTCTGGGAGGAAAAGCATAGTGCTCTCTTGCTCCTTTCCCACCGGACAGCAGGGCTGAGCAACGTGTTCACGACACCATCAGAGACGGAGCCTGAATCTTATCGTGGGAGGTGGCAGAGGAGGGAGTTTGGCTCATTATTCAGCCTGCAGCCCTCACCTTACCTAGGGAGCCCCTGCAGCCTCTGCCCAGCTGCCCTCCCCCGGAACTGGGAAACCTGAGAAGCTTCTCCAACAGGGCCCCCTGGGCTCAGAACCAAACTGGCCTGGTTCCCCTCTGCTCCCCCAGGCTGCGAGGCTGTAGGCAGGGGTCTGGCAGCTGGAGTAACTGTACCCTGCACAGCCCAGGGTTCTTTTCTTTCCTGGACAAAATTTATGAGGCACACTTTAGTCTTACTGCAGACAGATGGGGGTGGGGGACAGGGGAGGTGGCTGAACTCACACCACAGCCCCCTGTTTCCTGCAAGTTAACTCGAAGATGGGGTTCAGGTACCTTGGGTAGGGGAAAGGGGAATTTGCGTGAGATCAAGGAGTCTCTTTATATTACTTGATGGTTGGTATAAACTTGACTCTTCGGACCCAAGATGGAGGGTTGGGAAGGGGGCAAAGAATGCAGTTCGTAACAGGCTTGGTGGCACAGGCCTGTACTCTCAGCACTCTCTGGGGGCTGAGGCAAGAAGATTGCGAGTTCAAGCCCAGCCTGAGTAACTTAATACTGTAGCGATAATCTGTCTCTAAACCAAAAATTTAGAAAAGGGGAGGGAGATGGAATGTAGTCCAGTGTGAAGGTCCCAGCTTCAATCCCCAGTCACGGGAAAAAAGCAAACAAACAACTGGCAATTAACTTTGTTAGGTACGTTGCCTCCCCAGAGGCAGGCCGTATAAAATAAGCTGAGGATTTGGAGTCAGAAAGAAGTCAGATTTGAGTCCTGACTACTTCCCTTAATGGCTGTGTGACTTTGGAAAGGTTACCGAACCTCTCTGAGTCTCTGTTTTCTTTCCTATACAATGAGAACAATAGCGACCTTACTAGGTCGTTGTCACAGAACGCATGGCAAGGTGGAATGCGAGATCATTGAGTCTGTCCGTGAAGGCCAGGGAGCAGGGGCTGCTGCAGTCTGACATTGTGGTGACACATGCACAGCTCCACCGAGGTGTGAGGGGCTGCCACCAGGGACAGCATGGGGGTCAGTCTCCACTCCCGGGACTACATACATCTCCCATGAGCCGGCCATCCATCCGTGTCATGGACATGGCTCTGTATTCCCGCATGAGAACGTGCCCGCACTATAGCGAGCGTCCTTTTATGCACCTGGAGGTGGCAGCTCCAGATAGCCAGGGCCTGGCTACTGATCTGAATAGTAATCAGCTCCTCGGAAGCCCTCTCTCCACAAGAACCTGGGGCACTAATCCCCTCCCTAGGGAGGAGCCCAGTTCCGCGGCGTCCATCCGCCACGCAGGCCTGGCTGGCTCAGTCATCCTCCTGGGCAGCGGCGGGGCTGGAAAGGATTGCTCTTCACCTTGCCTGGCAGTTTCATTAAAAAATGAATAAATAAAAGGTAGAAAGAAAAAAGAAAACCAGAATCAACCTGTATTTCTGTTGGACAGGGCATGGTGACAGTTACACTTCTAAACATGACTCAAAATTATTTCCTATAGAGCTTCCATTTTTATTTTCTATTGATTTGTTTGTTTCATGGTGCTGAGAATTGAGTCCAGGATCTTTGCACTGAGCTCTATTTCCAGTCCTCCTCCTCCTCCTCCTCCTCCTCTTCTTCTTCTTCTTCTTCTTTTTCATTTCTGTTTTGAGACAGGGTCTTGCTAAGTTGTCCAGGCTGGGCTCAAACTTACAATCTTTTTGCCTCAGCTTCTCAAGAGTGCTGGGATTACAAGCATGCACCTGGCTTATTTTGTTTGTTTATAAAGTTGCACAGGAAAATACTTAAAGTCTATTATTTTTAACTCAGCTCTCCAAGACATTGGGACAATCCTCCCCTAGATCTATACACAAGGCGGGGGGCTGGGAAGGGGGAGTCGTCTTTTCTATACAGGCAGCCTGAGACAGAAAAAGCGCTGTTAACCTATGGTTGGGGTGTTCTTGAAATTGGACGCAACTGTTCTTTGGCTGAATGCAGTTGCTGTTTGTGCAGCTGGGTCTCAGAGGTCCTGATCATTCGCAAGGAGAATCTTGGTGGCTCTGGGGACCTCCTGCCACCAGAGCTGTACTTCTCAGTCCTCCCTGTCTCCCCCACCCCCAGGCTGTGCAGGAGTGCCACACAGGAAAACAGGCAGGTGCCCAGTGAGGGGTCTGATAAGAGATGCTGCCAGGGGCTCAGTGAAGTGTGGGCTTCCCTGTGGATCCCTGTCTCTACCACACCTGTCCCCAACACCAGGACACCACAGTCATTCCTGCAGAGTCCCCTGGAGGGCAATCCATTTCTAGAGCTAAGTGTATCCATGGGGATATTTTTCTTCACCTAAGTCTAATTGGTGCTCTCACAATGTCAGAGGGACTGTTAGGACTTTAGCCAAACAGCTGTAGACTAGAAGAGCCATTCTGTTTTAGAGCCTCTCCATTCTGAGTCCAAGATCCTTCGGGAGGCCCAGCAAGACCCAACTGTGCAATGGGCCACCAAGCAGGACCTTCCAGGGCCTCCCAGGGCGAGTAGAAAGCTGGGCTGTCGACCCAGCCCGAATATAGTCCTGGAAGAGGTGGGTAATGGACATGCACAGGGCCACGTTTACCTCGATAGAGAAACTATCTCGGCAGGATCTTCCTTTGAGTATTGCTTTTTCCATTCTGGGGGATTCCTTGCCATCCAGTAATGTGCTGTGTTTGAATGAATGAATCAAGAGTGTGCAGTGTCCCTGCATGTGGCCCTGTGTCGTGTCATTCCTGCACAAAGCCAATCACGCCCACAACCCACCTCCAGTGTGCTCCCGCCCTGCCTGTCTGCTGGGTGTTGGGGAAAGCGCACAGAAGGCAGTTCGCATTTATACTTCCGTCCAGCGAAATGCAGGTCAATTAACAGAGAATTCAGCATGTAGGGACAGTTAGAGTGTGAGGGTTAGCAACACCAACCACGTTCTGGGAAATCGCCACACAAGCCTGAGTGCCCTCCTGGCCCTAACTGGGAGCATGGTCCTTACACAAAGAGCCCCTCGGTCTGATTCCGGGGGTGTGGAAGCCTGTGCTGTGCGGGCCTTTCCTCTTGTCAGGATGATAGGGACATGTAAGAAGGGGAAGTGGAAAAATCCAGACCATTTTGTCAGAGGCAGAGGTTCTTCCAGCTAGAATGATCTAGACTAAATGTAACTGATATGGATTTAATCTTATCACTCATATAGGATTGGGGACTCTGTGCTTCGAGTATCAGATCATTGGTTTTTATGCGCTTCTTTAAAATCAGCTGGTTAAGACACATATATCTGCTCAGGACACATGGAACTCCTCTCCACAGATGGCCCCTGGGAGGCTTCCTGAGGTAGGAGGGGATGTCACAGGAGACCCACAGCCCTACGTGGGGCCCAAAGCCGTTTCCGTATTTCAGTGGGTGGCTTTACACCTGAGATCTGATGCAAACAGTCCAGGTTTCTCCCAGCAGAACTTTGACAAGGAGCTCAGTGTCTCTGCCCTCAGGCTGCCATGGTGAAGGGCCACACACAGCAAACTGTCACAGTAGAAAATGACTGTTTCGCAGCTCTGCAGCTGGAGCCCTGGGGACCGAGGTGTCAGCAGGCTGGCTTCCTTCTGAGAGTAGGACAGATGGATTGATTGTTCCCAATCTTTCTCTGTGGCTTCTGGGTAGATGTCTTCATGTTTACCTAGCGCTCCTACTGTGTTGCATGTCTGGGTCCAACTTCCCCTTCCTATAAGGCAAGCGCAGGGGACAGAGACGTGCCCCACTGCTGTGTAATCTAATCTTAACTGATGACATCTACAGGGCCTTGTTTCTAAATGTGGTCACATTCGGAGGGACTTGGGGTATGTTACCACCTTTCCACTACTATACCACAACACCTGAGGCAATCGACTTGAAGAGAGGAAAGGTTTCTTTAATATCACAGTTGTGGGGGTTTCAGTCTGTGGTTGGATTGGGAGTCCCACTGCTTTGGGGACTGTGATGAGGCAGTATGTCCTAGTGAGAGGTGCGAGCAAAACTCAGTGCCGGAAAGAAACAGAAAAGGAGGAAAAACGGGCACCCCGTGATCGTCTTTGAGGGCATGCACCTGCAACCTGTCACCAGCCACTGGGTTCCTCCTCTTAAACGTTTCCCTTGCCTTTCAATAGCACTATGTTGACAAAACTTAACACATGAGCCTTTGGGGGACATTCCAGATCCAAACCATGACAGGGTTAGGATTTCAGCGTGTGAATTTGAGGGGCACACTTCAATCCCTGATAGCTGTGAAGAGCTCGGCCTGCGCTTCATGATTTCAGAGACTGAGGAAGCCCCCCAACCCTAGCTGCTCCTTTTTCCCCTTGCCCCTCACACCTCAGATGTCTGAAACCCCTCAGAGACTTATCCCTTTGCATTGCAAAGATGGCTTGGTTTCCAGGGAGCTCCTAAATTGTAGCTGTGCCCGGGAGTCCTGGAGAGGCAGCCACAAGTCTAGTCCTGCTGCCTCTAAGACAGGGGCTAACAACCTGCCAAATTCTGATCAGCGCATGATTTTTGTAAAATTGCACAAACATCTTACTACCCTACCGCCCATCAGAAGGGATGTGGCTTGGCCGGCGGTGTGACGTGATGATAGCTGGTGTTGCTTTCAGCAAGCAGGAGCTGGCAGGCAGGAGGCGGCCCAGCTGTTGTGCATGACCTTTTGAGTCTGTGGTATGTGATGGTTCACATGGTGATACAGAGGTGAGACTCTGGTAACCACAGGCCTCTTGCAGGCACTGAGAAGCCATGTGATGCCAGAGTAGCAGCTGCTTTGCAATTATTGCTGAGATTTCTCATTGCCCTTAGAGTACTTACTACGATTACTTTTTCAGTGTATTTTCAAAAGCACCAAGATAGAGATGGGGATCCAGTTTTGGCAGGTCCAGTCCCCAGCAGGGTGGCTCATGGTAATCAGAGCATATTGGGGGTACAGCAGGTCGACGGAGCTCAGAGTGGAGTTACAGCTGGAAAGTCCCAAAGGCAAAACTCAAGGCAGCAGCCTTGGGGTGAAAGGATCCAAGCAGACCAGCATTCAGCGCAGACTCTCACTTCCTGGCTGGGTGGCTTAGAACAAGTCTAACCTCCTCATCTGATCAGCACACTCAGGGTGATGCTGACTTTGTGAGGGTGTCCGCAGGATGAGGAAAGCTCCCAGAGTGCCCAGGAAATCCGTGGTAGTGGCTCCATCATCACAGACTACCTCACTCTTCTCCCTGGGCCCAGGCCTGGCCAGCAGTGACTGATGGCACCAGACTGCCTGCACAAGGCCTGGTGGCCATGAGCGTGCCTTTACTACAAAAGCTGTTCCATAGTGTGCACAGGCCCAGAGCCCCCGCTTTCCGGACTCCTGGCCTGCACTGGTCCTGTGCACACAGCCGGGCCTCCCGGCTTCCTGAGCAGCAGGGAGACGTGGGCAGGAAGGGGAAATGGGCAGTTGGGCTGTGCACACCTGGGTTGGATCAACGGCCGCTTTGTTGGGTGGCCCTCCTGGGCAGCTGGCTGTGTTGCTGTGTGTTAGTCATCCCCTTGTGGGCCTCGGTGTGGTTTTCATACTTTGTTAGCATTGCTGGTACCTCTGGAACACGTCTTCCACTGCCCTCTTTCCCGACTGGTCCAGCTCCTTTGGTCCCTTCTTTCTAATCTACTTGCTTCTCTCTTAGTCTGCTTGGCGGCCTCTTTTAATTTCCCTCAGTCATGTAGAGATGGGGAAGAAGGAAGCCTGGGGTGAGTGATAGTTAAGACTGGAGGAGGGAAAGCTACTGAGGTTCTTCTGGAAATACCTGCGTTCAGCTGGACTGGGTGGGGGGGGGGGGTGTCCAGCAGACGTGAGCAGCACAGGTCATTGCTGGGAGAAGTTAGTTCCCCAAATTCTCCTCACCCGTATCCTGAACTTATCTCCACTGCAGGGGACCATGGAAAGGTGCCTGGCCCAGGCATATGTTACAGATGGGGAAACTGAGGGTCAAGAGGCTTAGAACACACAGAGATCCCATTGCAACTTGATATGGACTGGGTCCAAATAAACCTTATCCCACAGTCCTTCCCTCCTCTCCCCTTGTTTATTCACACTGGAGGGAGATGGGCCACCTAAGACGGCCAAAGATGTGCTGTTTACTCCCATGTGTTTCCAAATGTCATGAGCAACCCACATAGATGTCCACTGAGTAGAAACAGATTGCAGAAGGAAAGTCCCAACTTTTGACCTCAAGGAGCAAAGTAATATAAAATTCCAAACTTTGCTGGAATCATATCTAAACTCATTTCTAGAGACACACTCCCCCAAACAGATACATACATCCCTGTTAGTTTACACATGTACTGACTTGATTCCTGTGGTGGCTGGTGATCCTGCACGTGGGCTCATCCTGCCAAAGTGTCTCTGGGCCTGTGCTCTGCCCTCATGGCAGGGCACAGAGGCCCAATTCAAGCTGCATGCATCGTGGGCTTGACTGCGCTGTGTGAATGTACCAACTTCGATTTGAGATTCTACTTTGGGCTTCACATGGGTAGCTTCTGCATTTCAAAAATTTTCAAGTTTTTAAACAAAGAGCCAGAGGTCTCTGGGCTTTTTTGGAGGGGTTGAGAGGCTTAAGTCTTAGAATTCCAAAGGTAGGAACTTAGACACGTCTGTGGCCATTGTAAGTCGCAAGCCAGAAGCTGTGCTGGTTAACACTTCTTCCCCGTATTCCTGCCTCTGCCCACACTTTCAGCCTGGCCAGTCTGGCTGACGGGACAAGGCCTCTGTCATTTACTTTGCACATCCTAGTGATCTCTGGCTTTCTCCTGCTGGCAGCCTCTGCTTCTTTGCTCCCCTCTTACCCTTTCTTTCTTTCTTTCTTTTTTTTTTTGAGACAGGGTCTCGCTCTGTGGTCCAGGCTGGTCCTGAATTCACTTCAGATCCCAGGCTGGCCTTGGACTCACAGCAATCCTCCTGTCTTAGCCTCCCCAGTGCTGGGATTACAGGCGTGCGCCACCATGCCCAGCTTATGTGGTGCTGGGGAATCGAACTCGGGTACTTAGCACTTGGCTTAGAGCTTAGCTCAAGCGCCTTAACCGCTGAGCCATTCCTCCAGCCCTCTCCTCTTACCCTTAATGCAAATGTAAGTGAGATGGTCCCAGAAACCTGTAGTGACCACCTTCCTAAACAAAGCCAGGAAGGCAAATTAAAGAAAAACTCACAGCCCACAGCTCAAGGCAGAAAGATACATTCCCATCATTTTTAGGAAGATGGTTTGCATCTTGAGACTGTTAATGCCAGGTGAGATAAATCAGACACAAAAGTTTAAAAGTTTACATGGTTTCTCTCAGGTAAGAAACCTAAACTATAAGTAATGTAAAGGGCAAAAATAAAAGGGAGGTGGTAAGAAACAGGGAGACAGCGTGGGGACGGGAAGGAGATCTGGGATGGGGGAGGTGGGAGTGTGGGGGGAGGGGAATAAACATGATTAAGATGTGATATGTACATGCACTAATTCCCTAAGATGAATTTCATTATTACATATCTTAAGCATATACTACTAAGAAAAAAAAATCTCCTCAAATCCTTCTGGACTAGAGGTGCCATCACACACTTGCATTTGCCCAACTAGGTCCATGTCAAAACCAGAATCAAAATGAGTAACCCAGGCACTCTGTGGCTGCCCTGACACAAACCGAGTGACGGTGGTTAAGATCAGAACGCTTAGGATAGGACAAGTCTGCTTCCGAGGAAGGTGTCTTGCTCCAGCCAGTCATAGCTGGTTGCTGCAAGGCACGTGCCCGAGGGTAGCATCCCGCAGCCAGTCACACTTGCAGGGCCAACAGCGTGGCTCAGAGCCTCAGTTCTGCTGGTCCGCTGCCAGTTCAATCTTTCTTCATCTATCTCCCCCTCTGACCTGTGGAGTTACTCCTTAGCCCAGCTCCCAGCATGGCACGTGCTGGCAGCTCCCCAGCAGGCCTCCCAGGATCCAGTGACAGCTAGAAGGAAGTGTCTGGGCAGGTGGGTTCTGTCCTTACCCTGGATCTGAAGGGCTCCATGTGCTCTGGGAGTCCCCTCCACCCAGAGTCCCCGACAGCTTGACCTGCCCTCCCTTCCACTCGCCCTATTTCAACATCCCCTAACGACTCCTGGAAGTGAGCCAACTCCCAAACTGGCAAGAAACCTCACTAATCCAGGTGGCCAAAGACCACCCCCAAAGCCAGCTTGGACCTCTGCCCTGGCGAGGAATTGCTCATAAAACTCGGTCTGTGTTTCTCCTCTCAGACACACACTCATGAAATTAATATGTCACCACCTTCTCTGGGGTCCTTGCCTGCTTGAAGCCAAAGCTATGCAAACTCTGTATCCAGTGAGTGTATCTTTTTTTTTTCTTTTAAGAAAAAAATGTTCCTATTTGTAGCGCTGCATGCATATCTTTAGTTTTCATAGATTTATTTTTGAGTACCTCGAGGCTCTCTTAGGCAAAGTAGGCTTCATTACGTTTAGGCCAGGCACTAAGATTCATACTTGAAAAGTGTGAATTACACAACTCATGCCACCCCTATTTGAAAAGAGGAAGCATGCCACGCTCACTAGAGGCCCCAGGCGTTTGTTCAGGAATTAATTGTCAGGTTTTATGCCCCAGCAGAACTGGTCCAGCTCTCTCTGGGAGCCATTCCCAAAACCGGGACTTTATGAGCCCCATGGAGCACCTTTACTCTGTGACATCCTCTATAAAAGGGACTGTTCTATGCCTTGAATGCTGAAACCCACAGAATATTCTGGACTAATATCTGGATGAAAACTTGTTGAAGGTTGTGTTGGTGAGAGAGATTATATTGCAAAGGTCGTCGAGGATGCCTGAGAAGGAGGAAAATGAAGTCATTCCAAGACACCAGATAATTTCTTTAGGGGGAGACCCTCAAAAGTGGCTCAAAACCTAAGATTCGTTTAAGTGCTCTCTGTGATAAAATTCCTTCTGCTTGTTTTAGAGAAGAAAATTTTAGAAGGAAAGAGGAGGTAGCTCCTTCAGGAGCCTGCCACCTAAAGATAACTTTGTCAATGTGAGTACTTCCATGCTGTGTCTAGGTTGTTGTGGTAAGGTTACACACCTGTAGAATAGCCACATTGGTGTAGTTCGATAGAGTGGCAAGATGGCTTGCTTCATGATTATGGCTTCTGCTGCCTAACCCTATTCCTTTAAGTGTTCATTCAACAAGTTTCCCTGAAGTCACTCATTAAAGGGCAGATCCAAGAGTACAGGAGTCAATGTGACCCTTAAAATATAGACATGGTTTTAAAATACACATTGACAATCCAATGATGAAACATACTATAAAGTGTATTTAAATTATTTTTAACTCCATATATTAAACTTTATTTTCAAGAATTACCCTTAAAATGTGGTGAGCATTTTCACATTATATTACAAGTGTTTTTTCTCTTCCTTTGGAACTTTCTATTCAAGCCAATAGATTATTTTAAAGTATGTTGTTTAATTTCCAATTCTCCACAGAGTTTCCTGTTTATTTTACTTTATTGAATTTTATTTTGATTTTGTTATGATTAGAGAACATTATTTGTGTAATTTTAATTCCTTTAAGTTTTTTGAAGTTTATTGTATGGCCTAGGGTATGGCGTGTTTTGGAGAATGTTCCATGAGCACTTGAATAATGCTTATTGTGCGCTGATGCTGGAGAATTTTTGTATATTTGTTACATATTTGTGGTTAATTGTCTTGTTTGGATCTTTATTTTTGTATTTTTTAAAAGAAATATCAACTGTTGGGAGAAGGATATTGAAGAGCTCAAGTAGTACAGACTCATCTATTTTTCTTTTCAGCTTTATGAATTTTGCTTCAAAGATTTTGAGACTATATGCTATTTGTATGTACCCTTTTTTTTGAGACAGGGTCTCACTCTGTAGCCCAGGCTGGTTCTGAGCTCACTATGTAGCCAAGGCTGGCCTCAGACTCACAGAAATACTCCTGCCTCAGCCTTCTGAGTGCTTGGATTATAGATGTGTGCCACCACACCCAGCTTATGTGATGCTGTGAAATCAAACTCAGGCTTTGCCCTTGCTAGGCAAATGCTCTAACCAGTGTGCTATTCCTCCAGCCCAAGTATGCATCCATATAAGATTGTTGTTTCTTCCCAGTGAATTGATTCCTTTATTATTATGTAATGTCCCTCTTTGTAGTAATTTTCTTTGCTCTGAAATTGACTTCAAATATTAATATGAGTATTACTTTTTATGTTATTAATGATTGCATGTTATGTTTTTATTTACACTTCTTTTCCTTTCTGACTCCATGTGTTATTGAATGTAAGTTTCTTGTTAACAGCGTGTAGTTGAGATGTGTTTTTTTCTCTTATCTACAAAGCTGATGTCTGCCTTTTAACTAGTGTATTTAGACCATTTATGTTTAGTGTAATCATTGATATGTTAGAGTGTAAGCCTGCCTTCATATAATTTCCTGTTACTTTCTTCTCTCTCTCACTCCTCAGTTTCTGATTTGTTGCCTTTGTATAAATTATTTGCACAAATTTTAGGATTCCATCTTAATTTCTTTGTAATTCTTGAGTGTATCATTTGCCTTTTTCTGGGTTGCTCTGGGTTTTGTAGTATATATATATATATGTGACCCGGCAAAGTTTATTGTTACCAAAAATTCACCACCACAAGTGGATTGTAGAAATCTTGCAGCCACTGGCTTCCCTACCCTTCCTCACACCAATTTAAGTATGAGTTGCTGCTGAAATGATTGTTTCCATGGTCACATACATTTTATGAAACTCAGAAGAAAAAAGGTAGCCTGTTGCACATGTCTCTATTTTGTTCTCTTTCCATGGTTTTCTTCTTTTTGGTGCTCCATGATTCTCTTATTATTACTTACTCATTTGAAGACGTTGTTTTAGCCATTCTTAAAGAGTAGATCCGCTAACTGTGAGTTCTTATCCCATCATCAGACAATAGGCTTGTTTCAGAAGTATTCCTGAAGGAGGTTCTACCACATACAGAATTTGTGGTTCACAGTTCTGTTCTCTCAGAACTTGAAGAAAGGACCACTTCTTTCTGCCCTCTGTGGTTTCCAATGATGAGAAACTCACTCTCATGCAAACTGCTGTCTTCCCAGAGGAAACCTGCCATCTTCCTCTAGCTACTTTCAAGAATTTGTTCTTTGTTTTTATTTCCCAGAAGTTTCATTATGATTTTGCCTTGGCATGGATTTCTTTGAACGGCTCTTGTTTGAAGTTCACCCAGCTCCTTAAATTTATGCTCTTATGTCTTTTGCCAGATTTGGGGAGCTTTGGGCCATTATTTCTTTGAATTGTCTTTCAACCATGTGGTCTTCTGGGACTGATGTTACCAAGGTTGAGTGTTTTGTTGTTCTTAGCCAGGTCCTCGAAGCTTTGCTCTTTTTTATTTCTAATCCAATTTATTTTTTCTCTGATGTTAATGCGTCCTATCAATACTTAGTCAAATCTACTGATCCTATCCTATGCTAGCATGTTTACTCTGCTATTGGAACCCATCTATACTGTTTTAATTTTTTTGTTATTTGGTTTTTCAGTTTGATAATGCCCAATTCATTCTCTTTTATAACTCCTCTTTCTTTGCTGACATTTAAAATTTTTTGATCTCTATCAACAGAATTTGTAATTGATTGTTGAAACATTTCTGTAATGACTGCTTTAACATCCCCATTGAATAATCCCAATACATGAATCATCCCAGTGTGAGCATTGATCATTTGATGATTAATTGATGGATTTGTTTCTTTCTTCCTGGCTGTAATTTCCCTGGTTCTCTATATGGCTGGTGACTTTTTAAAAAATTGGATCCTGGACAGTTTGACTATTATCCTAGGAGTCTAACATTTTAGGTTAAGGATGTAGGCTAATTTGTGGGCTGGGATTGCAATGACAATTCATTTTCACAGCCTGTGTGGTAATCTTTGTTGTGCTTAGTTTATCTGCTGCTGCTGAGGGTCTCACTGGTCCCTCCCCTGGGCTACTTGGAAGGAATTTTCTGAAGCGTAAGTCTTACAGAAGTAAAAAGGATTATAAATAAATACTGGCATAGCAAATTCCTCTTATAAAAAACTAACCATGTAGCTCCCATATGGCACAGCAACTGGGCACTTATGTCTGAGAAATAAAAACTTAGATTTGCACCAAAACTTTTACACTGGTGCTCATAACAGTATAATATTATTTGTGGCAGAAAAAAACTGAGATGATCAAGTATCCCTCAATGAGTAGAAGGACCTGTGCCATATAGAACTCTTTAGCCATACATACGTTCCAGACCCTGAGCTATGCAGACCTGGGGGTGAATGTCCTGTATGAATTGAGGGAGAATTGTGCCGGGCAGAAAAAGTTACATACTCCACAATGCGTTTATATAGGTTTGCCAAACTATCAACATAGAAATAGAAAACAGATTAGTGGTTGCCACTGGGGGCTAGGGACGGCAAGATGTCAGGGGAAGGAAGTGGGTGTGCCTGTAAAAGGCACAGAGAGAGCCTCATGACGAGGGGACAGTTCTGTACCTTGACCGTGGTGGTGCCCATGCAGACCCACACACGTGATAAAATTGCATAGAACTAAACTCGTGCGCATGCACACACACATCCACCTAACATCAGTGGGTTCTCTCACGGTCAGTGCGCTGGTTGTGACCTGGCATCGTGGTACCTTAGGGAGAACTAAGCGCAAGCATCTCCTTGTGTCATCTGAATCTATTAACACAACTGTCTCAAATTTTTTGAAATTGCTTCAAAGTTGACAGTTGCTTCATTTGGGTGAAGTGCAGCTGGGATCTGTGTGTGCAGCTGTGGAGGCGGGCAGCAGAGGACAGTGCCTGGGCCTTCAGGGTTCTGATTTGGGGGAATCCGTGTAGCTACCTGACAATTTGGGTGCACACAGCTGTCCTCAAGTTCTGGGTTGAGGGGAAGAAGAACGTGTGATGGAACAAACCCCTTTCACCGTGTTCTCCTTCCAAAGGAGTGGATCGCAGTGCCCCATGCACACTGCGGCCTCAGCCCCCGAAGGGAGAGGGTGTGCTGCTGCTCTGCATGAGGCTTTCCCTCCTGAGCCTACTTTCTGCGTTTGTTCATTTGCTTGCTTTTTAATGAGAAAAATGCATATTTGTGATGAAAAAATCAAGCAGTTCACACATTCTGCTACTCATAGATGTTAGATATCATGACTCATTATGGTGCTAATAATTCTTTAGCATGTACAAAATTTAGCATAACACTCTAACACAATGAATTTAAATAATTGTGTGTAATCCTAAAGGAAAACAGTCAGAATGCGTGGAGAAATCTGCATAGGGGTTATTTGTAGCAGAAAGGAGCTCAGGCAGAGCATTGCCAGGAGAGAAACTTAATTAAACCATTTGGAAGCACATGTAGAAAACAAAGAGTCAGTGATTTTGTGCAGAAGTCAAAACTCTATAGGTTTCTATGAAAAAGATCCCTAGACACCCTTCGCACCCAATGTGGCTCATCTGGTGGCTTCCCCAGGGCCTGTATATTTTTTTTTAACTTAGTATTAGATTGTGTCATACCCATTCCTCCAAGTCAATAACTCTCTTAACAAATACAACTTTATAGCTGGGTGTGGTGGCGTATACCTCTAATCCTAGCACTCAGGATGCTAAGGCAGGGGGATTGCCATAAGTTTGAGGCCAGCCTGGACGACAGAGTGAAACACTGTTTCAAAATAAAACAAAAGCAAAAATAAAAAAATGCCATAACCTTAGTGCTTTCATAATGGGGGTGAAGAGACACATCATCTTTATCTTAATTGTCTGGCCCACTTGCCGTGTGCCTCTTTGTTTCATGTCCTTGGTATCGACTAGAGTCTGTATTTCCAGGAGGATCGCCAAGTGAGAAAGGGTGTCTAGATGTACGGGATATGTTTTTGTCCCTTCTCCCCACAAGGATCTGTGGAGCCATAGGAGGGACTCACCCCAGAAGGCTTGTTCATAATTGACTGGCATGTGTTTAAAGAGAAACACGTGCTAATTTTGGAATGGGAAAGTGGCATCCTGGAGTTCTTTTAATTTGCGTTTTCTTGATTGCTAGGTAGGCAATATTTGTCCCCTCTGTGACTTAACAATTTGAAACCGGTGTGTCCTCTCTTTTTCTTTTTCCGAGACAGAGTTTCTCACTCTGTAGCCCAGCAGAATGCACTATGGAGCCTAGGCTGATCTCATGGCAATCCTCCTGCCTCAGCCTCCTGAGTGCTGGGATTATCGGTGTGCACCACCACACCTGACTTTATGTGGTGCTGGGTAATTGAGCTCAGGACTTCGTACTTGCTAGGCAAGCGCTTTCACCACTGTGACACTCTCCAGCCCCTGTGTGTGTGTCTTTTGAATAATGCCAGGGAAAGATTCCACCCATTTGCAGGACTGAGGTGTCACCGAGAAGCCAAACTGTCGTCTATTGGTGCTTCGTCCTTCTGCTGTTGGATAAGGGCTGCTTATGAGTGGCAGTTGTATGCATTCGCTCATTTGCACACACAGCTTCTGTGCACTGAGCGCTGAGTTGGAGCAGACTGACTTGGAGTTTTGCTGAGATTCCCACGTGGGAAATCAAGATGATCCCTACCAGACAAGTATGTGATACATCAGGTGGGATAAAGAAAAGTATTTGGGGTAACAAAGGGGACAGGAAAGGAGAGTCTGAGCTGTTTTACAGCCAGCAGAAGGCCTGGCTGATCAGAGACAGGAAGAAGCGGGAAACAGCCAGGTAGGTGTCAGCAAGGACAGTGCCCCACTCAGTGGACAGAACATACGGAGATGCTGACACAGGTGTTAGAGGAAGGACAGTGGGTGGGGGTGACTGGTATCAGCAGGTGTTACAGTTTAGATTAAAAATGTCCCTCAGAGGGCTGGAGAAATAATTGCACAGTGGCTAGAGTGCTTGCCTGGCAAGCTCAAGGTCCCGAGTTCTGCTCCCCAGCACCACGTAGGCAGGGTGTGGTGGCACATGGCTGTAATCCCAGCACTCAAGACAGTGAGGCAGGCGAATAGCTGTGAGTTTGAGACCAGCCTGGGCTCCATTGTGAGTTCAGGAGCAGCCTGGACTACAGAGTGAGAACCTATCTCTAAAAAGGAAAAAAAAAAAATCCCTCGGAAATCTGTTTAGAGGTGGGATGATCCAATTATAAGAGGCAGCACACTTACCAGTGGATAGCTGATTGTGTTGTTAGGTTGTAGAGCGTAGGTGGAAGAGGAGAGTCCCTAGGGATGTGACCTGAAGGGGTATATTCTTGTCCCAACTATTGCTGCTAAATTCAGTGGTTATAAGGGATGGAGGCGTTGCTCAGTGGCAGAGCCACACATTTGGCAGGGGTTCCATTCCCGGCATTACTTTCCCCACAAAGAAGAGATCTGCTCCCAAGATGGTGAGCATTTCCAAGCAATCATCCTTCTAGGGAGAGGTGAGGGGTCAGAGACCAGGCCCTGGTTGAGGGAAGAGTCCACCTTCAGGTGACATCGGTGCAGGGAAACCGGCCTGAGACGGGCCCCTAGGACAGGAGGAGAACAGAGAGATGGCAGTGAGCCGGGGAATACAGCACTGGTGAGTTAGATCTTGTAGTAGAGTATGGGGTTAAAGATGGGGTATCGGCAGAGACCTGGGCTACAGCTGGCATGGAGTGTGAAGGTCAGGTTGGGGTGGCCTGAATTGAGGATGGGACAGGAAGTGAAGACAGAGGCTACAGAGCGCCACTGGGAGGCGTTTGGCCATCATGGAGATGGCGCTAATGCTCATGAGAGATAAGCTTCCTCCCTTTTTCTAATTGGGAGATACTTCAGCATGTTTGTGTTCTCATATGGGGGAGGGAAGATTATGGTTTGGAAAAAAAAGAGGGAATAACTGGTAGAATAAGGACATTGAAAGGCAAGAGGGACAGAATCCAATGGCCAAAGGGAAGCACAGGCTAAGGCAGGAACATGGCCAGGTCATCCCTGGTGACAGTGACAGGCAGGGTATCTAGGTCCACATTTGAATAAGTCAGTCGGTTTCTTGTTGGAAGTTTGCAAAATTCTTTGCTGATTGCTTCCATTCTTTTCAATGGAGCAGGTCCATCAGCTGAGAGAGTGGTTGAAGGAAAGAGGGTGTGAATAGCTGTAGGACGGGTGAAAGGATGTGGGGGTGTGGAGCTGTGAGTTGCCCCTGAACTAAGTGGTTGGGATTGTTAAGTCAGATTCGTGCGCAGCCAGGGTTGCTTCCCTCAGCCTGTGTCAGCTGCTGGCTCACAGGTGTGTGGAGAGGGAATGCCACCACTGGTGGAGTTCTGCCACACAAGCGCAGTGCAGAGAGAAGGCGAGAACTTCTAGGACATATGCAATGACAGATCCCATGGGATCAAAAGCCAGTAAAGGCAGAAGTAAAAATACCAAGGGTTGATTGTGACACTCCTTTCAGAAATGTAGCTTCTTTCAGATTCCAGTCTTTTGTCAAGAAGGACAACAATTCCCAGGGGAGCATAAAATTAAAACGATGAAAATTTGATGGAGATCATGAAAAAAAATGAACTACCTTAGCAGTTAGTGCCTAGTCAACTTCTTATGAACTTGATTCAGGAAAGTTTAAACTTTGGTAAGATGTTTTCCAGTCATAATGTGGATAAAAAGCCATGAGAGGTAGTGCACACCTGTAACAATCACAGCAACTGGGGAGGCTGAGTCACGAGAATGGCAGATTCAAAGCTAAGGGGGAGGAGATCACAAATTTGAGGCCAACCTGAAAGATTTGGTAAGTCTTTGCCTCCACATTAAAATAAACTTAAAGGGCTGGGGATGTAGCTTTATGATAGAGAGCCCTGAGTAGTAGATCTTAAAAGGTAGCAATTTTACTTAATTTTCTGCTTAAAAAGAGGAAAAGAAAAAATTTCAAGCTGCACGACCACCATGGCAACCCTGGCACCACTGAAGCTCTTAAATGGATCCAGGAGAGATTGTTTTGCACCGTGGAGAAAAAGGCTGTATCTCCAAAGAGATAGCTAAAGAGCCGCTCAGGAATCAGGCTTGCTCTTTGGAGACCTACCTTTATTCCTTCTGAAGATACGCCCCCAAATTGACATAAGGACCTCTCACTGGCTCCACCTCTTAGAGGTCTCACACTGATTTTTCCAAAGACCACCCTGGGGGCCAAGCCTCCAATAAGTGAAGTTCTGTGTGTACACACCGAAACCCAATGCCTTCATTGGATAAAAAGCAAAACTCCTGCTCTCGTGTAGCTTTTCAATTTAGGCAAGGACAGAAGCAATAATGGAATTTTCGAATCAACTACAAAGCCATGAAGAGAGTAGTGTTTTAGGAGAAGCGGTTTGGAGTCACATCCAACAGAGTTGTGATGGACAGCCACCCTTGGAGCATGACACTTACATAAACACTTGAAGGAACAAGTCTATAAGTCTATTAGAGGGAAGAGTGTTCTAAGCAGAAGGAACAGTAAATGCAAAGACAGGCGTGTCCCTGGTGGGTTTAAGGAACACCAACACTACAGCAGGTGGAGAAACATGGCTGTCCTATGCTTGGTGCAGCTCTGTTACTGGGAAACTTGTCCTGACCCTGCAAGGAACAAGCAGCATACCTCAGTTCTTTGTGTGTTTGATGAAGGAATTCAGAAAAGATATGTAGGCTATCATACAGAGTATGATGGAGGTCACTGCAAAATGATAAATTTTCAGCACAAGAGGGAGCGAGGATACACCTTCCAGGGTGATGGTGGGGAAGGACCAAGGTGGCTCTGTACTGAATGAGGCCGTGGGTTTGTTCCATTTATATGATTCATTGGGTCTTTTCAAGGAGTTGCCCTTCCTTCCTCTAAGGTCATTGTTCTTTTATAAATAAAGAGGACTGTGTTGACCTAACTCGGCAAAATACAGGTCCCTGTGTATTCTTTAGATGGATGCTATCTGTTTAATTAGTTAATTTGGGAACTTGAGGTTTCTTTAACCCCTCACTCATGGTCTAAACTTAATTGTTATGCTTTAACACTACAGTGACCCTCAGAAGTCTCATGTGTTTGGAAAGTGGGTGGATCCTAGGGACCCTGTGCTCCTCATTGAGTTAACCCTTTGATGATTTCATGTGCTATCAGGAGGTGGGCCCTAGTTGGAGGGATGGGTCCCTGGCTCCTCCCTTCTCTCCCTGCTTCCTGGCCACCATGTTATAAACAGCTTTCCTCTACTCAGGCCCCTGCCATGATTTCTACTGTTTCTGCCCTGAAGCTGGCTGACCACACAGTGGCTGAGACTTTTGAACTGTGTGTTAAAATGCATCTTTCCTCCTTTATGTTGTAGGGTTAGGTATTACGTCCCAGTGACAGGAAAGGCACTAAGACATCAGCAAAGTTGCCCAGATGAAAAGCACCTTCAGGCTCTCGTGGAAAATTGCTGTTTCAGATCACATCCATTCCATCCCTGAGGTTGTCCTTAATGTCCAGAAGCAGACAAACTACCCTTTGGTTGAATTTAGAATCCAAAATCCTTTCCCAGTCTCAGTCCTCAATCCCTTAGTTGAAATGCTTTGGAAAATCAGGTAGGAGTTTTGTTTCCAATAACTAAAAAATATTCCTAGCTAGACTTGGTGACCAGAACTCTAATCCCAGCCCTCTGGGAGGCTAAAGCAGGAGAATCACAAGTTCAAGGCCAGCCTAGGCAACTTAGGAAGACCCTGTCTCAAAAAAAAAAAAAAAAAAAAAATTAAAAAAATAAAAAAGAGGCTGAGGATATAGCTCAATGTGAAGGCCCTGGGCTCAACCCCAAGTACAAGAAAGAAAGAAAAAGAAAGAAAGAACGAAAAAAATGAACTCTTTGAGAAATATATTTTGGGAAGAATTTATGCTCTATATGAAGGTAAAAACAGAAAGAAATTGGATACACCTGAGAACCAAACTATGCATTGGGGGGAGGGCCAAATGAGATGTCTTATTTACTTTCTCACCACTGTGACTCAGTATCTGACATCCACAACTTTAGGGAGGAAAGATTTATTTTAGCTCACAGTTTAGAAGGTCACAGTCCATTCACGAGCAGACAGCAACAGCAGAAGCACGTGGCAGAGGTGGAGGTGGAAGCAGCTCCTTATGGCACTGCAAACAGGAAGCCAAGTCAAGCTCAGAGGAAGGAAGGAAGGAAGGAAGAAAGGAAGGAAGGAAGGAAGGAAGGAAGAAAGGAAGGAAGGAAGGAAGGAAGGAAGAAAGGCAGGCAGGCAGTATCATATATTCTTCTAGGTCCTGTCCCAGTGATCTGCCAATTTTGGGTCTAGCCTCAGTGTTATACCCGTTCCAGATTTGAGCCCCCAATCCTTGTAATCTATAATCCACCACACACCTGTAATCTGTAATCTAACCCACACTCTTGGAATCTATAAACTGTCACATGCCTGTGTTCCACCACAACCCCATAAACCACCCCTCCAGACCCAGCCCCCATCTCCTAATAGCCATGGTTCCAAAGATAATCTGTAACATTCAAACATGTGAGGCTTTTTGAGGACATTCCAGATCTAAGCCACAGTAGTGGGTGAAGATGAACTCTTAATTCTCAGGGTTGACTCTGCCTCCTATAACAGTGAAGTCAAAACCAAAGGGAACCCTTTCTCTGTGGATAAAGTTTTATGGCCAGGAAAGCACAGACCTAGCCTTATTTGGTCTTGAGATGGTGTGAATGTAGTTTCCATTTGGGGAGAATAAAGTAAAACATCAACCCCTCAAGGCCACGCTGCTGTGTTGGGACAGCGTCAGGACATAAGCACAGGTCTCTGAATTCCAAATCCTGTGAGCTTTCAACTATACAGATGTGGAAAGAGCTTGTCCATTTATCCTAGACAGAGATTTTAAATCATGGCCAATATCCTTGAATATGACACCATTCTTTAAACAAAATAGTAATAATGTTAAAGGATTTTTTTTAAAAAAAAGGATTGTTGACAAATGAAGGGAAGAAGAGTGACAAACACGCCTTTTGTGAATTCACCATGGCAATGATGCTCATTTCTTGCTCCGCCCAAGGCCCTATCCTATAGAAGCTTATAAAATTGTTATGCAAAGAGCCTGTGTTGGAGAATTTGCTGTTTTAACACAGGCCGTGTTCTGACAAATGAATTAAAGTGTGGCCCTTGCTGGGCCCTGAGGTGTGGACTTTCATTGGATTACTATAATCCTAAAAAAAATGCTAGGGATATTAGCATGTGTGCCATTTGCAGTCAACAGGAACCTGCCTTAGAGAGCTTTTGTGTTCATGGCCCAAAAGTGGTTCAGGAGTATTTCTGAAAGATAAACATTCTTATATTTCCATATTAAACACTATGCAGGTCATCACCTACCTAAGGGCTTAGTTGGCACTGAAGTTAAAAGAATGAGAATTGTGAGTCTTGCTGGGTCTTAGTGTCCAGGCAAGTGGTTGGAGTTGATGGTGGGGTTCGGGGATGGTGGTGGGGGTGGTGGATGGAGGTTGGGAGAATAACACGACCTAGCGTCAGGCCTTCCCTCTCATAAGCAGCCTCGGAAGGAACCTCAAGGCACAGCCCTTTGGTAGAAAAGGGACCTTCAATTTTTCATGAACAAATGTGTAATGTACGTATCATGGGAAGTCTTTGTTACACACCCCCCCCCCCCATACTCTTTGGGTGGCAAGGTGACTTCTCTGGGCCAATAGCAGCCAATTGTATTAGCAATGCAATCTGGAGGCTTTGCACCTTCTTTACAAAGGGTTGTTGAAAAACTTAGCTTTTTTCCCAAAATTAATACAATAAAAAACACATTGCCATGAATCCCTCATAAAACACTGTCCCTCACTTGGAATTTGCTTGCTTCATGATTCTTGCCACTTTCTGAAGCCAGAGTTCTGGAAGTCCTCTTTCTTGAGTGTCTTTATGAGATATGATGAAAAACACAGTGGATGCCATTGCCAAGTGACGTCCAACGAGACAGTTTTGTCAAAGCATTTCCCTGCGTCCTCATCTGCCTCATTCTCGATGTGGCACCATGAGATGACTGGCTCTGCCCCAAAGACAAAATGTCCATGAAAGGTAAACATTTTGACTCCATTTGGATCATCGTGGCGGCCAGGAGAGCTCAAATCTCCAGAAAGTGTCAATAATGGCAGAGTAAGTGCGCTCGAAGTGAGGGGAGGACTTTCAGGGGGACTCACAGCAATATGCACTTTACTGTAACAATTTTCGAAAATGTAAACACACACTATTTTCAATTATATTCTGCATAATGGAACCCTAAGATAAAGACTGGGAACCCAGTCTGAGTCAGGCCTGGTCAGGGAGTGTCACACGGCGCTGCAAGCCTTGTCCTTGCACTGTGAATTACTTTCCTGTTGTCCTGAGGTTTCCTGCCTGTGTCTCTTAAAATTTTCAAATTAGAAAGAAGCTTTTCAGGGAAACCAAGGGAAGCACACATATTATTGTACTTAGATTGAGACATCTGGGGATGTTTTAACCATACAACATAAGAGAATCACATTTCCAAGGGGTGAAATAGAACAATCACATGAAGTCACCTGGGCTTCTATTACTTCATCAGCAAAATGAGAAAGACATGAGCCAGCTAACTTGACAACTAGAGGGTCCCCTGAGGATCCTCCTGGGAAACCCCGAGTGGGAGGATGGCCCAGGAAAAATGAGCAAGACTTTGGTTGAGGCTTCTACACCATTGCAGCGAGGAACTTACATCCCGATGGAGTTGTCCAAGGCTCTGACAGCCAGCAGTGGGGTTTGCTGATACCGCTTCCCACAGGAGTGCTCAGTCGCTGAGCCTGGCTTGCCTTTCACAGGAGGAACCCAGGAATCAGTCTGCAATGTGAACGTTTCTGGGTTGGGTTGTGCACAGCTCAGAGTAAGAGGCACCTGAGTTTGCATTTTGGCTCAGTTGTTGACTTCATGAGTGATTTTGTCACTTTCCCACCACTGGGGCAAAATACTTGACACCTGTAACCTAAGAGGGGAGAGGTTTCTTTTGACTCAGAGTTTCAGAGGTTTCAGCAGATGGTTGGTGGGCTGCAAGACACAAACATGGCAGAAGGGCCTGGTGGAGGAAAACTGTTCACCTCCTAGTGTCCAGAAATGGGGGGGAGGGCACAGAAAGGGCCCTAGGACAAGAGTATACCCTACTGGTGACTCGCCTCCTGCATCCAGGCCCCAACTTTCATATTCGGCTATGAACTCATGAATGGATAGATGCACAGATGAATTTAGCGGCCCCATGATCTAGTCACCTTCAAAACACCCACCTCGGGGCTGGAGGAATGGCTCAGTGGTTGGAGGAACTGCTGTTTCAAGCGCTAAGTTCAATTCCCCAGCACCACGTAAGTTAGATGTAGTGGCACATGTCTGTCATCCCAGTACTCGGGAGGCTGAGACAGGAGGATTGCTGTGAGTCCAAGGCCAGCCTGGCTCCATAGTGAGGTCAGGACCAGGCTGGACTACAGAGTGAGACCCTGTCTAAAAACAAAAACAAAAACAAAAAAACAAAACAAAACAAAAAAACCCCACATCCACCTCTGAACACATGAGCTGGGAGGGGCACATTTTAGATCAAATCCTAACAATAAGGGTTTTGGGCAGTTTACTTAGCTGTCTGTGTGTCTTTATTGGGAACATTGGAATAGTTCCTTTACTGCTCACACTTCACAGTTTGGTTGTGAAAATTAAGTGGAAAATTTCCAAACAGAGGTTGGAGAGTAGACATTTCTTCAATAAATTTTAGTTTTTAACAGCAGCCTTAGGCAGAAGGGCCCTCAGGGATGTGTATGTCGGGCTTTGTCCCTGCATGAAGGCCACTGGCTTCAAATCTGCTCATGATTATTATGTAGAAAACCAGGAGAGCATGTCTGTATGTATTCATAGACAGGGTAAGGTCACAGAGAAGGTGTATGGATTTCCTCAGCCATGTTCACTCAGAGTGTGGAAAAGGTTGTAGGATTTAATAGTACAAAGTCCTGGAAGAGGGTAGAGTGGGGTGGTCATGGGAGCCATGAGAGACCAACCAGATCCCCCTCCGAAATGAAAGTCTTGCTTCCTCAAAGGCTTTGTGCTTAGGCCACTTTCTGTTACTGTAATGAAATACTCGAGGCTGGGGAATCTATAAGATAGAGGTTTCTTGAGCTCACCACTATGGAGATTCAAGACCAGAATCTTCTTGGCTCTGGTAAGAGCTTATGGTTGATGATAACAAGGAGCTCAAATTAGAATGATAAAGGCACAAACCTTGCATATAACAACCTATTCTCGTGAGCACTAATCCAGTCCTGTAAGACCTGCATCAATCCCATCTGTCTTAGTTACCCGACATCCACAGTTTAAGGGAGGGAAGATTTATTTAGCTTACAGTTTCAGAAGGTCTCACACACAGTCTACTCATTGGCATCTGGCAATGATGGAAATACATGGCAGAGGCTGGAGAACTGTTCACCCCATTGCAGATAGAAGCCAAGTGAGTCTGACTCAGGCAAAGTCTAGGGCTTTCCCAAGAAGAAGCTGTAACAATGTTTCTTCTTCATTCCTTTACTTAATTCAAGTTGCTGTGGGTCCTGTCCCCCCTCCCTAGGGTGGGTGTCCCTCTCTCACTTCCTGGCCCACAAGTAAACAACACAATTCCAAATACATGAGGCTTCTTGGGGGACACTTAAGATCCAAACCATAGCACCATCTGAGAGTGGAGCCTTCATGATCTGACTGTCTTCAACTAGATCCTGCTTCTTAAATGTTCCACCACTTCAGGACTGTCCTACTGGGGACCAAGTTTCCAGCGCTCGAACCTTTAAGGAAAAAACCATATCTAAACATTAAGCTGGGACTGGAGGTGGTGTAGGCCTGTAATCCCAACACTCTGGGGAGTTGTGTAAAGAGGATTCCAAGTTAGAGCCCAGCCTGGACAATTTAGCAATGTAGTGAGAGCCTGTCCCAAACTAAAAATTGAAAAAGGACTGGGAGTATGAGATAGTCTCAGTGAGAAATCCTTGGTTGGCACCATCCCTGGTACCAACAAACCAACGAACAAACAAACAAATCTTAGCACTTGTTATGCTGCTGGAAGAAAGCCCTTAGCTCTCAGTACTCTTCAGAGATAACTGACCAGTGCTGGGATAAAAAGCCCAGGTCTTACCACTTACCTGGCTCAGATCACCTCTGGGAGGTTGTTCCTGCTCCAGAGTTGCTAAGGGGTTGGCTGAGGTCTTCGCTGAAGATCTCTCTCCACCCAGTTCCTCATCCTAGCCAATCTTGTTCCCATCCCCACAACCATTGCACTGGTTCCTTAGGGAGATGTAGCTGTCCCTTACAACAGATACGTAGTGACATAGAAATGGCTCCCAGTCTATAAGGCTTAGACAACTTGAGGTGTCCTCTCAAACAAATGGTGTAAAATTACACGTACAAAAAAATTAGTTTCATTAACTTTAAGACAGACCAGCCTCTTGGAGGGGTCAAAAAAACCACCAGTGCTATTACCAGGTCAGGTAAAATGCCCAAGGTCTCCACAGCTGGTAAGAGGCAGAACTATCTTCAGAGCCTGGCTGTCACTGTGTCACGACTTAGTTGCTCAGACTTGGCCCTCAATTGAGCCATTAACATGATTTTATTTGCATGTTGGTCCCCAGCAGAAATAAACCTTCCCTGAGTCCCAAGTAGAATTTCTGTTTCCATTCCTAGGTGGTGTCCCGTGAGTGTTTCCCAGGAAAGATGCCAGGAAAGGTCGGCCAGAGCTCACCATTCACATTTCTGGCTGGAACTCAGCCCTAGAAAGCAACCCAGCATTGCTCTCAAGTGTGCAAGGAAGCTTGGCTTGCTGTCTGCCTCCCGCCAAGCTGAAGACTGAGGGCCTAGCCCTTAGAGAAAATGCTCTGGCATTTGAGAACTGAAAACTGGAACCCAGGCCTTTCAGGGAGGGGCAGGAAGCCAGTGGCTGAGCATACTTCACTGTGTAAATATAGCACCGCTTCTTTATCCATTTGTCTGTTGCTGAACATATCAGCTACTTCCGAGACTATAAACATGGGGGAAAGGGATTAAAATCTGGGAGGCCTCCTCGAATCAGGCAAGGGAGGGGAGCAGAGGAGGTGTGAGGGAAAGAGCACAGGGTCACAGGTGTCCTGGAAACTCAGGTCAACCCAGGTGACTGGGAGAAGATGAGACCTTTGACTCAGTCTTTTGATCTGGGACTGTCCTCTGTGTCCCCTGGAGGCTGGGGGAAACTCTGCTTTGAGTTCAGCCATGAAGGTTGGGCTGCCACCCTTTTTCACCTTCAATGTGGCATCAGATAAGGCACACGTCACATGCTTATCTGTATCAAAAGCTTCACTTGGGAAAATGAGATATGTGGTATGATCAAGATATGGTTCATGTATAATTTTTAAAATGTTATTACCATAAAAGACACATTGTCATTAGTCTCCCTCACTTCTAGTGCACTTATTATCCCACCATTCTTATCACTTTTTGAAGTGCTTTAGGAAGTCCCTTTCCTGAATGCCTTTAGATGCACTGTAATGTGTGCCTCGATACCCTATTTGGTTCAACACATTGACCTTTCATGGTCATTTTGTCTTTGGGGAAGACCCAGAGCCTCCTGGTGCCAGATCTAGTGAAAAAGGCAAATGAGAACGCACTGCCATGTTTCTACAAGACTGCCTTTCTTTTGGATGGTGTTGACCAGCTGCATTCACTGTATTTTTGATCACACCATGTAATGACACAAAAAGAGACTCCCAGAACTGTTTTAGAAATGGCGTCCGTGTGGTTATGGCAAGCAGAACTTTGAGAGGGATACTTGGTGATCTGTCTTTAAATGTAATGTGTTTTTAAATGTCAATATATTCACTGTATATTTTGAAGGCCCCTTATACTTATACATTCCTTGTAAGGAGCTGAAAGAGGCGATTAGGTATGGTTTAAAGTCTCCGCAACTCACACCTAGCTTTTGAGAACATTTTATTTAGTTTTGAAGGAGTGAGGAGTACCACTGCCAGCTTTCACAGAGAAATAGACATGGCGGCCAATCTATAAAACGTGGCGGACTGGCTAGGACAGAGTGGTGTGCATGCTCAGAATTTGTAAGAGCCAGTTGGTGGGTGACTCAGCTGAGCTCCACCCACTGGCAACATCACACTGTCTGTTGTTAGTGAAGAACAGCTTTTCCTGTGGCCCTTGCCAAAATGCATGGGTCCCCAGCCATACCACGACAGGCCAGGCAAGTCATGGAGAAGGGAGGGCTTTGGAAGATGTTTGTCATAACAAGAAAGGATTCCTTCTCGCACCTCATTCCAAGATGGAGCTTCTGTGGTGAACAGGGAGAGCTGGCATCTGGACCTGGCTCTGTTGTTGGCTAAGTGTGTGACCTGGCAGGGGCAGTGTCCTTACTGAGATCCAGGCGGCCTCCTTAGCCCCTAGGAGGATGGCCCATGTGACCTCCAGGTGGCCCCCGCATATTACCACACCTTCTGCAATAGACCAAAAATGCTTGGAAGAAACAAGCTTAGGTCTTCTTATTCAAGACTAAATACAGGCAAGGAAAGAATCAATCAGTGGGTATTTACAACAGACCCTTTTATAGTAGTTATAAATACCCAAGGGCACCTGTTTTCCCCCCAGATTATTTTTATTAGTATGTATTTGTGATACACAATACTTATACTCAGCTTGATGGAGGGTAGCGCATGTGCACTTCCCCTTCCCCGTCTTCCCTCTGCCCCCCATCCCACCCGTCCTTTTCCTCTATCTGTTTCCTACCACCATCTTTTTATTTTGCTCTTTTACTTTTATGTACACTTTGGTTTCTCACATTAGAGAAATCTTGTGATATTTGACCACCTGTGTCTGATTTAATTCACTAAACCTAATGCGTCCATTTTCCTACAAATATCTCAAATTTATCTTTCTTTATGGAAGAGTGGTACAGCTACTTTCAAGGCTACAAACACGGGTATGCACGTGTCACTTTTGTATGATGACGTTAACTCCTTTGGAAAGATCCCCAGAAGAGGTATAGTTGGATCAAGTACGATAATCTATTTTCAGTTTTTTTTTTTTTTGAGGAATCTTCATACCGATTTCCATTATGGTTGTACCAGTTTATAGTCCCACTGACAATGTAGAGGTGTTCCTTTTTCCACAACCTTGCCAGCATTTTTATTTTTTGACTTCTTGATCATAGCCACTCTTACTGCAGTAAGAAAGAATGTCAGTGTTGCTTTAGTTTGCATTTCTCTAATGGCTAAAGTTGCTGAACATTTTTTTAATGTAATTATTGGCTGCCCGAGATGTTTAGGAGAAACTTTGCCGACAGGTAAACTTTCAAGAGCCTACAGACAGCAAGGCTAACTACATGGCCTCTCACAGTGCTGCTACCAACTCCCTCAAGTGCCAGTTCCCAGAACAAGGGACCTGGGCTCTCTGGAGGAATGGTTGATGGACCTGGATCATTTTGTCATGTCCCAAAGTAAAGAAGCCCTCCAAGAAGAATGGAGACATGATCAGAGGACTCTGGGGACAGGTGCCAGGTGGAAAGAGTCTCCACTGACCAAACAGGGACAATTTGAACATCAAAATAAATTATGACAGTCACATGTTTTAACCCGTTAAAACAATGAGAACCCATGTGTCCACATGTGTGTGAATGTGTGGCCACTGCTGGGACAGCAGTCATGGGGATCTGGGGATTCCTGCTCAGCTGCACTGGGCCTGTGACATTTTCTTCCCAGGAGACAAAGAGCCCTGTGCTGCCTGGGAGGGAGTGGCACTCCTTGTTGCAAGCACTCCTTCGGTCCACAGTGTAAGGCATGCCTGTGAGGCACACCCTGGCTTTGCCTGTGTAGAGGTTGGCTTCTGAGCCCTCCTTCCTTTCCCAGCATGAAATGGGGTGCAGGCGGTGACACTGGCCCAGTCGTCCACGGAGTGGATCTGACCAGGAGGGACTAGCATGTCGGAGGGCATGGCAAGGAGCCATGGTGCATGCATGCTTCTCCCTCCTGCTGTGATTTCGGTGATGGCTTAGACCACCCAGTGGCTCCATCCCCCAGGGACTTCTTTCAACAGACTTTTCTCTGGATGTTCCCCAAACTCTAATCAGAGAATTATGTGAATTTTGCCCCGAGGGCTTCTTATTCCATTCTACTATGAAAGCTAATTTGACAAGACCTTGATGATGTTTGAAATAGCTGAGAAGCCAAGCTCTAAAAAAGAATCATCTGCGTTGATGGAGCAGCGGCAGAGCGGGCTGCAGCGTCCGTTCAGCGGAAAGGTGGGGACACAGATCTGCCCTGTAAGAAGAGGCCCAGGCCAGGAACCTCTGTGAGGGTGGTAGCTGGGGAGGGAGGGACTCTCGAGAGTCACACGGGCCAAGGTTTTGTCAGTAAATGAGTTTATCCTGAGATTACCCGAGACTCGGTGTGTGCCTCTGGGATTGGGCTTCTTTTCCGGGAAGAGAATGAAGTGTGAGGAATCTGTGTTGTCCCCGCATGGGGCAGAGTGGAGCAGCAGGAGTGACACTGCCCACTGCCCCTGTGCCCTTCCATCTGCGGCGTATGTTCTTCTGGCTGCAGTTCTGGGTCTGAGACAGTGGACCTTGGGGGTCCCTGCAGGGTGTCTTTTAGTCTATCTTGAACCAATGGCTGGTCATGCTGTTCTTCTAGAAATGATTCCTTTATCTTAAGGCTCCAGTTTCCTGAGAACTTGCAGCGCAGAGATGGTGTTCCTTCCTCTTCCCAGACAGATGATGGCATTGTAGCCCTTCCGTAGGAAACATATAGGCGCAGCATCTTCTCCTCTGACGGAGCGAGGTGCCACACGCCGGGGAGGAGGGCCTGAGGTTCAGGGTTTTGCTTTTGGAGTCCTGGATGAAAGAGACAAATGCTAGAATCTATGTAGTTCCTAAAAGGGAGACATGCAAATCTTGCATTTATGCTTCATTAAAATTCAGGCCTACACTATCCACCCTACACCGTCCAGAACCCCTTTCTCGGTCTAATTCTGGAAGCAGTGATCTCGGGAGAGAAGTTTTCCATCTGTCTCCTCACAATGCTAAGCTGTTAGTGCAGTTCATTATTTAGTACATCTCCCACTTCATGGCAAGCCATCCTTTTCTTTTTCGCCAGGTATTAAGAATTCAGTCGGGCTGATATAAAAATAGGGTTGGCATCCACTTCTGCTGTCTGATTTTTTGAACAGCGTCGATTGGGGGAGGTTTATGATGATTTCCAAATTGCTTTCCTGCTAAGACAGGATCTAATACTGACTCTGGCTGTTCACGCTGCCTCCTGCCTGCTGCAGTGTGTGGCTGGAGTAGCCAAAGGCAGCAGTTCAGAGACAAGCCTGGGGGCTCTCACAGCACGTGCATGTGGGGCTGGGGACATTGGCTCCTGGAAGCCAGGGAGATAACGTAGGAACAGGACCCCATAGCGAGGCCCAGGGCCATGTGTTCATAGCTACCCCATAGCCTCTGACAGCAGTTCATGGCATTTGCTTTAAAATACAAACAAATTAACAGAGCAAACAACTGACATTCCAATCCTGTCCTGGTCCTCCAGGGCAGATGGTGCTGTGGTGGCAGTGATGTGTTAATCAGAGCAAAGCTGCCTGGGCTGTGGTCTGATTCCCTTTTTTTCTTTAGAGCTGGGTTCCTGCTGCTTAGGTCTGGGGACTTCTGCTCATTCCCACTCTGCGCTCTGCAGGGACACCGTGTGAGTGTGGCCTGCGTGACAGCCATAAGAAGTTGTAGATACTTGCTCAGTGGCTAGCAGGTGTGTTCAACGGGCAGGTGGCCATTTTTTTTTTGTCTTTGCTTTTTTTGAATAAAGAGGAACCGTTTTGGGCCACCTATGAAATATACATAATAGTTAATGTGTATACTCAAACTTCACAATTTTTCATTATAAAATGTTTAAAAATCAAAAGCAAAAAGTAATGGGCTACAGGTTGGACACACATGATTCTACAGCAAGTTGCTACATTTTGTGGCCTGGCTGTCAAGTGTCCTGGCCTCTTGCTCTCATAGGCTAGGTAAGGTGGTATTTATTTATTTATTGTGGCACTGAGAATCCAATCTATAACCTTCCAACTGAACTATGTCTCGAGTGCCCTTTGTTATTTTTGATTTTGAGACAAGGTCTCCCAAAGTTGCTAAGTTGCCCAGGTTGGGCTGGAAATTGTGATCTTCCTGCCTCAGGCTCCCAGAATGCTGGAATGACAGGCCTGCACCGCCAGGCCTGGCACCTCTGTGACTGTGGAGAATGGTGATTTTATTGCAACGAAGTCTGATCACTTCTCACCCAGCACCTTGAATATAGAAACGTCCTCTCCAGCGCAGGAATGAAAAGATTGGTATCTTTAAATAATTAAAATGATCACTTTTCTCAATGAAGCCTCATCAGATTAGCATGCAAAAATCGTAGCTTAAAATAGAGTGACTGTAAATGCCATGTTGGAGCAAGAAGGGGACAGAAAATGTTAGTTCCCACACTGTCACCCCACAATTGTTCACTTGATGTGCTTGTTTGAAATAAACAGACTTTATCATTCCTGTCATAAAACCCTGTCTTTAATGAAATGGAGATGTTATTAAGATAAAAATCTCTATTCAATTCCATATTGTACCATATTAACACACACAATTAGTGATGCTTTATCAGTTATGAAGCAAGCTGATGACTGTTTTTAAGCTAAATTACCTTTATCTTAGCAGCACATGAAGGAAACGACAAATATTTACCCAAGTGTATGTTAATTCTTATTTAATTTTAATTCAGCTTTTATCAACCGAATTAGCCAATGAATTTTATTAAAGGGAATGTTACCACAGAAGAGTTTCCCAAACTGCATTCCATCTGCTTTTATTTATATAATTTTGATGGTCTCTTTTTCTCTTTCATTTCATTTTTAATTAGGAGAAACGTGTGTGGAAAATTGAACATTTGGGCCTAATTCTAGCAGAATTTGGAATCATTAGAAGTGGGTTCTTGTTAACATAAGCTTGTGGGTGTCGGACTGCAGGGTCCATGGCAGGCATTGGGATGTCTTTTAGATGAGATCTTGTGAAGATGCTTGGTCACTTGACCGTGTGGTGGTGAAGACATTGCCAAACCTTTCAACTCCCAAAGATAAGATGTGGCACACACATGTGTGTACACATACATGCACACACACACACACACACACACACACACACACACACACACATTTACCTTGGTGGTTTTGCATTTAAGGAAGCCAAGCAATTCCTTTGTATCATCAGGAAAAAAAAAAAATCCCTGCAGCTTGCAATCTACAAGGGGAGAATGTCATGGCAAGAAGCATCTTTAAATTTTGGCTGGGAACTTCTTACCAGCCTCCTTTCCCTCAGCTTTGCAGTTACCTACGTACTTGCAATGTGTGATTCCAGTTGTGGGTTGGATATGCACATGGGAGACTGAATAATATATAAGAAAAATGTACAGATTGAAATTTTAAAAAACATTCTTGTGTCAAGGAGTTTCTGGATCTTCATGGATTAGGAGTTTTTGCATCTGAACTTTCTTGATCTTCATTTGCCCAAATAAAATAAACATGTAAGTACAGCACTCATGGGAGTTAATATGCCATTTGGGGCAGCAGTTTGCAATCAGAAGAGAGGTGCTTATGCTTTCAGGGTGGATGTTACCATTTGAATTATTCTATAATTTTTACTTTGCCTTTGGAAGCCTGTAAGGAGACAGGATTATGCTGCCTTCTATTGCTTTTAGGGAGGAAAGCAGAGCAATTTGATAAGTGCCTCCAGGTATGGGAATTGGGCTGCTGGCCTGAGTCCTCAGCCATGGTGCTCGTGCAGCTGGCCATTCAAGTATGGCCCACACCTCAAGGATATGGATGGCACGGCTTGGGCTGTTCTCATTGATCTGATGGTGACTGTGCAGACAGCAAGGACACCACGTGATGAGCTAGGCAGGCTCTCTGCTTCGGCTGAGTCTGGCCAGGTCTAACACTGGAGCCCACGTCCTCATGTAAGAGGCATGCTCAGGAAGAATATGGTGAAAGTGAGCTGTGATGTAGCTCACAGTATTAACAAGTGGTTTGTGTTTCCTGAAATACGCATTTCATGCCATGTGGTTGAAAGGCTGCCGATCACACCACCTACTGACTTGGTGTGTGACCTTGAGCACATCACGTGGTCTCTGTAACGCTCAGTTCTGTAAAATGGGGCAAATGCCCTGTGAATCAATAAAGTGTACCCATGGCACATGTCCTCCTAATGTCCAGGATCTTTAAACCTATGAAAATGTGACACAAAATTGTTTGTTCAGTGTAGTAGTCTATGTTCCAATATCCCCAAGCAGATGCCTGAAACCACTGATAGCCCTGGCCCCTATATTTACAATGTGTTTTTCTGTATATAAAATAGGAGTTGCCTGAAAACAAGTGCTGTAACACCGCACCGATGGGTCTGATACTCGAGCTGGCCTCTACGTGACTATGGAAGGAGTAGGCAGTGTATACAGTGACCACAGGCTGGGCCAAAGAATGATTATGCCCAGGCGGGAGGGGACAGGGTGGTGCAAGATCTCAGGATGCTGTGCAAAACAGCATGCGATAGAAAACTTGTGTATCATTTACTTTTGGAACTTTCCGTTTAATTTTTTTGTATTGAGGCTGACCACAGAATAATAGAAATCTCAGAAAGCAAAACTGTGGAATAGAGCAAGCAACTGTAGTTGAAAATGTGATGTGGTGGGACCTGTCATTATCATTATTCTTTTATTGAAAAATGAGTTACCTTACACTCCTTCTCAACCAAAAAGACTTGGACATGTTGCTGAAAAAAGAAATTAGAAAATGCCTGTGGCTGAAAGGAGATCATTTCCAGTTCCAGAAAAATCAAAAAGCACCATCTGAAAAAACCCAGCTCTAGTTTGGAGGCTGAGGCATTTATAATCATATAAACTGGAAAACAACCAGGCAGCATTTAACCCAACTGGAAACCAATAGCTTGGATCTCGCCCACCTGTGCCAATAGGGAGAGTAGCAACTTGCCAGTAGCAGATGTCATCAGATGTCATCATCTCGAGGGAGTGAGGACAGCACCTAGAAGCTGGGGTTATAATGGACAGTCTGACAAAAATTTATAGCCCTCCTAAATGACACGTAGCGCAGCCAGGGCCTCTATCCCTTACTTAAACCAGCACTTCACGGCTATGGGAGACTCATAAAATTCAGAGGCCAGCAATTTAGACTTAATCTCTATAGAGACTGTATGTTCAGGGGGCTGCCCCACTCAGGGAGAGGACATTGGAGCACCAACATCATCAGCTGTAGAAAGCAGCTGACCAGCAGTAAGCATACTAATCTGACCCCAAGGGAGGTCAATTGGGGTGAGCGGCTTCCATTTCCGAAGGTGAACCTCCCTTTTATTTTCGGCATGTAAGCAGGCACTTGCCGAATATACAACAGTCTCATTTTCAATCTCTCCAGCCTGTGTGTCTACTTACGTTAATACATCTTGTCTTTTTAGGAAATAGAGATGTTTTAGGTTACATTAGAAATAGGAGAAAAAATCAGACTCCGTGTGATTAGCAAACATAACCCAACTATTTGCAATCAACATATACTTACAGCCTTATTACCCTAATGGAAGTCAGCAGTGATAAAATTGGCAGAAAGAAGTTATGCTAGCGGATGATGAAGTTGGTATTATGGAGAACCTGGAGGAATTATTTACGGCACTTAGACCAATAAAGGAAACACGAAGGCTTTTATCCGTGGTCAGAGCTGATGCGCTGGCTCTGACCTCAGAGGGCGGAGGCCAGGTGGACCGGTGGGAGCACTCCACTTCTGTTGTCATCATGCTTTCTATGTGATTGCCCATGGGTGCATTTTGTTGTTGTTGTTCCTAATTTGTGGTTTTGCTATTGACCTTTGACTCCCAGGCTTAGTGTCAGGGAAGGACTCAGAAATGAAACAAGGGGAATGGCACCGCAGTTAAAGCACTTGCCTTGCAAGCCCAAGCCCCCTAGTTCAATTCTCCAGCACCACATAAAGCTGGGTGTGGTGGTGCATGCCTGTAATCCCCACACTTGAGAGGCTGAGGCAGGCAGATTGTCCTGAGTCCAAGGCCAGCCTGGGCTACACCAGTGAGTTCATGACCAGCCTGGGCTGCAGAGCAAGACCCTGTCTCAAAAAAAAAAAAGAAAAAAGAAATGAAACAACTATTCTGCAGGCAGGAGGACAGCAACGCTGTGCCTCAGGTGAGCAAGGAAGGCTCTGAGCCCCTGTCAGGAGCAACCGGAAAAGCATACCTAGTATGCTGGAAGTGACACTGATCTTATTATTTGTGACTCCTGCCCCTCTTTCTATTAACCCCTCCTGGATACATGCAATGGAAAAATAAACACATGCAGTTTCTGGGTAGTTAGAACCAACTCTGGCTTTTCACTGAGTGCTCTGATGTTATCTTCAAGTCAGCCGGGAGGTGGTTGAAGAGACAGACGTGACCAAGCTTTCCTGCGTGAAATGCAAGATGCCATGTGTCCCTGTACCAATTCCCCAAGTTCAAGGTCATTGTTGTGTCTCACCAACAGATACTAAATAGAAACAGCCATTATGGAGGGAAAGGGGTGAGATGCAAAGCAAGTTGTTGGAGAAGATCGTGGGGTGGGAGAATCGTTGGTCAAATGTTCTCAGATGAATGGCGATTTGTTTGTAATCACCTTCCCACCAGCACAGAAGCTGGGAGAGGTGGATGTCTTCCTCATTCACCGCACCCTTCTCCTCAGCACCTAGAGCAGAGCCTGGGAGGTGCTGGGCCTGCGCTGTTGAATGAAGAAGCCCTTTGTGGATTACTGTCTACCAGGGTTGTAAATAGGAAGTGAGATTCAGTTACCCCACCCATCTTGTCCTTCCAGCGCCTCTTGCTGATCACTTCTGTCTTTCAAGAAACCACAGTTTAGAAGCTCTGTCTGAGTCTATCTCATTGTTCCTTCACTGCTCCCTGAATTCCATTCCCCGTCCAGTGGTTGTCAGATCTCTCCCCATCCAATTACAGTCCTTTTTATTCCCTCCATCATGGTCCCAGGCCAGACTCCATCACCCCCACAGCCACCACAGCCTCTTGTCCAGCCTCTTGGCTCCCTACAGCATGCAGGGCAGGATCAGTCTCTCTCAGGGACACCTGTGACCATTCTCCCTCCACTCAGGAGTTTATAGACACTGTCTTGGTCTACAGAATGCAGGACAGGGTCCCATGCATCATGGAGCCCAGTGTAACTTTCTCAGCTTTATGTTCTCTGGGTATATTTTGGGTACAAAATCATGACATTTTGATGAGTCTTTTTGGTCATAGGCACTTACTTTGGCATGGGTTATTGAGACCAACTGTAGATTTTATTATTCAGGTCCAGTGAGGCTTTCAGGGACAGCAGGGCCTAGAGATATCACAGCATTAGGAAATACAGAGGTGGTACAGGCCTGTAATCCCAACACTCTGGGAGGCTGAGGCAGGAGGATCACAAGTTTGAGCCTAGCCTATGCAACCTACCAAGACCCTGTCTCCAAATTAAAGATAAAAAAATAGGCTGGAGATATAACTCAGTATGAAGGCCCGGGCTAGATCCCCAATCTAGCACACACACACACACACACACACACACACACACACACACGGGAAATATAGAAAATAAATGATAAATACAATGATATTTTTTTTAAAAGCTAAAGTTATTAAACTATTTGATGATGGTTAAACTCTCATTGCTTAAACTGGTTTTTCTCCTCTGGCTGCTAGAGTCCCTCTTCTTAAGATGTCTGTAAAGCAGACCTATCACTCCACTTCCACACTTACCCCAATATGCTAGAAAATACCAGCGACGGGAAACTAGACTTGGGCCTTCACGTCTGCCCGCTGGGAACTGCTGATCCTGAAATTTAGATGAATCCCACACCTGTCTCGGGTGACAGCACCCCGTCTGCGAGCCTGCTGTGGTCCATTTCCTCCCCAATTGACTTTTAGGTCTCAAGCCAATCATCTGTTCAACTAGGTACTTGCCATTTGCCAATTCATGATGCTCAAAATAGTCATCTCAAACTCTTGCGTTAATTTTTAATAGGCTATGTCTGGACAGCTGGATGCTGATTTCCTGAGGGCAGCCACTCTGCCAGGCCTCCCAGTTACTAGGAACTCGGCTGAGCCCCAAAGAGGCTCTTTCTGTCCCATAGACTTGGATTTAGCACAGCACAGATTCTGCCTGATTGTGCTTCCCTGCCTCACAAACATGTATATCTGGCATTGTCTTAGCTTATTCATTGCTGAGACAAAATACTCCACATCTACAACTTAAGGGAGGAAAGATTTATTTAGCTCACAGTTCAGAAGGCCTCACATAGTCCGTTCATGAGCAGCCAGCAATGATGGAAGCACATGGTAGACGCTGGAGAGCTGCTCATGGCGTTGCAGAGGCAAGAACCAAGTGCAAAGAGGAGGGAGCTGATGTCTACTGACTCAGGAAAGGCCAGAGCCTTCCCGGGAAGAAGCTGTAATACTGTTTCTTCTTTCTTCCTTTAATTACTTCAAATTGCCAGTTGGGCCCCCCACACCCAGGAGGGTGAGTGCCTCTCCCTCACTTCCTGTCCCTAAGTCAACAACACACACCTGAAAACTTGGCCCTAGGCATCCCCAGCCTCAGGAAGTTGCTTCAGTCCCTCCAGGTAAAACCTCAAACACCTGCCCCCTCGGCCCAGACCCTACTTCCCAACTGCACACAGTTCTCCAGTTATACCACTGCACCCAAATACATTAAGCTTTTGGGGAACACTCCAGATCCAAAGAATAGCAGACATACATATATGTATGCAGCTGACATGCAAATAAAATACTAGATGTAAAAATAATTTATGATTCAGCTTTCCTTCCCCCTCCCCCTTTTTTTGTATCAAGGGCTAAAAGAAAAACTCAAGCAAAGTATAATGTTGACATCTGCCATTGATTATAATGGGGCATACAGGACACTATAGATTTGAGATCTGATGCATATATGAAGCAAGAGGCATCCAGATTTGAGTAGTTAATTGGACCTGATGAACTGAATGTCAGAGGTTTTGATTGTCACACAGATGTTTGGGATTGATGAGTGTCCACTTTGTTCCTTATTGAAGATACTTGTTATGGACAGAGCTTGCCATAGTGAACAATATAACAATTTTGGACACTGGGCTAAATATTTTACACAGACTTTTCTCATTTACTCCTTGGAATCATGGTAGGAGGTAGGGGCTCTGATGGTCTCCACTGGACAGATGGGACACTGAGTTAAGGCAGTGAACCTGGGCACTTTCCCAGGGAGTCCAGCTGCAGAGCAGGTGTCCTGACTGCCTAAGGCCACCCCCTATAACGTTGTATTATAGGAACTACAGAGCCTTGGCCATTCTCTTCAAGGCTGTAAGCTCCCAGGACAGAATATGTGAACCTTAATTTCCTAGCCATCCGAGTTGTCGCAACACAAAGCACACCAATACAATGGTGATTTAAGTGTTTTCACTGCCCCTTGGCAATGCTCAGCTAAGGAAAACCTTGGCTTAATGGGCACAGTGCTCACGTGGGTACTCAGAATGCGCGGCCTGGACTCTTGGCTCTCCTCTTCTCTGCATGGCACCACACGAAGTCACTTAACCTCTTTGAATCTCCACGTTCTCATCTGTAAAGATGGGGATGAGATCTGCTTCCTGGGCTGGTTGTGAAAGCAAGTGAGAAAATCATTGTGGAAGTGTTTTGTAAACTGTAATTAATACAAATATAAGCAATGAAGTCCTGAATCCCGTAGGTTATAATCCAGTGGATTTGCAACACACTGAATGCCTAGACCCAGGGACCTCCAGCTGCCTACTCTCTGGGCATCCTTGCCATCCCTGGGACCCCAGTGTCTGAGTCCATATTACACAGGTCTCTTGTGCATGGGATATTTGGTAATATTATAAGAGCTTCAAGTCAAAGCTGCAGATAGCCAAGTGATTGTGCTGGCCCTGCTCTGACATCGCAGGCACCATGATCTGCAACATTAACCATCACTTCGCTTAGGCCATTTCCGTGACCTAGCAATTTCCATGGCCAGAGAAAGCAAGCACTGTTATCATCTGATAAGAACACAGAGGTAGGGGAGGGGAGAGGGCTTCCCCAAGGTCATGAAGGAGGAAAGATGTAAAATCAGGCCATTATCTGATACAGTGTAACTCCAGAGACCACACTGACCATTGGGTGGTGAGTTGGTAAATGCTTGAGAGATTTGCAGTTCTGAGCTGTGTTTCCTACCTGCTGGGTGGGACCCAGCCCTACCTGTATCAGCCACTTTCCTGTTACTGACACCAAATACCCAACACCTACAACTTAAAGGACAGGAGGTTTATTTGGCTCACAGTTTCCAGCAGGTTCCGTCCATGATTGGCTGGCTCCAAGGCAGAAAGGGCAGAGAAGAGAAAACTAAAATACTTCTCCTCAAGCCATCTTCCAGATAGAGAGAAGTTATCAACTCATGGCAACCAGGAAGGAGAGTACAGAAAGGTCGAGCTGGGGACGAGGGTAAACCCTTTCAGGTCACATTTCCAGGGACCCACCTCCAGCCAGGCCCCCCATCCTAACAGCACACTCAGCCGTGAACTCACGAATGGATTAGTCCAATGACAAGTATAAATCCCTATGATTCAATCATCTTTCAGAAGCCCCACCTCTGAACGCATGGGACTTTGAGGAGATGGTTTAGGTCTAAACCATGACAGGCAGGCTACTTTTCGATGCAGCATGACTCCAGAGTTTGGAGTATGAAGCTCTCACCCTGACTGTGTGAGAATTTTGTAGAGCCAAGAGAGCTGTATATGTCCTACTCATGGGAGTCCAGTCCTGTATGGGGTAGGGGGTAGAATACCACTGATGGTATTGGCTTGTGAGAAAATAAACTTCCTTCTACATCCCATGCCGCTTTTCATGGGCCCTTACTTAAGTCAATGGGACATGCAGAAATGTCATACTTCTATTCTGCCTGCCCTTTAAGGAAGGTAGATTGTGGCCATGGCCAGGCTCCATAAACCTGGTATTTGTGAATGCAATGGTACGTACCCCAGATGGGGGCAGGAAAGGGACTGTGGTGGAGGGGACTGGGCTCTGCCTAGAAGATGGCTTGAGGAGAGCTATTTTAATTTTAAGAGTTGTTTTTGTAATGGAGGTCAAAGTTACATAGTGTGAGATTAATCATTGTAAAATGTGTAACTCTGGTATTTAGTGCATTCAAAAAGCTGTGCAGCTGTCTCCTCCATCTGTCAGCAGTTTTAAAACATTTTCGTCACCACAGTCTTAGGTTGTTTTCTGTTACTATAACAAAATGCCAGAGGTTGAGATGTCATAAAGAAGATAGATTAACTCGGCTCACATTGTGAAGGTCTGAGAGTGCTGTGTTGGCATCAGCATCCTGTGAGGGCCTTGTGGTAACTGGCATCACCTTGTGGGAGCTGGTGGGAGAGAAGCCATATGGTGAGGCGGATGTGGGAGACAGCTGAGAATGCCAAAGTTGCTTCATAGCATCCTATTCTCTTGGCTACCAGCTCAAACCCACCAGATAGGCAGTGATCCTTTCTAGATGTTATGACTCTGTGACCTAATCACCCTCTACTAGGCACCACTTCTTAAAAATCCACTACTTGTTATCAAGAGGCCTAGTGTCACAGACCTGGCATTCATCCCAGTACTCTGGGAAGCTGAGGCTGGACAATCACAAGTTCAGGGCCACCATGGGTATCTTAGCAACTTAGAGACCCTGTCTAAAAAATCGAAATGAGCGGAGAATGTAGCTCAGCGTGAAGGCCCTAGGCTCGATTACCAATACTAAAAATCCCCATCTTTCTATGCTGTTATGCTGGAGACATCACTCCCAGGGTATGAACCATGGGGGACACACTGCATTCGAACCATAGCAATTGAAGAAGGAGGTCTAGTGGCAGTAGAGTTGAAGCCATGAGCCGAGAAGTATGTAATACAAACCCCGGGCCTTTCCAAACCCCACTGCCACTTCCGGGCATGTCCTCGCAGTAGCTTGTAGATGGAAGTGAATTCCAGAGGGGAGAATCCTAGGAATGGTCCGTGTCTGACGCCTTCTCAGGGCAAAGGACACGGGAGCCATGGGACATAGGACAGGTTGGAGAGTAAACCAGGGGGTCACAGGAGGCAATTGAGGGCCACTGAACTTTCAGGATCAGAGAAATGGGGGTGTGGGTAAGGCCAAGTACACTCCAACTCCTGGGGCAGAGGAGCCCTGGTAGCTCAGGGATCTGTCTCACGTGAGATGCCCGCCTCAGAGCTGGACCCACTGGCCCTTTACTCCAGAAAACAATGTGCTTCAGATATCTGTTCTCAAAAGTTTGGGAAGCAAAAGTTAATTTCTATTGGTCCTGTGATATCTCCAAGGTGAATTTCATCTCTCACTCTGCCTTGGGCTGGTCATGGTGCAAAATAGGGGAGAAGAAGGGAGCGAGGAAGATGCGGCCAGGGCCCATTCGGTGGGCTGAGATCTAGTGGGGTCTCCACCTTCCTGAAGCACAGTCAGCCCAGGTCTGAGCTGGGCTGTGCCCCTGTCTCCACTTCCCTGTCCCCACATTTTGCAATGTGGCCTGAGGGCTCAGGACTGTAATTCCACCACTCTGGGAAGCTGAGGCAGTTGAATTACAAGTTTGAGTCCAATCTAGGCAACTTAGAGGTTTAGCAAGACCCTACCTCAAAATTAAAAACAAAAATGGGCTGGGGATGTAGCTCAGTGTGAAGGCCCTAGACTTGATCCCTGTACCACAGAGAAAAATAAATTCTCTTCTGGTGCATTTCTGACTTTTCATGGTTGCTTTACCAAAATTCACTTCAAAGAACATCTCTATTCCTGAAAGCAAGGTACACTTCTGTCCTCTTGAGTGAAGATGATATTTTATTGAGGATTCCCTTATATTGTGATTACTAAATGGAAATCTCTCCTGCTGGGAATGGCAGCAAATATAACTATTGACCGAAAAAAATAAAAGATGCATTTTCTGAGGCATGTTTGGCAAAGCAAATCCAGTTTCTTACAAGGAAAGAATGTAATGAATTTTCCTCTATTTTTAGTTATGCATAAATCCCTTAAATAGGGTTGAACTCAAAACTCCATATTTGTCTTGATCTGAGGATAAATTTATAGGATGAGTGAAAAGGACAGTGTGTTTATCCAATGATATGCATTAAAGTTCCCCAGGGGGAGGAGAGGTTTTCAGGATTCCTATGGGTGTCATGGCAACCCCAGGACCCGGACCCTCCAATGTGTCCAAGGAAGGGAAGGGTAGGATTCCTCTCAGCTGTCTTGGGAGTAGGCCAGAAGGGGAAAGATGCCTACTGAGGGCCTGGGAACACCAGTTTTAATATCTAATCAAAATGTATGGGAAGGGATGATTTTAAAATGTGTCCTTCAAGAATTTAAATGAAGGCTCAAGTAGGGTAGGGTGTGTGTGAATATTGAAATAAAAGATAAGAAAAATAAAAGCATTTTAAGACTAGAATAATTGCCAGACTCTAAGCACCTCTATTTGGGGATTTAATTCTTTTAAAGTTTTAACATAGAGAGCCCTTGCTTTCATTGATGAAGATAGCAAGGATTGTATAGAATCATTGAGGTGGGCCCAGCATTACCCAATACAGAGGTGACTAAGTGAAAGACATTGAGAAGAAAGGTCAAGGTCATGGCTAAAACTAAGAGCAAGGTCGTGGCACAAGGGCCACCGTGTCTTCAGCCCCTCCTGTGCCCAGAGAGAGAGTAATTAGAGGCTAAACTCCACTCCAGAAGGACCCTCAACATCAACATGTGAACAACCTTAGTTAGATCCCTGTATGGAATCTAGGAGGACATGGCGGCTGGGAGTGAGGAAGAAGGAGGATTGGAAGATCAAGGAACCAGCCAACCCACCTGTCCTTGGCCATCCCTCCAAGTTGCCAGTGTTGAGAGACCTGCTCCTTCAGAGGGACAGCTACCTTGGGTGAAAGACAAGCGCACTCAGGTTGTCTACAGTCCTCCCAGTGTGTCATGCACCATCTTGAATGAATAGGCCGAGATCAGGACATCTTGGTCTGTGGGTCCTGATGTCACTAACTGTGGGCTACACCCAAGTTCCCTCCTCTGACATCCACCTAGGCAGGCTTCAGAGAGCGAAGCTAATATTCCCTGCATGGCTGGTGAACAGCTTTTCCTTCTAACCCCTCTCTACTCCTGAAATCCAAGCCAGGTTATACCCCCATGTGCCTGGCAAATAGCCAGAGGGCCAAAGAATAGAATTGTGCCTTCCCACAATGCCTTGTGCTTTTTAGTGTTTCCACATTGCCCTGAGAATACTCGCATGCAACAATCCTAACCTTACCCCCAAAGTTTGCCACAAAACATCTTGTTTTTATTTTTATTTTTGCATCACTGTAGTATATAGATAGTCTTTGAAACCAGGCATGATTCTATTTATAGCATTCTATTCTTAGTAGAGATATTTCCATCTACAAAACATAGTAATTCTCAATCACTGAAAATTAAATGAACACTGGCAACATGCTGTACTTTTCTCTTTTTTTTGAATGGGAAGGCACCCAACGTGTTCTTGCTCTGTCTGGGTTGGCCTCATGAGCAGGTGAGGAAGGGGTGCTTCTTTTCATTTACTCTCTGAAAAATCAAGCCTCAAAGAGGCCCAGCGACTTGCCAAGGGTCAGAAGCCCTGTTCCAGAGCACAGGTCCATGGGGGCCTCCCCAGGACCCTGCTGACCAGTGGAATGCAAGCACCCTACTGGTGTGACTTTATGCATTCTCTTCTCTTATACCTGTACATCAGGCATAGGCTTGAATAACTTTTTTATTTTTTTAAGGTCTCCACATTCTTAAAAATAATCAACCCCCAGCATTCTGAAAGGCTGAAGCAGGAGAATCACAAGTTTGAGCCCAGCCTGGGCAACCTGAAAACTTAGACCCTGTCTCAAAATTAAAAAAAAAAATTAGGCTGAAGAGGTAGTTCACTGTGAAAGCCCTGGGCTTGATACCCAGCACCATACACACATAGGTGCACATGTGCACACACACATACACACGGCCATACTGAGACAGTATCCTCTACAAGGATGGTCTGCATTAACACAGAAAGATAGAGAATTAGAAATTGATCAATTTGCTAGGTCAAAACACTTTTTAGTATAAATTCCTAGTAAAGCCTTTAAAAAAAGGACTTCTGTTACCTTCAAGTTTTTTAATGTGTCTTTTTTGTCTTAATTGTAGTTTTGTAAGATAAAGGGAGACTGGGACCACCATCTTGCTCCCCCTTACTAGATGCCAAGCGGATGCTACTACTATGTTCTTAGATTCTCAGCCTTCAAAACCATGAGCCAGACAAAGTTCTAGTCTTTAAAAAAGAGCCACATCTCTGGTACTTAGTAATAACAACAGAAAACAGACTAAGCTGTCACTGAAGATAAATTAGTCAAATACCTTCCACTGCCCTTTCACACTTCTCCACTGTATCACCTCCACTATAATCATTACATTTATTTTGGTCTCTGCATCAGACCATGACCCCCTTAACTCCCAGGCTGACTTTTTTTTTTCCACCCCAGCATGGAGGACATTTTGAGACCCATTTGGCAGTTCATCAGTACTGCTTGAATGTGCATAGATTTTCAGGGTAAACAAACAGAGAGGGACAAGCAGGGTACATTTTCTTTTTTACTCTATTCTCCACAATTCATTGGCATGCCAGCTGCACGCTAAGTGACAGGGACAGAGCCATGAATAAGGCAGGCATGCTCAGGACTCCCCAAGAATTAATGATCTAAGTGTTGGGGAAGCTGACAAGAAAACAGGGGGCTACAGTTTGTGTTTTGAGTAAAAACCCAATCCAAGTGGGAAGTAGGTAGCCAAGCCAGGGCTGGAAATGTCAAATGCCAGTGGACCCAGGAAGGCCAGCCATAGAAAAGTGTTAATACAGCTGAGTAGGAGCCATGGGCATTGGAGAGAAGGCCCCATTCACAGGGGTCACTGATCGTCAACTTGAGCAAATGGACTCCCAGGCTATAAAGGACCAGTGTCTGCTTCCAGTTTTCAAAAGAAGTCAGAAAACTGGATTTTTAATTTTAAATGTTCAGAATTAAACTCAAGATGAAGAATCACTGAGGAAACCAAATAGTTTATGCTACTAGGCCAGATGCTGCTAGGTTCCCATTTCTTTAACATACTAGTATAAGGGATGAGCAAGAGTCAATCAATCAAGTGAGGGACAGTGGTAGGGAGGGGGGAGAGAGAGAGAGAGAGAGAGAGAGAGAGAGAGAGAGAGAGAGAGAGAGAGAGAGTGACTGTTGAGGTGTTGAGGCTGGGATGGGTCCTTCAGTGGAAAGAGAGTTCCATATAAGAAAGGTAGCACAGACAAGTTCCCCCAAACAAAGCCAGAGTCCAGCAGGTTGGGAAGTAAGAATTTGATGTAGCTAAAGAAGGGACTGAAAAGCAGGCACAGCCATGGACAAGGCTGGCTAGACAAGCAGCTGCCCACGCAGGGTCTTGTTGGTCTGGTATGGTTATGGTGGATATCGCTAGGTGCCCGAATACCCACCATTCTTCTTTGTACCTGCAATCTATTAAGCTACTCAGTCACCAGCCAGCAAGTCACAGAGGAGAAAAGGCCTTACCCTGGTGTAAGGTCTAAGCCAATTGTGGAAACTGTTACCATTCCAAGGATTGGTTTAGCATTAAAAGATGCAATACAACCTAGGCTTCGTGGCTATGTCTATAGTAATTATACTAGTGTGGAGGCTGAGACAGGAAGATTGAAAATTAGCAACATTCTTCCTCAAAAAAAAATCAAATTAAAAAAGGGTGTACCTGCTTGAGGCTGTAGGTTCAATCCCCAATGCCACACACACACACACACACACACACACACACACACACACACACACACACAGAGAGAGAGAGAGAGAGAGAGAGAGAGAGAGAGAGAGAGAGAGAGAGAGAGAGAACGCGATACAGTAGTCAGGCTGCTCAGTGGAGGACTGAGGCTGTAGATAGTTGTGATCTCTGTGTATACTATGTGCACATCTACCTTCCTTTCCAAGAATAACAGGATCAACCCCCCACTGACAACCTTGTGTGCTTACTTCCCGTGTGGCAGAAGCACTACCCTTCCTGCCCACTTGAACCCAGAATGAAAAAAGTTCTGATCTCATTTGATGAGATAGGCTGTGCCTTCTTGACCCAGCCAACCAAGTGACTAAAGGATAATTTTAAAATGAGGTAGCTGGGCTATGGGAGAAGACTTTCTATTAAGTGGTCCATGCACAAAACAACCCTTACTAGTGTGTTTAATCTGTACATGTCATCTTTTCCAAGACATGCACCTTTTTAAAAAATTTTAACCTTTATGGAATTAAGGTAGACCTTTAATTAATCAATGACATCTTAGATTTTTTGTTGTTGTTGAGGGTCATGGAATAATTGCGTGGCACAGGCCTGTCATCCCAGCACTCTGGGAGGCTGAGGCAAGAGGATAGAAAGCTTGAGCCCAACCTGGGCAACTTGGTGACTGAATAAGATCCTGTCTCTAAATAAAGTTAAGAAATGGGCTTAAGATGTAGCTCAGTGTGAAGATCCTGGGAGTAATCCTCTGTACCACAAACACACACACACACACACACACACACACACACACAGAATGAGGAACACTTGCTTTTATGAAGATCTCAGAGTTCACAGTGGACCTGGTTCTAACTCCCAGGAGCTTAAAGTTTGTCAGGACATGGTATGGGGTACCATGCTTCAGGCAGGAGTTACGAGTCCACTGGCTCTATTTCACTTCTGATCAATTCAGAGAATTCACTTCCTGACCATCTTAATTCTAGGAGCTGAGATTAGAGATTTAACCTCTGACTTCCAGAAGTATATGGCTTTTTAATCAGGTAAAAATAACCCCAGTCATATGTACTTTGAACCAAGTGGTAAGGTTTGGTCCTGAAAGGCCCCCTAGATTCTTGTGTATTGAGAAGGTGATTGAGGGATTAATGGGTCATGTGGATTAATCCATCTACAAGTTCACTTGCTGTTAAGAGATGGCCCTGTTGGGGGGAGCAGGTCATGAGTCAGTAGAGGCACAGTCTGGAAAGAGGTGTTCTTGTCCCCCACTACTATCCAATCAATTGCTCTGCTGCCTGGCCACGATAGAGCAAACAGCTGTCCTCTGCCAGGCTGCTCCACCATGCCGCCATGACAGTCAACCATGCATGGACCGAGACTTCTGAATTGTAAGCTAAAATAAACCTTTCCTCCCTGTAGTTGCAAGTGTCAGGTAAGGTGTCCCAGTGAGGAGAAAGCAACCAAGCATCAGAAATTCAAAGAGCATCATCCTGACCTAAACTCTGTGCCAAACAAATTATTTTGTTTCTGTGGCCCTCAGCTAAGAAATGAGATTCTGAGTTAAATTCCTGGGATGCCTGAACATTTCTCTGTGAGCATGAAAATAATTGGGTAAAATACATATTTTTAGAAAGGAAGCACCAACAATTGTAGCAGAGAGATTGTGGGTGCCACCTAAGGGCTCACTCCCCTCCTGGGCAGATAGCTCAACTACAATTTCCTGTGTCCCCAGTAGATAAGCCGGGCACAGATCTGAGTTCTGACCAAGGAAGTTCTGGTCATTAGAAATTGCAATGCACTCTCAGGCATGGTCCAGAATGCCCCAAGGAGACCCTCCACCCGCTCTGTTCTTTGGTGCCCTTGGACATTATGGGGTGGAGACAGTCCTGCCACTTGTCTTGTACCCAACCCATTAGGACTGTGACAGGAAAGAATGGCATTGTCATTGCTTTAAGTCACACAGATTTTATTTGGGTTTTGTGACTAATTAGCCTACCTTGAGTAAAACAAAAAGCACTGCATGAATTCAATTAGAATTGTTCAGATATCAAAAAGGTCAGAGGCAGGGTCATTGACGCACTCTAAAGGTCTCAATTAAAAGGGAAAGAGAGGCTTCCAGCCCTAATGGCAGCCTAAGGACTCAGAATTTGGAGACTTGGATTTAATTTGCTCAGAGGGCTGGAGACAAATATTTGATGTTATAATCCATCTCCATGGCCCCCCTTGTAACTCCACAGCACACACATTCAAAGATTCTCTATCGTGAGATAGTATCACCAGGAATTCTGAAACTGACTGGATGGATCCGGTAATACGGGAACAAAACACACATCATTCTAAGGAAGCCAAGAGGACGTGGAGCCTGGTGTCCTGGCTGTGTGTGTGGGCAGTCAGCTCTACTGGAGCTACAGTCAGTAGATTCAGACGAGCAACTCTGAGGCCCTAATGGTGGGGCTTTCTGGGCTCTGAGCTCTCAGACCCCACAGGGCAGTTACCAGGAGGCACTGGGGCTGGGAGGTGAGGTCACCTCCAACAGCCGGACTGAGAGGACCTGCTGACCCAAAGCTGGGTCTCTGGGTTCATCCCCTGGGCATCAGAGAGAGCCTTAAGAGGGAATAGGGACAAAGGAGGGAAGCAGGGAGAGAACGGAAAGGAAAGAGAACAGGAAGGAAGGAAGGAAGGAAGGAAAGAAGGAAGGAAGGAGGGAAAGGAAAGGAAGGAAGGAAAGGAAGGAAGGGAGGAAGGAAAGGAAGGAAGGAAAGGAAGGAAGGGAGGAAGGAAAGGAAGGAAGGAAAGGAAGGAAGGAAGAAAGGAAGGAAGGAAGCAAGGAAGGAAGGAAGGAAGGAAAGTAGGTAGGGAGGAAGGATGGATGGTTGGATTTGGCATAGCTTAGTAAGGAAAGCTTGTTCAGAATCCTAAGTAAGGGACAAACCCTCACTAAGTGGTTCTGGAGAAAGTACCCAAAAGGTCAGTTGACCCCTTCTCCATGACTGATTGAACTTTTACACGTAAAAAGGTCAACACGCAACCAGAAAGCAAAGCTTTCTGAAGCTTCCAGAGCAATTTAGCCATGGATGTAAGACTTTTCAAAACACTTTATTGTGACTTCAGACTCAGAGACAAAGGCAAGGACTTTGCGTGGCAAGCGATGATTGCACCTTCCCCGGAAACTGCCACATCCCACCAGGCCCCACCTCCCAACAGCACTCAAAATCCCACATAATGCAAATACATGAGGCTTTTGGGGGACAATCCAGATCCAAACCATAACAGTTGGCAGCGATGCTGCCTGGCGGAGGAGTTGAAAATGGTACTGAGTTTGCACTTAACTCACCTGCTACCCGAAAAGGTGGCATTGTGGGTGGAGAAGGTCATTATGGGAGAAGGTCAGGAGGAAGAGATGTCAGGGAAGAGATTTCCACTGGCAAAGTACACTGGCAAGGTGGGTCCCTTGGGATGAGATGGAATGGGAGCCAGGCCCTGTGGTACAGGCCTGTGATCCCAGCACTCTGGGAGGCTGAGGCAGGAGGATTGCAAGTTTGAGCCCAGCCTGGGCAACTTTGTGACTCAGTGAGACCCTGTCTCAAAATCAAAAAAATGAAAAAAGAGGTTGGGGTGTAACTCTGTATAAAGTACACGGGCTTGATCCTCAGTACCACATACACAATAAATAAATAAATAAGCAAATAAATAGATAAAGATTTAAAAAGATAGAATGAGGAAGCTGCCATGAGAAGGAGACCTGATCTGGGTGGTGAGAGAAAACAGTTGGAGGCTTCCAATGGAAGAAGGATGGAGATGGGGCGGGACCACTGTTTACTGCCGCCTCCCCCACCTTCCCAGCATGCTCCTGTTACCCACAAGTGACCTAAAACCTTTCTGGCACAAGGCAGAGCTGATAAGGGGTCAGGAAGACGGTCAGCAGGGGAAAAGTTCATGTAAATTCATGCAGAGGATCCTCAACTTCTGATGGATTATATGCAGAGGAAATGCTACAAGTGCTGTCCCCTCCCCGCCAGTGGTGGAGGGGTGTAGGGACAGAGGGGAGGGCCGCAGCTCCATACAGCGCTGACCCCGAGAAACCCACAGGCCCAAGCCGAAGCGCAGGCCCCACTGACCCGTGTCACTTTGGCATTATAATACATGGTGTGATTTTAAAAATACGGGGAATGTTTACACTTTTAAAAAATGTATTACACTTAAAGTGCAAGTGGCTTAGTTGCTGTGTCATGGCTGCCTCCATGTCTGAGTTGATTCAGAATGCTTCCCTTTCACGATCATTTTTAATTTGGGGAGGAGCCAGAGATTACATGACGTGAGATCTGGTGAATGCAAAGCTGATGAGGACATACCGCCATGTTTTTATGCGCCTACCTGTGCGTAGGATGGCGCTCCGCATGAGCATTCACTGTATTTTTGATACTACCTCATAAAGACATGAAAGAATACTTCCAGAACCGCTTCAGAAAATGGCCCAAACGATGAGACAAGTGTGCTCAAGGCGAGGGGACATATTTGGGAGGCATTTGTGGCAATGTGTCTTTTTCTGTAATGATCATTTTTTAATTTGGGGGCAACCCACTCGGGGCCCTCTCCCACACAGTGGGAGCTTTTATACATTTATCCTTTGTTTATAAATAAAGACCTGTTGTTAATTAATTAATTGATTGATTAATTAAATTTGAGCATTCTCCATATATTTTAACCACTCCTTGTATTGTGAAAAAATTGTAAGTCCAATTATTAGAAATTGGGGAACATATGGTATGTCACTGGACCCTTTTCTTTAAATACTCCCTAAATTTGAACCTGTGGCACAATTTCTCTCAGTCCATGAAGCAAAACTTAAAAGGAAATCTCTCTCCCCTCTGCAAATCAGAGAATCTGCCAGGCCATGCATGACTAGGATTTCCTTTCATCGTGGTTTTAGTCATAAGTTAACAGTTAAGCAATTGTTCCCAGTGCCATGCCAAGCCTAACACTATGGTGCTCCTGTCCTAGGGCTGAGCCACCCTCTGACTCTCTCTCTCTCTCTCTCTCCCCCTCCCTCTCTCTCTCCTCAAAGCAAATAAATGAGCATCCCTGAGCATGTTGGATCTGCACCCCCCCAGTTTCTGGGATGGAACACAGAACTGACGGGCACATCTTTATTTCTCCCTACAATATGGATTCTTGGGTAATAATCTCTCTCCCGTTTCCCGGAGTCTTCCAGCCAAATGATGACAAACACGATCCAAACGCCACTTGCAGGAGAGATGGTCTTTTATTGGTTCTTAGTCCTTCCAGGCTCGTCTTGACAGTGGGGAACCAGCTCATGGCTAGGAGAGAAGCAAATGGATCTGAATGGCCAACATTGCAAATCCCAGTCTAAGAAGCTGAGGCCTTCGGGCAGACTTTAGTTTGCTCCTAGAAAGAATTGTGCTATTGTGTTTGTATGATAAATTAAGACTGGGGATTTTTAAGTGTTTTTTTTTTTTGTGCCTCTTTTGACATGATATCACTTTAGAGATAAGGAGGGAATAGTAGTGAGTTTCGTCCTCATTTTTACCCCCTGAGGAGTGGTTTGGATTTCATCCTCGCCTTCTCACACATAGGAAATGTCAGGAAAGGACACGGGCAGAGTTCCATCTCAGTAATCACCACCAAAGGTGATGTCGCCTGTGACAGTGACCCAGGTTTCTCATTCTGGCACAGAGCTTCTTTTTACAAAGATAGAAATTTACACCAGAGGCTCCAGATCCTAGCTTATTCATTTCTCAATTGTGTGTTGTTTGCTTTTAAAGCAAGAATTGAATTCTCAAGAAGCGTTCCCAGGACAGGCTGTGTACCTGCACACTCCCTTTCTGACTCGGAGACTTTGTTTAGCAGCTGTTGGGCCTCGTTTTTGCAGCTCTGGGTGTAGAAATTGCGGCTATGAGCCATGCGAAAGGGATTATTGCCTGGTCTGATAAGATGTAATGAGCCAGCGAGGGGGCCTTCTGCTGCCCACAGTGGTTGAACTGTTACAGGAAGTGAGATCAGGCAGGAGGCTGAGGCAGGACATCTCCTCAGAAAGCCTGGCATTCACATGCATCTTCCAAGTCACTCACATGGAGGAAAGGATTCTAGCAGGTGGCAGGGAGCAGAGTGACAAAGAGGTTGAATTGTGGAGAATTGAGACCCAGATGTGGCCATGGCCTGGTTACTTAGGAAGAAGACCCGAGGGACTGGCTTTCACCAGACACTGAATTTTCAAGGCACTTGAAAAACAGGAAGGCAACCCTAGAGCACGATGTCTTCTGAGTGTAAGGTGGCAGGGCCAGCAACTGGCCTTTTCTGTATGTCCTGGACAAGGATGGTCTTCTGCTAGGCCTTGAGACAAGAGCAGCAATGTCATGGGAGTTACCTCAAGATCACAGAGTTTGGGTTACGGAGTTCCTCGGCTTCTACCCTATGCCTCCCTCCCCTACCTGTAGCAGACTAAAGTGCCTGGAAGCCCTTGCCTACTTCTCCCCCAGCCATTATCCCAGGATGCCTGGGAAGAAAGCCGTTCTTAATGGAAAACAAATGAGGGCCAATATGTTTACACCAGTGTCAGCTGCTGCCAGAGACAAAATGTGGAAATTGCCCTGGTCCATATTTTTGTTGCCAAAACAAAGTAAACCAGTGAGAGTCTAGATAGGTAAATTTATCTCTTTGAAATAGCGTGTCTTTTAGGCTGACCAATCACCCTAGTTTCCCTGAGCTATTCCTGTTTGTGGGGAAAATCCCAAACCCTCAGAATCTCTTCCATCTGGAAAAACTGGTGCAGTTAGTCACACACTTGGTCACCTGACTTTTAGCTATGATCAGAGCCATTAGTTTAACTTATAGTGTAGGATAAATTGTTTTCAGACCTGAGTAACAAAAGTCTAACAAATAATTCACTCCTGCTGCGGATTATGTGTCTCATGTGTTTGGAGGAGGGGTTCACATTGGATCATGGAGGTGCTGTCCCCACCTGGATTAACACACTGATGAGCTCCCAGCTGACTGTGCTGTTAGGAGGAGGGGTCTGGTCAGAGGAGGCCAGTCTCTGGAGGCTTGAATGGGAAGGGTATTGTCTTTTCTTCCTGGCCCCTCCCAGTCTTGGCTTCCTGACTGCCATTGGCTGGGCAGCTCTCCCGGGCCATGCCTTTCCACCATGCCCTTTCCGCATTGAAGCCAGAAGACCATGGACTGAATCTTTGAAAACCATGAACCAAAATAAAACCTCTCCTCCTCTAAGTTGAAGGTGTCAGGTGTTTTGTCCTAGCAACGGGAAAGTGACAAATACAACTCCCTTAGCTTTATCTACAGAGGTAAAAGTAATTCATGTGAACCAGTTTAGCAGGTAGATCTCAGACACTTGAGTCCCTGCCTCTAGTACCTTCCAGCTCTGGGAACTTTGGCAAACTCTCAATCTCACTGCATGCAGTTTCTTTACCTGTAAAGTGGAGCGGAGGTATCTCATAAGGTTGTTACCAGAATTAGATGAGCTAATATATGCCAGGGTCTTAGAACAGGATCTGACACACATCTACAGTAAGTGTTTGAGGGCCTAAAGTCATTACTGTTATTGATCTTTTGCCCCCAGGAGTTATTTTATTAGTATGTGCTTGTGTTATATAATAGTTACATTAAACTTGAGGAATTGGTGTGTACACTTATCACATCAGCATCACATCCACTTCTCCTTCCCTCCCCCCCACTTCCTTCCGCATCCCCTCTACCTCTCTACAAATCTATTTTCTTGCCTTCTAACGTCTCTCTTGTTTGGCTTTTACTATTTATAATTTTTTATTAATGCTATATCTCTTTCGATAAACCCCAAATTGTCACCAAATATAGCAAGGATTAAAATAGATTTAATTCCTAAGTGCAAATTAAGTTTCATGCCATCAGTTGACTATGGTAATTCATATGTCATTAAACATGATGGGGGTGGAGAGGGGGCTGCAGGTTAGAGATATTTCTGGGTCTGCCAATCCTTGTCAATTGGAAAGAACTTATGAATGTGACCTTATCTAGAAATAGGAACTTGGGAATACAATGAGGTTAAAAGGGCCCTACTGGATTAAGGTGGACTGGCTTCTATATAAGAAAAGGGATATTTAGACATAGACTTTAAGGGGAGGAGAAATTAGAGGACAGAAGCAGACACTGGAGTGAGGCATCTATAGGCCAAGGACTGCCAAACGTTTCTGATAATGACCAGAAGTTAGAAGAGGTAAGGAAGCGTTAGATCCTAACAACACTAACATGGCCCTGCCCTCTCCTGTTCATTTTGTTCTTCCAGTCTCTAGAACTTTGAGAGAATGAAATCCTATTATTATAAGCCACTTGGTTTGTGATACTTCATTATGGCAGCCCTAAGATGTGAGTGTGTCACTTTGTCAGCAGGCACCCACTTCCTAAACCTTGGCCTTGACCCAGACTTCCTCCCATGCAGCTGGGAGAGATCACTGGGCAGTGTGGTCATGTTCATCCCCAACCCAACCCTACTCAGGGACCAAGGATCTGCTTTGCCATTGTCCTGTTTGACTCATGTACACCAAAGCTTGAGAGCCATCAGTTCCATCAACCTTAAAATTCTGAAGCAGGAGTTTTGGTTGGAAAGTCTTGCTGGGATGGGTCCCCAGTGGTAGCATGGGACAGAAGAGTAGTCAGAATGGAGTGTGCTTTGGAGAAGACCTTCTAAAAACCACATCCATCTTGGTGATTTGTAGGACATAAATATTTCCTGAAATCTAAAGACCTGAAGTCCAGCTACACACCTTCAGGCAAGCCAGGTCTTGGTTTCTTTTGAAGTCCTGCTTATTATTCTTAATTTTCTTATTTCTTCCCCCTCTGACTGTAGAATTCTTGCGTTCATAGGCAGAACATGAGAAAGGGTAGTACGGGGCTCAGGTCACTTGGTGAGAAGGGCCAGTTCTGTCCTTGGGAGCTGGATGGAAGTTACAGCAGTTGCATTTCTTCATCTTCTGCGACTGGGCAGGCTAAGTGTACAAGCTCTGGGACCTTCTCTGAGCAACTTTTCAAATCTGCTCCTTTGTTTTACATACTTACTTCTGTTTCATTCTTTCTCTATATCCAGCTTGCATTTTTCTCTTCTTCTTTGCCCTGCCCCAGACACACCCTTCTTTTAACACTTTTTTTTTTTTTTTAACTGGTGGTACAGGAGATTGAACCCAAGGCCTTCACACAGAGCTCCGTCCTAGCCCATTTTTCCTTTTGATTTTTGAGACAGGGTCTTGTTAAGTCATTAAGTTGCTTGGGTTGGTATGGAATTTGTAATCCTCCTGCCTCAGCCTCCTAGAATGCTAGGATTACAGGCCTGTACTCCTTGGCCCAGGTTAGCCTCCCACTTCGGACACTGTGACCCTTCTGTACCCTCTGATAGGTTCCTATCCTGCTGATTCTGGAGGCCCAGCTGTGCTCCTACTTAAGTCACCACAACTAGTCCCTTTCTTCATGTGAAAACTCAATTTTTTCCCCCTAAGAAGCCTCAAACTGAAAGAAGGGTCAGGATGCCTCACTTTGTCCAGCTAACATTGAGAAATGGCAGCATTTCCTGACATTGAAATCCAACCATTACCGCTTGCGTACTTCCGCTCGTCCCCAGATCCCGGGACTTGCCTTCCAGCCCCACACTGGTGCAAGATGCTGGAGCAGGTACGGGGACAACACATCCAGAAGAGTCCCCTTCTTGGCTGTCCCATGGGTCATGATTTCAAGATACATCTTTGTTCCCTGAGACGACAAAGCAACATGACTCTGTTGGGGCCCGGACACAAATGCGTCCTTGAGAGAGCGTGTCTGAAATTTCTATTACTGGAATGTAGATTAAAAAGGCTTGCCGGGGCGAGCTGCTAAATCTTTACAAATGTTTAGGATAAAGCCTAAATGAGAAAAATATGTTCAACTAGGCTCTTTGTTTCTAACCAAACTGTGTTCTTAATTCTCTTCTACTGAAATGTAAGCGCTGAGACCCAAGCAGAGGGACTGCAGGCCAGATGCCAAAGACCTTGTTCTCAGGGGGCCATTTTTTCCTTCTCTCTCTCTCTTCCTCTCTTTCTCTCCCTCTCTCCCTCTCTCCCGCTCTCCCTCCTCCCGCCTTTTGTTCACGACAAGAAGGGCCAACACCTTGTGTGTAGTTTTAAAATAGTGCACCAACCAAGAGTCACAAACTACATCATTGTAATCATTATAGATGGAGGGGGAAACTTTGGTGGACTAAGAGGTTTGCCACCAAGGCAATGAAACAGAAACTAGTATGAAAAGAAAGCACATTGTGAGAAAAAATGACTCTATGGGATTTTTAAGTTGTGGAAGTATAGTGTATGTATAAAAATTGTACACATAGAAAGTGGGAGCTCAGTAAGCTTATGCTGAATTAGTACATGCACCCACCATCCAGGTCAAGAAATGATGTCACCCACACTCAGATGGCCTCTCTGTGACCTGTCCTATTGCTGCCATGATCCCCAGATTTTATTATCCAGTTTGTGTCGTCATCCATTTTCCCTAGAATTATAAGTGTGTGTTCGTTGGTGAATGGGTTTTCTCACATAAAATTCTGCTGGTGTAATTCATTCACATTATCGAAGGTCATGACGATTATTGCTAGTCTGCAGCAGAGAAGGGCAGGCCGCAGCCTACCATGTCTTGTTTCTGTTCCACTCACCAGCTGACAGCGGCTTTTATTTTTGTCATAAAAATAATAAATAAAAATAAGAACATGCAACAACACATGGCCTGAAAAAATCTATAGTATTTACCATCTGGCCTCATAGAGGATTTTTTTGTATGTCTCTACCACAACTTATGGATGCATTCTAATGCATTTTGGTGCATTCACTGATGTATTTCTGAAGAGTATATGCTCAGGGTAGAGTTATTGGGGTACAAGGTATACACAGATATAGTGGGTACGTCCTGTCACGCAGTTGTGCAAACTAACTTACCTTGTGGGGCTTGAGGGACACTGTTGTTCTACATCCTTGTCAACACTTGAGGTTGTCTTCTTCCCTTAGTCATTTTGGGCTCTGTGCAGTGGTATCTCTTTGGGGTTTTGGTTGATATTCACTGATGCCTCATGATGCTGAGCAAATATTCATGTGCTGAGCACTTACACGTTTTGTCTGTATTTTCCTGACTGGTACAATTTCATTATCAAATTCTTTGTTAGATCTAAAGTGTAAATATGTTGTTCTGCTCAGCCATTAGTATCAAATTCCCTAGTGATATTCTTTAATAAATAGACATTCTTAACTTTAATATAGCCTAATTTACCAGTTTTCCTTTATAATTTTTGCTTTTTGCATCCTAAGAAGTGTTCACCTACGTAACCCATGTCATAAAAACATCCCCCATATTTACTTCTAGAGGTTTTATTTACTGCTTACCTTTGAACTGCAGTTCATCTGAAATTGATTTCTTTGGATGGTATGAGATGGATGTTAAGAGTGCGTCCCCTATGAATAGCTAATGGGTCCAACAGGTCTTTTAGAAAAATAAATTCCCTCTTGTACTATACTGTCACTTTAGTCATAAATGACAGGACATGGGCAGGTGGGTTTCTGGTTACTGTCTTGCAGTGATCCTCAACCTCTCTGACACCAGGGGCCAGGTTAGTTGAGGACCACTCTCCCAAGCATGTGTGTGGGATGCTTGTTCTGCAGCAGGTTGGAGGAGCATTGTTTTGGAAGGGCAGTGGCCCTACCAGAGGAGTGGGAGCGACGCTTCACCTTCTGTCAATCAGCAGCAGCACTGGAACCTGATAGGAGCATGCTGATGGGAGGCGGAGCTTAGCTCACTGCTCAACTCCTGCTGGCCACCCATCTATTCTGTTAGCCTGGTCCTTCCAAGGCCACAGAAAGGTACTGGTCTGTGGTCCAGGATTGGAGACCCCTCGTGTATGGTTGGCAATTGAACTCAGGGCCTCCACATTAAGCTCTATCCTGAGACCTTTTTATTTTTTATGTTGAGGCAGGGTCTTGACGGCTGGGCTCAAACTTGGAATCCTCCTGCTTCATCCTACCTAAACACTGCAGTTACAGGTACGTGACCCCTGCATGCCCAGCTTCCGCTTCCTTCTCATTCTTCTAGGTTGCTTGGCACCTCTTGGCCCTTGTGCATTCCCGTGGAAATTCGTGGGCTCTGTATGTGTTCGGCGAATTGAGATTTTTATAGTTAAAACTTAATGTGCTATATCCTCTACTCACTTAGAGCTGCTTTAATTCCACTATATATCTTCTTGCAATTTTCAATTGCAGAAAAATTACACAATTTCCATTAAACTTGCTCCTGGTTATATGATATTTACTGATTCTGTTTTAAATAGTATCTTGTTAATTTTTTATTTTGTGATTGTTCCCGCTATATGAAAGTATAATTGATGATTGTTGATTGCATATTCAGTGGTCTTGCTAAATTCATTATGAAGTTTGTAGAGCATTCTTTTTATGAACATAGTTGTATAGCTGTAATGAATTACAGTTTTATAATCCTTGTTTCAAGTCTTACAGATTTTTCTCCTAACTCACTTGTGCTGGCCGTGTTATACAGTGCAATATTGGCTAGACTCAGCAATACTGAGCATCCTTTTTCAATTTTTGATCACAGGAATAAATGTTTCCAATGTCTCACCATTAAGCAGATTTCCTTTTTTAATTTCTAGCTTACTGTTTTTTTTTTAAATGAACAGACACTAAGTTTGAACAGATGCTTTGGATAAATCTGTTAAAATCATAATATGTATTTTTCTGCATCTATTCTGATAATAGGATATACATCAAGTGATTTTTTTTCAAATGTTCAACTAACATCACATTATTAGATACACCAATATCTTTGTGACATCACAATTTTTGTATGTTGTAGGATGCAATATGTTAATATTTTCTTTAGAGATTGTAAGAGAGCTGGCCTGACCTTTGTTTTAATTGTGGTTTTTTTTCTGGCTTTGTTCCTGGGTGTAGGCTGATTTCATAGAGCAAGCTGGGATAAATTTATTTCTTTTCTGTTCTCTGAAGAGTGTCAAGTTGGTATTTGTGGTGGTTTGGATCTAGAGTGCCCCCCCCCCCAAAAGTCTCACGTTGCTATGGATACTGTGTAGGGTTGGAAGGTCGGACCTGGCTGAGAGGGGTAGAGTTGTGGGCTTGACCTGGTGGGGTGTGTGCTGGTTCCACCTTTCTTCCTCCCAGTCTTTCTCTGTTCCACCATGTTGTAAGAACCTCTGCCTTAGGAACTCCAGTTCGAGCTCTAGCTGCAGTCCCACCATGTGATTCTACCATTTTCCAGCCACCCACCCATGGATAGAGACCTTCTGAACCTGTAAGCTACAATAAATCTTTCCTCCCTAAGTTGTGGATGTCAGGTATTGAGTCACAGTGTCACAATGGTGAGAAAGTAATTAAGACAGTATTATTTCTTCATTCCCATTTAGAATTACTCAACAATGACTGCACCTGGGCCTGAAGATTTCTTTGTAGAAAAACTTCAGTACTTAAGTTTCAAAACAGATTTATTGTGGTGAATTGATAGGCAAGAAATTGCACATATTTTAAGAAAATAATTGGATGAATTTGAGCATGCGTATGCTCCCTCATTCCTCATCCCTCACTTTATGTCATTTTAAATTATTTGCATTTTTCTCCAAATTTAGTAAAAGTGAAGTCATCCAGCTGGTTCACTTTTTCCATCTGTCTTTTCTTGGGGAGATGAAAGGGAGGGGACCCAAACTAAGACTTGAGGCTTGGACTGGTGCTGATGTGTCAGGACCTGACTCCTAGGTAGTAACCATTGGAGACATAGGAGTCCAGGGAGGACAGGTTGAAGACATGTGAGGTGTTGGCCAGTATTCTCTGGACAAAGGATGTTTGATGGGGGGGGGGGGGAGGTGGGCAATCTCTTTTTCTGGCTGCTCTGTGTCCCAGCTGGGTGAATATTTACAAGCTACATCTTCAAAATAAGCAAATGACTCACCAATCAAAAGTGAATGCTTTTCTTTGACAGTGTCACCTGGACTTAGGTTTCGTCTGGATAATGCACTCTGATTCCTTTGCTGTTTTCATCCTGCACTAGCCAGATGCCGGGAAATTATCCTGCCTGTATAGAATCTGGCAGATTCTCATCACTGTGGTAGCTGACATTTGTTTCAGGTCTTCTGAGAGACCAAAAAAAGGAATCAAAAGTTAATTTTTTTTCCCTCCCTGAAGCCATTGAAAGTGTAAATAGATCACAGAGTGATTTCTAACTTATTTCCTTTTTGAAACTTCCACTTTGCTCATTAAATTCTGTCAGAGGTAACATGGAACTGGTGATCAATAGAAGGTTTGAAAGCTTAAGTTTCCAAATGGCAAACAAGGCCAGACCCAGCAGCACAGGCCTGTCATCCCAGGACTGTGGGAAGTTGAGGAAGGATTGCCAAGTTGGAGTCCAGCCTGGACAACTTAGTAACTTAGCAAGACCCTATCTCAAAATCAAAAAATAAAAATGGGCTGGAGATACAGCTCAGTGAGAAGGCCCTAGGTTCAATCTCAAGCATTATTTTTTTAAAAAGGCAAACAAGCATTTCTAGTGATGGAAATACCTATTATACCAGCAAAGTCCACATATTTATGTATGTAATCTAAGTGGCAAGGTTCTGTATGTGTATATGTGCACATAAATATGTCCTCCCCTCAGGACCATTTCACCCCTTATTCTGTTTGTCTCTCCTCCACATAGAAGGGATACGTTCTTTGCATTCCTTTAGGAGGGAAACTGCAGATCACATTAACCAATTATTTATTGTCCAAATCACAGCAGTTCTGAGGAAGTGTAGAAAAGGCAGGTTACAAATGAGAGGATCCATAATAAACTGAACACCGTAAGGTCTGTTCCTACTCAAACATCCCTCTCCACTTAGCATCAGCCCCCTGAGTTACCACCAGTCAACATAGTTTTAGGCAGTGGAAGAGATATTTTTACTTCTCCCGCTGGATCCAACATCTCCCTCTCCATCCTGCTTTGTATCCTGGAGACTCCCATTTAGAATGTCATTATGGGCTCTGTGGCTGTCCGGGTTCCATTTGGGTTTGGCCAAAGTAGGAAGCCACCAGCAAGAGACCAGAAGAGCAGAGAGCAGTGAAATCAGGGTTACTGCATTCCCTGTTCTCTGTGCTGTGGGTCCTGGGAATGGGCTGTGGCCTTGACCTAATGGGCAGCCCCTCCCTGGCTTCCAGGTGGGGGCTGGGGACCAGAGGTGGCTGATAATGACTTCCTGCTGTTGCTAGCCCAGCTATCCTTCAGTGTCCTTTGTTGGTTCCCCCAACTCTGCCTAGCAGCAATTTTTTATAGTTTCTTTATTAAACGCTTCTCAGTTCCATGGTGTGAAGGAGTATGCCATCTGTTTCCTGCAGAGGACCCAGGCTGGTAGTTTGCCCTCCCCACATGTCAGAGGTAGGCAGGACTACGGACAGCAGATGCCAGTCAACCAGAGCAAGTTGATACTACACCCTGCCAGGAACGGCGGGTTTCACAAAGCAGAGAATAGTGATATTGGAGAATCGTGCAAATCACCCCACTCTCATCTTACTATATGATGTTCTTTGGCAGAATTTTTCTAGTAAAAAATTGACGATAAAATCAAGAAGTCACTGCAAAAAATTGAAAAAATATTTTTAATGTGAAACAGTTAAGTGTTGGATAAATGTGTTTTAATCTTTTTAAGGTTTTTTTTTTTTTGGTAAATAAAAGAAACACATTGTGGTTTTGTTTTGGGTTTAAAGAGACATTTTCTTTAGACTTATGACAAAACTCTGTGTGAAGTGAAAAATGTTGCAAGGAGCTCCCTGATCCTGTTGTCAGGGATGAAACCTTGGAAAGCCACCCAAGTAATACTCAGTTTGTCCCTCTTCCATCATTAGCACATCATTACTATTAGAGTGTACATTTCCAGTGCTACATGAGCTTACCTTCATCACTTCAGTCTATTTTGAAAGACAACGTCACAACACAACTTGGTACTCCTTTCTGGTGTGTCAAAATTTGATTCTTGCTTCTAGTGGTTTGAGGCTGTGTTTTTGCACAACCAATTACCTTTGGGTGCCGGGCCATCTGAATATCCTTGGAGGAGGTGCAGGCAGGCTGCCGAGGAAGAGGAGTATGTCTGCTCCTTACGAGGTTCTGAGGCTTCCATTCTAGGACATGAATTGACTTCTAGAACCCCATAGCTTAGACTTCTGGTTCTAGCGCCATCCCCTGCTAACCCTGACAGTCCCATCACAAAGTGGCCCTGAAACGTTGAGCCCAGGTTTCTGGCACATGACAAACACTTCATTCAGTTCTACTTCATATGTGGCTTTATTGACATAGTATTGGGTTCTCTAGGTTTTAAGCAGTCAATATGGCTGACATTGTTAAATGACAGTTCTCAAACATCAAATTTAAAGAATAAAACACTACTGAAACCTAAAAGAGAATATCTACTATTCAGAGACAATAGTACATAATTCATATAAAAATGTCAAGACAAGAAAAGTAATAAAAAAGTCATTGAGGAAAAACCCAAAGATAACAGAAGTTAAAGCAAATAAATTTATGAAGACAATAAAGGGAATCAGGGAAAATCCTTTTCTAAAGAGCAATTGTGAAGCAAAACATAAATTCACACAGAGCTTTAGACTTTTAACATGTAAATCAAAATGACAAATATTAAAATGAAAAGATACTCTTAGGGCAATGCTCAACATAAAAAGGTATATTATAGTATTTTTTGTTTATACAAGGTATTCAGTGTAAAATGTATTATAATTACATTGAAAAATGGAATCATTTTGTAAATTGTTGAAGGTATGATCAATAACATTAAAATTGGCAGAAACATGTTCCTCAAAACATAGCCTCAAAATACTGAAAGCAAACATTTCAAGACAAGGAGTAATTAAAAACTCTAGAATCGAGGTTATAGTAACCCACATGTCTCCAAGGTTAGAATGCCCAGATTGGGAAAAGTACCTCTTGGCTTCTGCATTTCGGGATGGTTTCCCAACCAATAAGCCCTCTTGGACCATAAAATCACCTGAGCCCTTGAGCCACCTTGGAGCTTAGGAATGCTCGAAACCTGAGATTGGACACTACTAGCCCTGGACTGCTTTTGCTGGGGCTTCTCAGGGAACAGTCGGAGCAGAGAGGATTCTGGGTTCCACATAACCCACAGTCCCTGATACCATACCAGTGAGAGATTACAAGGAGCTTCACTGGGCTCGTTTCCCTGCACGCTAGGACACTGAAAATGGAAATGTCTCCACCTGGACATCTGATTTAGTAGTCACTGAAACAGTGATCTGCAGCTGCTGTTAGGGAGCAGATAGGAACCCCCCCCACACAGGGTGCCCAAGCAACAAGTCTTGTGGTTGGAATCCTAGAGTCAGCAGCATGTCTAGGCCTCAGCCCTAAATCTCTTATCACTAAGAGTTTTGGAAACTTTTCTCTTTGTGGCAGATGTGCCCCTCCATGCTACCAATGCTTCTGACAATGCCACACCTACTGCAAATGAGGGTCGCATGATTACTTACACTAATTATGATGGTTACACTTTATTGTGACAACGTGATGGGCTTGTGAGTTGCCCAAGATATTGGTGTAGCACAGTCCTGAGTGTGTCACGGGCGTGGCCCTGGGATTTAGAGCTAGTTCCTGGCCCCTTCCTCTCTAGCTCTGTTATCCTGCCATGCTTCCCAGCTGCCCTGAGCTATGCAGTTTTGTCCAAGCATGTCCTTCTGCCATGGTGTCTGAGCTGCCTCAGTGCCAACTGAGTCCCCTTGAAGCGAGCACCAAAACAAACCTCTCCTGTTTTATGTTGTAGGCAGCAGATATTGTGCCCCAGTGATGGGAAAGCTGACCAATACACTACCATCAGAAAACTTCATTCAAACAAAAATCCATTCACATTTCATAGCTTATTCCAACAATGACTTTGTCCAGAAAAATAAAGAAAAATTGGTAGACTTCTAAATTTTAACTGTTATAGAATTTTGAATTTTTTTTAATCAATGCTTCAGTATATCATGTTTATTTGTTTAAATAGACTGTGTCATTGGCTAAATCAAATCATTGGAGGAAATTAGTCTCAAAAAGTCTTGCTTAGGAACTGGGCCTTAGCCTATTGCAAGGAAACTAAAAACAATATCCATGAACCCTTAGGATTTATTTTAAAAGATCAGTTTCTAGAAAAAGATTTCAACTACATAAGGCCAAGCAGTAAAAGAAATGGGACAGACACTCATAAAATATTAGTTCTCGTGCCAGACTGAAAGGCCCACGCCTACTTAGAGCTTGGCATGCCATATAAAATTTATTTTGGTCATGTAAGGTAGCTAAACCTACACGATATCAATTTAATGAATTTTTTTTTTTTTTTACTGGCTGACGTGCTTTAATAACATGTAGAGGTTCTTATCACTGTCCTGTTCCGCTGCTTCTCTGCGTCATTTGTATGCAAATTCTCTTGTATGCAACTTACTCTGGTAAATGTTACCAGTAGCTTAAGTGTCTCTGTAATTACATTCCATCCCTGTCTGCCCTATTTGCTTCTTACTGTATCACCACTGCCGAGTCTCTGCTTCAGATCCAGCCATGAATCACACGGCGGCTCAGGCAGCAGTCTTCCTTATAGGCGGTGGCCTGGCTGTACCGCCTCCCCTCCACTTCTCATCCGCTCTCACAGTGTCTTTCTGAACTGCCTGGGTGGCGTATGTCCTTTCTTTCCTTGTCTTTTTATCCTTCTTGGAGTCTTTTTTTTTTTTTTTAACTATGAGTCTCTTGGTTCCCTCACAGATACGTTATCCTGCTACCTTGGTTAGCGTTTTCGTGTTGCCCCCTCCCCACATGCTGGTTTGATTCATGCGATAGTAAAGGAGCAGGTGAAATGAATTTATATACATGTGTATATTTTGGGTTGTTTATGGTAAGGCTGAGAAATCTAATGAAAATTTCATGTGGGACAGTCGTGCCAGGAATAAACATAAACATTATGCTTATAGATTTAAGTGCAGATATAAACACAATGTGTATACCTGTCTTTATACATGCATATGAGTACATATGATTAAGACGTGTGTGTGTGAGAGAGAGAGAGTGATAGGCAGACAGACAGACAGAGACAGAGAGAGAGAGCAAGCCTACAGCATCGTGAACAGTAATGCCCGCATTTACCGTTCATTATCTGGCTCTGGGACATTTCTTAAACTTCTATTTTCCTCAACAAGAAAATGAGGATAAGAATAGCACCTATCTTAGGGTTGTCATGAGGATTCAATGAATTAATTCATGTAAAGTGTCTTTCGATGCATGATAAGCCTTCACAAATGTCAGCTATTTTTATTGTCAGATAGGATAAACAACAGATAAAGATATACACGTGGCAGACTACAAGTAGATTAGATCCTCATTCACTCAACCAAAATTCTTGGCCCCTGTGGACCATGAGATGTGAGCCTTGGGAGGGTTGCTGACAAGACAAAGAGTCCACTTGGGACTTTCCAATGGGGCCTCCTCCCTCTGGCCTGTCCTTCCTGGATCTCCTCACATCTGAGCAGGGCAGGTCACCAACATGTGGCCTGATTGGGAATGAGAAGAAAAGGGCCCTGTCAACATTGACCATCCTTCCTCACCTGTTTCTGCCCTGGATGCTCTCTTCACCCAGCAGAGATCCACACACACATCCGCACATAGCCCACAGGCCATTTCTGGCCTCGTTCCCTGTGAGTGCCACCAGCGCAGCCTTGTTTCCAGGGCCCCTTCAGATAAACCAAGCTATTTCCTGTTCTCTCATGCTCCTTCATGGAGCATAATATGGCTGCACGAGGCCCTTCTTGCAGGCTGATGGAACTCTGCACAGTGTGCTAGCTTTCCCTTGCTGTGACAAGATACCTGAGTTAAATCAATTTAAAAGAAGAAGAAAGGTTGGAGGAGACTTTAAAAAAATAGGAAGAAAAAAGCTGATTTTGACTCATAGCTTCAGAGATTTCAGTCATGTTCCTTTTGCCTTCTGCATTTGGGCCTGTGGCGAGGCAGAACGTTATGTTATGGGGGGGAGAGGATGCTGCTGATCAAAGCCACCCTCCTCCTGGCAGCCAGGAAGGAAGGAAGATGAAGAGAGGAGGTCAGGGCCGTAGTAGCCCTCCCCCACCAAAGGGCGTGCTCCCATTGACCTAAGTCCCTCCCTCAATGCACCACCTCTTAAAGCTTCCACCAGCTTCCAGTAGGGCCACACAGGCTGGTGACCAGCCCCACTTCGCATATCCAGACCCTAGCGGGGCATGACTGAGAGCAGCAGCCTCACACATAGCCCTCGCTGGGAGGAGAGGTGAAGCCAGCATTACCACGGAGAAGCAGGGCATGCTGGGAACAGGGGCAGAGCCCTGGTGCAAATTTTTTTCTGCTCTCCTGTGTCATCCTATCTCGCTCCCTGCAACAAATCATCCACAAGTACCACTTTTGTAAAGGGCTCACTGCCCACTTTGGTGGCCACCCTGCCCCTGTGGGATGATGGGTATTGTCCTGTCCATTTTTCAGGTTTGAAAACAGAAGCTCAAGGATGTTACAACTCATTGAAGGTTACATGAAGACGTAACAGAATTTGGACCTAAAACCTGATTTTCTTGACCCACTGTCTAATAAATACCCTTTGCATTCGTTTATTCACTCAACAAATAGTGGTTGAGAGCCTATTGTGTGCAGCAGGCCCTGCCCTGCAGAGACAGCCCTGGACAGGGCAGCTTCTCACCCACCGCACAGAGCCCCTGGTCTTGGCAGGAGACAGAGGAGGACATAATTGATCATAATGAAGTGCAGTGGGGGATGAGGCAGAGAAAGTACATTTATTAAACATCGTGCCAGATATTCCGCCAGAGGCTGGAAATAAATTCGAGCGAATGACACTGTGACCAACTCTGCTGACATTCCCTGTCAGATGCTCATGTGTCCAGCCATTTGCCTGAGGTGGACGGTGGGGCTGCCTATGGGGCCGGCGAGGATGCTCGCCCAGGCGAGCTCAGGCCAGGCTCTTCTGAATCCTTCTCGCCAGTGCAGGGACAGCATGGACGAGACGCAACCAGGTGTTCGGTACCACTGGAGGCAGGTGCTACTGGGTAGGCTATAGGAGGTAAGTTGGGGGAGGTGGAGCTTGCAGCGTGGCTGGAGAAGTTTCCAGAGGTTCTCATGCAGACAGATGGCAGAAAATGTGTTCTCAGAGTCCTGTTATGGTTGTACATTACATGATTCATTTTAAAATGACTATCTGCCTTATTAGAAATAGCTAGGTCTGCTTGGTATGAAACAAATCATTTTTATGAGGAATTTACAGGTTAATAAGGTAAATAAATGAATAGCCATAATGAGAATCTCCACCCCGTGCTATATTCTGTACATACACTGTGTCATTTAATTTCTAAATATCATTCTTCAAGGTGGTGGCTTATGGTTTAGTCTCTTTTGAGTTACTGTAAAAATACCTGAGGCTGGATGCTTTATAAACAAAAGAGGCTCTCTTAGCTCACAGTCCTGGAGATTCAAGAGTGTGCCACTGGTATCAGCTCTGACAGATGGCCTTAAAGGGTGGGAGCTTATGATAGAGAGGGGGCCATTATATGACAAGAAAGGAAGCAAGGGATCAGTCTGGGGGAAGGCATTAATAACAGCTCGCTGTAACAGTCACCAATTCCACAAGACAGTATTAATCGCTCCATAATCACATCCCACTCAGCCCCACCCCTTACAGTTTCTCCTACCTGTTAACCGAGTTTCCAGGCCTTGAATCTTTGGGTGGACAAATCCCTCTGAACTAGAGCAGGTGAGCATTATGTAGACAACATAACACAGTATCCCTTGCTCTATGTAAATGGTGGAGGCAGGATTCTAACTCAGGTCCTCTTGACAGCAGAGCCAAACCAACTACGGTACCATCCAACACGGTGCCAGGGCTGGCTCATACCAGTAATGAATTCTGCCCCAGGGAGGAGTAAAAAGGAAGGGTTTTCAGCATCTGTGGGGCCTTGGCAGGCAGCCAGTGGAAATAAAGGCCTCCCTGAAAGAGAAGAAGGTGTGGGCGAAGCAGAGGGACGTGGTGCAGCCTGCACATGCAAGAAGTCACCAGAGGTGCAGGACTATGAGGGACAAAAAGGGAAGTGGACAATGACCATGGCCAGAGGTGATGTTGCAGAGAGAGCAGAGGCCACTGTATCCAACCTCTCACCTGCCCAGTGCTGGACATTTGGCATTTTCTGGTGGGTGATGGGGAGCCACAGAGGACTTTAACTCCTGCAAAATAGAATTTGAAGATAGCTAGAAAATGGCATTGGAGTCTGTCAAATAAGAGAGGTTAGGAGGTCACGTGACTCCTATTTCTGATCTCGTCCCCTCTTCAGTATAACTGTCTGATGACACGTTTTCTGAAGATATATGATTAGTTACAAATGACACACTCTAGGACTGTGCTCATGCGCAATGCAGATTAAAGCCTGTGCTGAAAGTAAACGCAGAAAAGATGACGGAAAAACAAATGTGAGTCTTAGGATAAGATGGAGGTGATACTTGCACAGCCCTGAATGTTCTTGAAACCGTTGTATTGCACACTTGAAAATGGTTAAGTTGTGCAACTGTTACTTTGCTTAAAATATAAAAATAAAAAAATTAGTGTCATAGAGAAACGAAAGACTTCTCCTGCCTTCCCACACAACAGTGAGCTGTCTTGAGCTCGTGGGATGGGGGTGCATTGCCCCTTTGGGGTTAGGCCAGTGATGAGGAGCTCTGGAGTGAGGGCTTGGCTGGGCGAGGCAGAGGAGCGGTTCCACAGGTAGAAGTGACTGGGTCATAGTGACTGAGAATATTCTGGGAACTGAAATACAGGTAAGAAGTAGACTTTCCCCTTATGAGGGAGCTCATGTAGCTAATATGAGAAAAACTTCCCAGTGGCTGGCATAGGATTAGATGAGGAAATTTCTAGGTATTCCCAAAAATAAGTCTAGTTTGTGGTTAAGGATGACTGTGTTTTGGTTGAAGGCGATTTAGGATCAAGTCTGCGTTTGCAGAAGGCAGAATGAGGCAAACTCAGGAGCAGAGTGGGAAACCATGAAAGAGCTGGGAAGAGATTCACCAGCCACATGGTAAGGCACAAAGGGCCAGGGTCTCATTTTGACCATCAAAACCTAAGGGACTGGGGGACATTGTGGAGCAACAGCAGAGATTGGTAAATAGAAGGACATGGCTTGGCAAATAACATCTAGAGAGCAGAAGACACCACCCATGGAAATCATGAACTGGTTAACTGAACACAGATCCTGGGGAGAGACCCAAGAAGGCAATAGCCAAGGAATGGCAGCCTAACAATGAGCAAAATCACTTGACAAAACCGGTAGCCAGAGAGAACATTCTAGAAAGAAAGAAGTCATTAGCGTCAAACATTATGGGGGCTGGAGACTGGCAAACAAAACAGTTTTGAGAGTATCTTTGGCTTGGCTCCCTGGAATTGTTAGTGAAAGCCATTTCTGAGATGACTGAGTGGAAGGGAAAGATGTGTGCCAGAAGCCACTGCTATGGGCTGATGGGTGAGTGCAAGGTGAGGAGGTAAAAACCCTTCCAGAAGAGCATTGGATTCCTCCATGAGTGTGCTTCCTCCTTTCCCCGCGCACCTTTATCCTAGAAGTTCTGGAAAACTTGTTAAATCCAGAGGCAGGATGAGCCTTTGGACCTGAGGGCTTGGATGTCCAGATAAACTGGGAACCAGCAGAGGTTTGACAAGTCAAGCAGCCTTTTGAAATCAGTATCCACGATGACACAAAAGGATTCCAAAAGGAATCTGCCTGGGGGAGGGAGTGGTGGCAAGGACCCCCTCCTTTGGCCCCCAGGACTCCTTGTTCTTGTTCTTGTCAGGAGGTCTGATCGACTTCACCCCACAGCTGGTGCGAGGTGGCCGGTTGGGTGTCTGGTTGAGTCATTCGCCTCCACACTTTCACATCCTCTATCAACACCTGCACACTTGGGTGGCGACCACACATGCACTTCCTGTTTGTACAGAAAGTGCCATTCAGAAAGCTTACGGATTAAAAGGGAGCCTTACACGGCGTTGGGAGAAAGAAGGTGGACAATTTATTTGGGAGAGAAAGAAAAGGAGCAAGTGAATTAAGAGGTAAGGTGGAGCTGGAAAGGTCTGAGCTGCTTGGGCTTGCCCCGGGTGGGCCTGGTGTCCATTGGGGTGGGACTCCGAGGAAGGGGACTGTGTTTCTCAGGGCTGGCAGCAAGGAGCATTCCCACCAGCCCAGTAGAGATAACCCAGCCCCAGGGAACCGCTGGATAGAGTGAGAAGACAAAGTGGAACGAGAGCAGGGCAGGTCACAGGTTTCATGTGTGGGCATGTAAAGAGGACTCCACCTAGATGTGAACATGCACACAGTTGGGGTGCTAGTTTGGCACAGGCCCTCAAGGAGTCTGAACCTCCTACAGGCCGTTAGCTAGAATACAAGAAAGAAACTCTTGGCTTGGCAAATAACATGAATCTCTGAATGGCCTCGGGGAGTGATCTCATGAGGACAGGGTGGAAGTAGTCTAGTGTAAGGCCACCATCGCTTTTGCATGGGTGACTTGAAGGCGTGAGCTTCTCACTGAGGAAGCTAGCATCATTATGTCTATGTTTCCTGAAGAGCACGTGGGTAAACTGTATGTGTATGTGAGTGTTATGCTTGAAAATTACAGTGAATATATAATTTTTTAAAAAATTTAGTGCAGTGAGATACACACTATCACTAATCCTGCTCAAAGTACTCCTCTCACTTGGGATGCCCTTGTCCCATAACCCATGCCATTTTCTGAAGAAGTTCTGGAAATCCTCTTTAATGAGTATCTGTAATTGTTCTATCATGGCTGCCTCAATGTCCTAAACCAATCAAACCATTTACCTTTCATGGTCATTTTGACTTGGGGGAAGAGCCAGAAATTGCAGTGCTAGATCTGGTGACTAAGGTGAATGATAACACATAATAAATATTAATGAACCTGCTTTTCATCAGGTACATGTACTCACCACATTTTTGATCACCCTTAAAAGGCCACTCCCAAAAGAGGACTTTCAGAGCTGCTTCAGAAATGGCAGGAGTGATAGGATAAATGCATTTGAAGCGAGAGGGGATATTTTTCCTAGGATTAATGGCAGTGTGTCCTTTATGGTACAATTTTTTAAAAATTTGAACATTCACTGTATATGTTGACCACCTCTTCTATGTGCATGAGTGTACATGTCATAGGACACAAACCAGCTTAGTGATCATATTTATGAAACCAGACTAAACTAATCTCTAGACAAAGAATTTCTTTTTGATACTTGGTTTCCTTGCTGTTCAGATCTTATGAATATAAAAATAAATCTGTATATCCAAGAAGTCAGGACCAAAGGCTCATTTTATAGCCCCTTTTATTCAAAAGTGGGGAAATCAGGGTGGCTGAGGTAGTTTGGGACATGAGGTAGCGGTGGGAATGGCCCAAAACCAAATGTCCCCAATAATGATATGCTGGTAACCTCGTCCTTTGAGTGTCAGTTACAGAAACTCAGCAACCGATTTTTAAAATGCTTTCATCGGAAGCATTTGCTCCTTGGTATCAGTTTATGGGTTCTCTACCTAGACAGATACTTTGCTTTTCTTAGGACTGTCAACGTTTCCTGTCTCACTGCTTAAGTGAGATTTGTACAGCGAAAGTAACTCGAACAGTAATCTGAGGGGTTTGTTTTGGTTTTGGTCAATTGCTTTTCCCTGTTCCGAGTATTACAGGCACTAGGTGTTTAGTTGGGTCATGTATATTTGTAATTTGTGTGTAGAAAGTGAAAACAATGTTGTTCTTTTGCTGTAGACTTTTGGACTTGAAATTCCAACTGTAGCAAAACAGCTTTGGGCAAGTCACTGAGCCTCTCAGGGCACCGGAGGTCCTGCATCTGTATAATGGGCACAATAAATGTTCACCCCATAATGATCCAATATCGTCAAGCGCTTAGAGAGCACCTGGCACGCTGAAAGGCTCAGTAAGTAGGAGACACCAGTGGTGGCTACGTCGCTAGCTTTCATGCAGTTAGGCTGTTGAATGGGAAAGGAAACGGTGGGAGTTTGGTAAGATAGAGGGCAAGAAGGGGGGTGTGAACCATGGGTCTAGGACACACTGAAGGCCACAGCAATGACACCACAGCCTCCACACGTCAGGAGGATCGTGAACCGAAGGCAGTGAAAGGAGCCCAGGGTGCCCTTCCTCGTGAGCCCCGCTTGTGGGAGAAGCAAGCAGGGATCCCTGGGCTCCATCACAAGGGCTCACACACCTATATGTCCATGTGCAAAGCATCCTTGAGATGCGTGTAACCAAGACGAGAGAGTAATAGTGCCTAATATGTTCAGTGCCTCCCATGAATAAAGCACAGCCTGCAGTGTCGTGCATGGATTCTCTCACTGTACTGCGCTGAGCCATTGTCAATGTTCCTGTGTTAGAGAAGAGGTTACAGATGTCCTGAGGGAGCAGAACTCAGCAATGCGAAGCGACTCTCTCCATCCGTCCCGGCCCGGGGGGCCTGACACGTGGCCCCTAACGTGCGGGTTTAGCGGTGATAATGCATGACCAGTGAGGAAGGCCAATCTCAAAGAATTTGTTCAAATAAGTTTAAAGTCACAATGAAAGATGAAAGTATGCCAGGGAGCTAGCTGCTGATTCCTAGACCTTTGTTCTGCACCACCTTACAGGAGAGGAGTCTCTAGTCTGACCCCTAGTGGCCAGCGACAGGAACCTCTGGCAAATGTTTTCCACAGTTCGTTTTCTTTGTCTGTAAAGTGGGTACAGCAACATCCTACCGCACGGTGTGCAGGGTATTACGCAGGTTCAAGGAGGCTGCACATATAAAATGCTTTATGCTACTTTTTATTCAAAGGAGGAAAGAGAGTTGGAAACTGTTTTCAGTAAAGGCAAGTTAAAAGGAAAGAAAAAGTGTAAATCATATTTATTTATTTATTTATTTACTTATTTATTTATTTTGAGACAAGAGCTTGCTCTGTAGTCCAGACTGCTCCCAAACTCAGTATATAGTCCAGGCTGGCCTCACGGCAATCCTCCCACCTCAGCCTCCCAAGGACTGAGATTACAGGCATGCACCACTGGATATGTTCATTCTTAATGACATGTGTCCAACTATGATTTAACGTGTCCCTATCAAGTGGCCCCTTTGCGCTGAGTGGTACTGACGTTCTGTCACTTTAGGCATTCCCATATATGAAAACTTAGTTTGTTGCCACCAACTTTTGGACGTGACAATTTAAACTGCAGGAGCTCCGCGTCTACAGATTCTGTGACCTGATCATCCTCTCATCTGTCATTTCTCACTGTGGCTTTTATTTGCCTTTCCTTGATCATTAGTGAGTCAATTCCCAAAGTTTTAAAATACAGTTTTGAAAAATAACAAAAAACCATCACTCTTGTCTAACAAACGGTCCCAATACGTGTTCCTTCGAAAGTGAAATAGCACCACTTCCCTGCTGATGAAAATAGAAGCAGGTGTCTGTGTGCAAATATAAACCTATTAAAAAGCATCTTGCTGTCAAATATCCCTCTTTACAGTTTTTATCTGGACTAGAAATGGTGGCTGTAATGAATACAGGACAAGTCAACTCCTGCAATAACTAATAAACATGACAATTTGATTTATGGCTGCTCTTCCATTCGGGCCTGTTGACAGATTTTACTTTATGGAAAAATTACCATAGTTTAAATCTCTATCATATGGCACTTAATTCAATCGACAATATGTTACCAATTAGATCCTGCTTAAACTCCCATCAGCCAGCAGACCACGGAACATGTTAACTAGGATGACAATCAGATAACTAGTAAAATGTTTAGTGGCAGCTTTCTGGGGCCAAGAAGCCAGGCGGAGATGATGGATAGTAAGGAAAGAAAGGGCAAGTAGAACATTTATTTTTTTCCCCATCTTGAAAATTGAAATAGTTTCAAGGTCTCCTAAAAGCACACAAAGAGTTTCCGTTTGAGTTGATAGTTGGACACATTGATATTCACCACTCTTCTTCGGCCTCTCCATTCCCCAGCTCCCTTTGGTGGTAAATTTGTGAGCTAAAAGGCATTTGACTTTGAAAAGTGGGTTTTAGTCATTTCTTTGACAACTCTAAGAGATCAAATGACCTGCCCACAAGCCCACAGCTAGATGTGGGACTCAAACCTGGATTCCAGAATCTAAAACCTTCCACAACAGCTTCAGGAGGACCTGGCTGTAGGAAGCATAGTAGCAGAATGTGTGGGCTTGTTTAAATAGAATCCCTTTCCTCTTGAATGCCACTTCGTGTGTGTGAGTGTGTGCATACGGGTGTGTATATTTGAGATAATATGTATATACGACTGTGTGCATGGGGCTGTGAGTGCATTTGGCAGACCTGACTCTTGCTACCTTTATGATCTCTGCATATACCTGAGTATGTGTATGTGAAAGAGAGAGGAGAGGGAGAGACAGATGAGAGAGAGAGAGAGAGAGAGAGAGTATGTGTCTGTGTGTGTGTGTTTGCGCGCATGCCCTAGGCACACACAACCTTGAGGAATACAGCAGAGAGGAAAGTTAGGGGCTCAGAGAAAAAACATCCCAGATGTTATGATTTTGCCTGGGCTGTCCCTGTTTTTGAATGCCATGACAATATTTTCTGAAGGAAAGATCAAAGGACATATGGTCTGACTCATGGGCTAACAAAGAGAAAAATATTTGAAATGAGGAGTATCTGGAACATTCTGAGATGTGTGTCTACACACATCCCCAGAGCACCTGGGAATCACAGAGTTCTTGGGGAAGCACTATGGAATTCTAACATTAAAACCCCACCCTCCAAACCGGGAATGCTTTTACTAGCAGAAATTGGGACAGTTTCCATACACCAGTTATATAATTCCGTATCTGTGAGACCTTGTGCCCATGAAATTAACAAAGATATTGGAATCTGTTGCATCCTCTGTAAGGTCGTTAGAAATAACAATAGAATGTTTTTCATGTATAGATTTCTTCTGGCAAAAATAACCAGTAAGAAAATACAAGGGATGTATAATGTTTGAAAGCCACTAATATGGAAAAGAATGTAAGAGGAAACATGTAAAACCCATGTGGGGGAAAAAATCTACAAAATCTACTTAAGGGCCGTAAAACATATAAATGGGAACACATACCATGCGGGAGGCTCGGTATCAATTCTCACCAAACTAATTTATATGTAAAAAATCAAATTAAAATTCCCATGCAGTTAGGGAGAGAGGGGGACTTGATAAAATTCCAATCTAAAATTCCTAACGAATTATAGATAAAAATAGTCAGGATGCTTTTGAAAAGGGAAGAGAAGAGTAGGCGTGGTGCTTGCCTTGTCGAATATATGAGGGTTGGTGGTCACACCGGTCCAGGTGGAAGAACGAATCAATGTGAAAGAGCCAGGGGAAATGAAAGCCCATTCTCACACACATGTACAAATTTAGGATATGAGAAAAGCCACCTTCCAATCAATAAGATCAAAATATCCAGTGAATGCCTAAATTTTGAAAGTTTATTACAGTAAAAGACCCAATGTCACTAATCCCCCTCAAAATACTCCCCTTTGCTCCAAACACATCCCATCATTCTTGCCACTTTCTGAAGCACATCTGCAAGTCTTTTTTGTCTTCATGAGGCAGGCTCAAAAATATGGTGAATGCCAATGCCCATGCCTTCTACCACCAGCAGTGTGTTATTCACCAGATCAGGCATTATGCAGCTTTGGGCTGGAGATATTTTGATTCTACCTTATACATTTTCCATCCTGATGGGTGCAAGTCAGTGTCTCATCGTGAAAGAGCACATTGCCACGACTGTCTTTAGGAAATACCAGCCACTCCATTTGCCCAATGCAAAATGCAGAACTCTTACTGGGGAATCCATAGCCTGACTTGTCCCACCTCTGACCTCTTTCACTACCATCTCCCCTAAATTCTGCTGCCGCGTCTGTAGAGCGGCCATTTTGGCATGTCTTCGACACTCCACCTCAAGGCTTTGTACTTGCTGTTCCCTGTTGCTTAGAGCTCTTGTTTGGATGCCTACACCTCAGCCCCATGCCACGATTTCAGAGAGATCTTCTCCGACCCCTTCACATAAAATAGCCATCCTGGCCCCCTGTCACCACTGCATTTAGCACCACCTAACGAATGTATTTAGCTGTCATTGCTTGTTCATTCCAATTAGACTGTAAATTTCCTCTTGTTTCCCAACGATCCAGAAAATGTCTGTTCATGGCGGATTCTAGAGAAAAATCTTTGTTGGATGAATAATTTTTCAGTGAATTATAACTGGGACACTATTATGAGTTGTAGGGAGGAGAGTAAAACTGGATACACAGCTAACACATCAAACCAAAGTAAATTCTAGAAGTATCTTAATATATAATACAAGTAGGCTTGAGAATTACTAGGGGAAAAATAGGGTGCATAGGAAATGATCTGGAGTTAAGATAGATTTTTGTAAGCCTGATAGTAAGTAGATAAACCATAAATAAAAAATAGATGCAACTCTATCAAAGAAATTCCACAAAAGAATAAAAAAGATGAATTGCAAGCTTGGAAAAATACTTCAGTATAAAATGAGAGGTTGAAATCTTTACTTTATAAAGACCCCCCCCCCCCGTCAGATAAATTCAGAAAGAAATACAAATAGGCATTTGTAAAGACAAATTTTACTTCACCACTAAGCCAAAGGTACACACCGACATTCTACAATATTGGCACAATTTAAAAATTGTGGCTGAAAAGTGCATATATTTTATAAAAATCTTTGTATGAACGCAAGTTGATGTAAATTTTCCTATTGACAATCACCTGTTGCTACCAAAAGTTTCACTTAAGAACTAGAGATTTCTCCTAACAGAAATATGTACAAACACATTGATTGCAATATTTTATCATAGCATAAACATGGAGATAAGGTAAGTACCTAAAGATGGAAGGTGCAGAACTTGGAACTTTCCACTGAAGAGTGTGAGCATGTGGCAAGACGGCCCTCTGTCTGAGCAGGTGGAGTACACAGTAGCCCCATGAAGCAGGAACTCTGGCTTCGTTGGCACCTTTGTTTACTTGCTGCGTGGTGGTAGACAAGCTATCCTGTTCTCTAGAAAGGCATGGCAAGCAATTCAGTGAGTCGACATGTGTACCTTTCTTACCACAGTGTAGGAAATATAGTAGGAACTCACTAGATATCAGAATTTAATACTCATATGTCTTAGTTGCTTTCTCGTTGCTGTGACTAAATAACCAACATCAACAACTTAGGGAGGAAAGATTTATTGTAGCTTACAGTTTTAGAAGGTCACAGTCCATTCATAGGTGGCAGCTGGAAAAATGGTGGAAGCACATGGCAGGGCTGGAGTGGGGGCAGGGCCAGAGCTAGAGCTCCAGCAGCAGAGACCCTCATGACATGGCGGTACAGAGAGAGTTTGGGAGGAAGGGCAGAACCAGCACACACTCCTAGCCCAAGCACTCACCCCTTCCAGCCAGGCCACACCTTCCAGCCCTGCATAGTATCCATAGGAACATGAAGCTTTTGGGGGGCATTCCCACTCCAAACCACAACATCATATTGTCTTCTAAAGTCATGAATGCCAAATAGAATTTGAAAATATCTATCCTTTTTCTCATTGGTTCATTTTTTTGGGGGTGCCCATGTTACCCTACATTCAAGGATGCCCTCTGCTTTCTTCTACCATTAGAGTCATGAAGGTAACACCAAAGAGTGCTGCTGGAACTAAGTGTCCCAGGAAAACCACACTCACCTCAGATGAGTAATGCTCAGCTGAAAATCATATGCATTTGTGTAACAGAGGGGTTGAGGAAAGTGCCGTAGACACATGGAGCCAAACCCACCACGTCCCAGGGGATGACTTGCACAAGCTTAGCAGCCTGCCCTGTTCTGGAGTTCATCTTTATTCTTTTTTTAAAAAAATAGCATATTTATGATCTGGGGCTAGAGATGCACAGAGCTGAAAATATTGCCATGGAATTCTGGCCATTAATTTTATGAGTCGATTATTTTTAGTCTTTACTGTTGTCTGGCCTGCAATTATATTTTTGTACTTTAGGAAAGGTTTTGACAATCTTTGTTTTGAAAATAGGGAGTATGAGCTTAACCTCGTTGGCTGGTGAAGGTCCTCTGCCATCTACTCTTGAGTTCACCTGTGCCTCAGTTGAGCTTTCCCAGGATGTCTCACTGTCCCATGGAAGCTGGGACCGCTTCCCTATACAATGCATCACAAACCCCCAAGGTGGGTGTGTCCACCTCTGGCCCACCATTTTTTTGTCCTCATTTTTTTGAGTGATGAAGAACTGTCTTGGGTCACGTAAATATATAGAATATAAACAATGTACTGTATATATTAAAACTTCTTTTTCAGTTCTTTTTAAATTATAACATTTCCCCCCATTTTATTGATACGTATAAGCACAAAATTTAAGGTTTACAATGAAGTTGAGCATTTTGTGCACATACATATCTTGTCAAGGTGACAAGGACTTTCCCACTCTCCTTTTGTCCCTCCCCTAAATTATAACATTTTTAAAAATCAAGGGCAAAAATACAGTAGACTGCAGGTTGAATGTGCCTTTTAGAAAAACTTTGGAGAACTTGGTACTTCTGAGGTTTTCTGGACATCCATACTTGAAACTACTCCTAGGGACCTGGGGGATTTTATTTCTGAGCATCATGCACACACACTGGGCACTTTCCTGACAAGTGGACAGGCAGCGAGGGATCTGCCCACAGGTGCCAGGCTGGGGATTACAGTTCAGCCCACACTCCACTGACCTAGAGAAAAGGACACCTCTTCTAACTCTCACAAGATCATTAACACCCAACCGAGCCCTGTGTCCCGGGGTGCACTCTGGGGGCAGGTGTCTCTTCTGCACATACATAGGCTTGACTAAAGGGAGGGGCTGCAGGAGTCTGAGGAGCAGACAGAGCAAGCTTGGGTGGAAATTGCTCACAGAGCGTTTCTGAGCACCTGCAGATGACATCAGCAAGCTGAGAACCTAGCTTTAGATTCCATGAACACTAAAGGTATTGATGAACTTCTAGAAACTTCATGCATCCTACCCAAGTTTTACTCATTTTGTTCTATGTGCTACATATTCTTGACTAATGGGGAGGGAGGGATGTGCCTTTTTTCATGAACAGTACATGTTGTAATTGGCAGAACTACGTAGAGACCAAATGTGAAGAGTAAGACCCAGGCTCAAATCCCTGCTGAACCTCCTAGCTTAAAATAATATTAGCCTTCAAGCACTTCCCGCATGCCAAGTGCTGGAAGCTGTGTGACAATGGGCACATTTTTTCTGTCTTTAGTTTCAATGTACACTTTAGTTAAAATAGGGATCATAATACATCTCTCATCTGGGTTGTTAGAAGGAATTAATGAGGCTTATGCAGTGCACTTGGAGTGCTTGGGACATACTAAGCACTCAGTAAGGAGCAGCTATTTATTATTATTATTATTTAGATATTGGACCTGCATGAACTTCAGCACACCAATCACTTGGAGAACAAGTAAATTAGAAGTATTACAAAGAGGGTTAATGCCTCAGCCTGGTGGAGCATTTTGTGAATCACAATAGTAATTTTCTAAATGGCCCCAAGTAACCTGGGAAAGAGCATCCATGTGGCCCAGCTTCACTGAGTTCCCAGAGAGTAAATTGCCCATTAGAATGGCCTGGCTATTACTAGCTCATAATGTGGACTGTTTTTTACATACACACACACGCTTAGTTATAAGACAATTGCCAAGAAAACTACTAGGCTGGTGTTTTTGCCTAAAGAGCCAAGCTTTTTTTTTTTCCTCCTGGAGCAAAGTGTCGAATATATGATTTAGATTTATATTCAGGAGGTTGTTTATATGAGGAAGCATCAATCTAGAGTAATTGGCAGGTGGATACACAGTCAGTGCTATGATGACACCCTGCCCATGATTCTGGAGAGAGAAGGAATCATTAGGGATTCTGCTTTCAGAATCCTATCAAAACAGATCCTTTGGTTTGATGAGGAGGTTAACGCTAAGTTTGTGTATGATGACAACGTGGATGACATCATGGGGACTCTGAGTGATGGCCAGTCCTGTTAGCTATGGGCTTAGGTGAGAACAGCTGCTGTCCTCACAGCTACATGCAGCCTGCTCATTCCTGGCTGGACGTAGTGGGCAACTAAATGTCTCAGCACTGAGATCTTAGAGGTCATCCATCCCAACCACACTCTACTTTCCCAGCTTGTCATTGATTCTGTCCCACTATTTCTGGCAACAGAAGCCCTCATGCTCTCCACAGGGCCCTGCCTTTCTCAAAGAGCTGCAATTATTTGGGACTCCTTCATTTCACCCTGAGGTCAGCCTCTCTGGGATGCTAACCCTGGAGTCTTATGTTGCCCGCTGGTGTCATAGTGGATAAATCTAAGACTATGAGATTGATGGAGGCAATTATGACAGGTCATAATTCTCTGTACCCAAAGCTTCCTCTGGGCCAGATAACAATAACTAACATTTATTAGTCTCTGGTGGTGTGAGCTAGAAGGGAAGGCTCTGGAAAATGTGTGGCTTGAATTATGGAATTAGCCTTCCCCAAGTGGGTGACTCTGGTCTCCTCATAGACCACAAAGATAATGGGCAGTCTTGAGAGTCTGTCCAATGTGAATGGGCTTTGAGGAGACAGAGACAGAGAAAAGAGAGATAGGTTAACAGGGTTGAAGACTGATTTCAGGGAAGCTTCCAGCTGAGAAGGGCATTCAGGAAGATGGATGAAGCTCTCCATACGCCATGAAAACCACCTTTCCAACCTGTGCCAGCTCCTGTCTAAGGTGCACGGCATCTGGAGGCACCCTACACCTCAGCCCCTGGTCAGAGTGGACCCTGTTTGGGAGTCCTTGTCAGTCCTGCTTTATGCAGATGCTTCGAGCATTGGCTGGGAAATGGGCAGTGGGTGAGGCTCAGAGGCAATGTGGAACAAGGCGGCAGGGGAACTGGTGCCAGGAAGTCCACAGGAAGTGCCCTCAGGAGTCAGAAGACCCAGCCTGGCTCCAGCTGTGGTACCCAACATCCTCATGGGCTTAGGAAAATGGCTTTGACCTCCTGAGCCCCAGGTCCTTACCTACTCACTACCCCTCCCTCATCAGAGCAGTGATGGCAGAATCCACCAAGACAACAGAAGCACATGACAACATGGGTCCCACTGAAGTGACAGGGCAGGAACAAGACTGAACATCCTTATTAAAATAAGCAAAATGCAGGTCATGATCCTAGGTTTTCTGAACAGCTGCGTCTCAGACACTCAACATCTGTGCCATTGTGCACTTTTCCTCCAGCTGGACGGACTGTGACTGCAGACTCAGGTCCTAGAGATGACGGGATGATGGATAGAGTGGTGCCACCTCGCAGAAGTGCCACCAACGTGCCTGTAGCCTCCAGGAACAGCCTGACAGCTCAGTGAAGCGCATTTATATGCATCAGCCCTGTTTTCATCTTAGACTTTAAACAACTTTAATTAATAATACCCTCCTTCCTCCACGTGTCAACACAACTCCATCTTTTCATTTCGAAAGAGCTTAAATAAATATAGAAATAAAATATTCAATGATTGGAAACAGAAATGAGAAAATATAATTGATTTGAGAGGCTTTTGCTACAAAAATTCCCCGGGGCTGCTGACTACATTTTATTAAAACACACACACGCACACACACACACACACACACACACACACACACACACACACACACTTATATTTCTAACGTTTTCTTATGCGATAATTTTGAGTTCCTCAGGGGGGAAATAGTATTATTGAAAGAAAAATAATTATGACAAGTGTTAAAGATTAGTGAGCTGGATTCCCCTGGTGGGCCACCAACATCTTGGGACTAAGTTAAGTGCCTTTGAAAACGACGTGAACTCTTGTCATTGAGGAAATTACTGCTTTGATGCACTAACAAGGACCCTAGTGGGTTGGAAGAGTTAATTCAGTTTCCCAGAGCTTGGAGTGGAATCCCTGTGTGGCATTTGTGCTCTGAGAGAATTTGGATCTGTGCTCATCCACGTCTATTTCTGTATTCTAAGAATGGGCACTTCTTCAAGAGTGGAGAACGTATCTTCACAAGGATCATTGGCAGCTGGCCCAGCCCGTGCTCCTGAGAGCCCAGTAAACATCCCTGGTTTCTTGAATAGAGTGTGCTTTGCCACTGATCAATGCCCAGATTGTCCTGATAATGTGTCTCGGCCTCCCTGCTCACACGGCGTCACAACTTCTCAGCAGCACCGGTACCCTGGTGGTGAGAAAACACAGTCATTTCTACAGTACTCATCGAGCACCTTGTCCACTGGAAGCCAGATGCAGAAGCCAGATTGGGCTGTCAAGTTGGCGGCCTTCTGCTCAGTTGTCAGTAACTCAATGTGATTAGATAAGATAAATCAAATCCAAAGGCCCAGTGCTTTCCCAGTGGGCTGGGTACAGAGAGCTGCAGCAACTCCGGTCTCAGGGGCACACACAAAGCATTTCTGGGGCAATTCATCAGTGTCATCCATGTGGCCTACAGAGCCCTTGTAGGCTTGGCCTCTGCCTCTTACTCCAGACTCACTGTAGTCAGCTCCAGCCACTTGCGTCCTCTTTCCACTGCAAGTCTTCACACTGTCTGTCCCCTTATCCTGGAAGACCTTGGTTCTCCATCTGACTGATTATTCCCTTAGACTTCCCTTTCCTCCATATAACAACTCCCATTGGGGGATGCTCCATTTGCCTCTTCATCAAAATAAAGCTTTTAAAGAAAAGAACAAAGGTAAGAAACACAGAGATAGTTTGTCAAGAGGGAAGCAGATGTAGGGGTGGTAAAGCATAAATGATTAATATATCATATGTTAATTCACTGATTGACCAAGTCGAATATAAAATATACACTAATACGAGGCATAATTTTGGGGAAAACTTTTCCCCAGTAACTACTTTGGCTTTCCTCTCCTCACTTCCAATACCATATCCCGTCATCCATTTTTTTCCCACTCATCATCTGTTAAGTGGGTTGCTGGACCCTGAATACTTCTAGGCACTGGGAGAAAGAAGTTGAACAAATGAGATAGTCATGATCTCTGCTCTGGGTGGGGGGGGGGTTGTATTTCCACCTTTTCTTATTGTTTGGCTCCATGTAGACATCATGCTTCTACCACCTTCATGCTTCTACCAACCACAGATCCTATTTAGAGAGTTTTCGAGATGAACATTGATGAATAAACTGAATAATACTGCTGGTCTCCTCCAAGATTCCTGGACATTCCCAGTCCCTAACATTTACATTGTTAGCTTTGTTCTTCTTGTGTTGATATTAGTAATTTAATGTATTATACTAAATCACTACTTCTCTTTTCATCAACTCTTGGTTATATCTCTCTTGATCCCTCACTTTAAAAGATAACCCTATTGGTACTCTCTCCTCCTAGCCTCCATCCCCAGCTTTCATGTAGTGTGCAACTATTTTTTTGTCAGGTAAATATGTACTTTTTAATTTGTCTTGAAGTTGCAAGCAAGCCATGCACCAGGAGTATGTTCTTTTTAGTAAGTTTCATATCAGGTAAGGTTCCCAGAATCATCCATGGAATTTCTGTTTTTACACTCTAATAGTCTTACATTTTAGTTTGCTGTATTTATAAATTATGGCCTTGTGATGGACTTCGGTTTATTATATATTATTCCACCTGATGGTCAGAGCATCCAACTGATGTTGTTTTTCTTATTCTATGTGCTTTTGTGATTAACGTCCCCCAAGTCAGTCTCCGTTTTCCCTAGAGATCTCTATTCCTGAATCCCATCCCCCACTGCTATTCCATCTGTCCTGGTGACACATGATGCCATGTTCCAAATTTTTTTTCTCTTGCTATTAGGGGGTCACGGTTGTAACCACAGTTTGTTGGACTCCACAACTTCCATCTTATTCCACTGTTGTTTTTCTGGAATATATCTTCAAACACTGTCTTAGTTACTTTTTCATTGCTGTGACAGAATATTCAACATCAACAGATTAAGGGAGGAAGGATTTATTTAGCTTACAGTTTCAGAAAGTCTCTGTCCACTCATGGGTGGCTGGCAATGGTGGAAGCACATGGTAAAGACCTAGCTGGAGGAAGCTGTTCACAGAATGGCAAGCAGGAAGCCCAGTGAGGGAGGAAGGGCAGAACTAGTATATACCCTTCCAGGTCCTGCCCCAGTACTCTGCCCCTTCTAGGTCAAGCCCCAGTGTTTCACCTCTTTCAGGTTAAGTTTCAGTACTCTGCCCCTTTCAGGTCACATTCACAGCAATGTGCCACATACCTATAATCTACTACATATCCCTAATCCACCACACTCCTGTAATCCACCCCTCTGACCAGGCCTCACCTCTTGACAACACATGGTTCCGTAGGTATTCCACAACATCCAAATACATGAGGCTTTTGGGTAACATTCCAGATTCAAACCGTAACATTCCACCCCAGGTCCCCCAAAGGCTCACCTCCTTATACAAAATGCATTTAGTCCTTCTCAAAGAGTTATCAAAGTTTTGACAATTCCACCACTGCTCCAAAGTCCAAGTCATGTCTCCTCTGAGACTCAAGACAAACTTAGCTGTGAGCTCCTGTGAAAAATCAAAGCAAAGTTAAATAATTCCAATACACATGGTTCAGGGTAAGCATTCCCATTTCAAAAGGGAGGAACAGGAGGATAGAAATCAACCAGAACAAAACAAGTTCTAAACCTAGCAGAGTAAGGATTGAAGATTGTATAGCTCTGTTAAATGTTGTGGTTCTGTGTTCAGCACTTGAGGTAAACTGTAGTGAGAGGTGAGCTGCCAGAGGCCCTGCTCCTACACCGTTGCCTCTGGCTGCAATCTCCACAGCTCCTCTTTTGGGCTCCACTCATAGTCTGTGGCCTTCAGCAGATGATTCACTTTTCCAGTGTCTCCAAATTTCTGGTGTCTCCATTGCACCTTAGGTTTCTTTTTCATAACTTCATGCATGCTCTCCCAGGGGCACACTGCCCAGCCTCCACAGCCTTCTTCTGAAATCTGGGTGGAAACCTCCATGAGCCCACAACTCTTTCATTCTGAGTTCCTGTGAAGCCAGTGCCACATGGATGACACCAAGGTCTGCCACCAGATTGGGCGGCAGTCTGGTCCCATAGGACCATGGCAGCCACAGTAGCCTCAAGCACCTGGATGGCTGAACTCTGGGTGACTGAACTCTGGCAAATACTTCCCTCTTTGGCTTTATAGCCTACCCTGGAGCAGTCTTTTCATATCAAAGTCTTTTGCTTTTCCACTCTCAGATAGGTAAATTGTGGGGTCATACTTATTCCTGAGCCACCCTCAAGGCATCTTTTATTTTTTTATAATCCTGATTCCAAGTAAGTACTTGGCTTCTTCTTAATGTTAATCTGTTTAACAACCATATGTTCTTCTGTCCCACCATGGCAGTCTGTTTCAGTCTGGCAAAATTGAAAACTTTTTATAACTTTTTCACCACCATTTTTTAATGCTTCTCAGTATAGAGCTGGTTGAAAGCTATGAGCAGTACCCATGTGATACCTGAACATTGGACTGGCTCAAAATTTCCTCCACCAGATTAAGTAGTCCACTGCCTTCAACTTCACCTTCAGGCAAAGTTCCAGGACAGGGGCAAATTTTGACACACTTTTGCTGAAACAGAGCACACATGTCTACCAGAGCACATGTCTAAACAGAGCACACGTGTCTAGACCAATTGTCAATAAATTCATCCTTCTTATGTGAAACTTCTTGAGACTGGCCTTTGCAATTTGAACTTCTCTTGGTATTCTGGTCTCCTAAGCTCTGACCAGAATCTCCCAATAACTTGTATCATAGCATTCTAAGGCTTCTCAAGCCAGCAACTTCAAACCTTTCCACACTCCTCCTGCAAACCAGTTTCAAAGGTTTACTAATCCACGTGATCAGGTAAAGTCACAGCAATGACCCTACTTCTCTAGTACCAATTTCTGTGTTATTTACTTTATGTTTTGTTGGCAGAATAGCTAGTATCCACAAATTAATGGAGGACTAATTTATTTAGCTCACAGTTTCAGTCTCAATCTATTCATGGGCGGCTGGCAATGGTGGAAGCACATGGTGGTAGACTAGCTGGAGGGAGCTGTTCACAGCATGGCAGGCAAGAAACCAAGTGAGGGAGGACGGGCAGGACTAGTATATACTCTTCCAATCCTGTCTCAGTCATCTGCCCCTTCTGGGTCAAGCCAAAGTATTCCATTCCTTTCAGGTTAGGCCCTAATAATCTGCTCCTTCCCAATCACACATATATTAGTGTGCCACACACTTGTATTCTACTACACACCACCAATTCAACACACACTGTAATCTCCTCCTCCTGACCAGGCTCCAGCTCTTAAAAGTGTATGGTTCCATAAGTATTCCACAAAGTCCAATTACAGGAGACTTTTGGGAGGCATTTCAGACCCAAACCGTAACAAATATCCCTAAGGAACAGGATATATGGAAAATAAAGCTCCTGAAATCTTTATGTCTGAAAACATTATTTTATCCTCAGATTTGATTGATATGATTGATAGCTGGCTGGGTCTAAGAGAATTTAATGTTTCTTTTTCCCTTACTATTGGCACTCTGACTCATCAAAGATGTGCTTACACATGGCTCTTTTTGTAATTGTTCTGGGCTCCTCAGAAAGCTCTTTAACTCTGAGGAATTTTGTTCTTTAGCTGTGGACATTTTTCTTCAAGTATTTCTGTTTTGTTGTTGTTTATATGTTTTTTATACTGGGGATAAAACCCAGGGCCAACACCTAAACCTTCTAAATTGATTTTTATGTTCTCTCACATAATTTTAAATTCTTTCATGTTTCTTCCCCTGAATTTTGAGAGTGAGTAGGATTCTTGGACTTAATTTCTAATCATTTGGATATTAAGAAATGCAGAGGGTTTTTAAAAAAATCTATAAGCACTACTTTTGACTCTCTGGTTGTTTTTCTCAGTATGTTGTCCTAACTTTCATGAAATACTATTTTCCCCAAATTCCCCCCTTCCTGACTTATTAATTAGAGTATGCTTAATGTAATCTTTAGTTCTCATTGTCACTATTCTTGTCATTTCATCTCATTTCATTGCCATTTTGTTTTCTTTTAGTTTTGTTTTCTCAGGCTGCCACTCTGTTTCCAAACAGAGGTTTGGTTGTTGGTTTCACAGCTGTTTGAGGGAAAAGGATTAAGTGACTATGTACTTATCACTGCTTGCTGTGAGTAGCTGTCTCTGTGTTTTGGCTCAGACTTGTTTTGTAGAACTGTGAGTGGGATGGGTCATGGTATATATCCAAGGAAGCTTTTCTTAGAGTAAAAAGATGGTGCACCACTGTCATCCTGGACATTAAAGTGAGAAGGGTTTTATCCTGGTGCTCCAATAAAAAACTGAGTCTCAGAGACTTATCTATGGCTAAATAGTGAACATGTGATGAAGCCAAAATTTGAACTGAATTCTGCCTGCTTAACATGTGTATTCTCACTTCTCAAAACCAACTAAATGTCAATGTCAAGTACAAAATACTACTACATGAATTGTTAGCTCAGCTTTCTTGTAAATACAGACTTTCATAAGCTATGTAGTAAATGCTGCACCTTTCCACCACGTAACCAGCCATTGTTATTTTCCCTCTCTTAAGCGATTAATTCACTTCTCTGCTATTAAAGAAAATGAGATAATTAAATTTCACTCGCAGTCAGAAGGCATCTAAGCTGAATTAACAGTTTCATAGGAACTATATGCTGTAAAAATAGAGGGAAGTGTTTATCCTTGGATTGCCCAAACCATTGGTAGACAGCTTTGATTTTTCATAGATATTAAGAAAACCATGCTTTTCCTAATTCTAAAGTTTCCTTCTATTTGTAAAAGTCATAGCTACTACATTTATTTTAGATCCACTTTTAGAAAAACTGTTGCCATCAGATAATGATTTTACTAGAAAATTATCTCTAAAAATTCAAAAACAAGTACTTATTGGTCACAAAGGGAATTAAACTTTGGCTTATTAGTCAATATATCCCAAACCTTCTTGGGAAATGGTAATACATGTTCCAATAAAAAAAAAAAAAACATTTCAAGATCTAACTTTGATCCATACTGGGCTACATAAAGTTAAACAATTTTCTTTACTGCAGGTCTTCTCATTGCTAATATGCATTGTGACTCCCTAAGGGACTTGAATAGTAGGAAATGTACATTTTGAGAAATGATCAAGTTAGAAAATTCATAATTTGAGAATCAGCAACAGAATTTGTTAGGGAGACATTTTCCTTCACTTCCTTCTCCAGGGACATATGTATCTGTCCCCAATTACTCATTCCTGAGCCATGATTCTACACTGTGTAGTTCCAACTCAAGGGTGTATAGTCAGTTTTTACTATTATGGGTTGTGCAAGCTCATTCTTGTATTCTTCTTAATTTTCCCTCTCTTGTGGTTGTCTCCACATCTTTAAGTATCTTAATGCTTTAAATATTTTAATCTGTCAAGTGTTGACAAAATAACATATTAGGCTTTAATGACAAATAAAAAAGAAAAGTGACAATCTATCTGTGTTTGTTAGCTTTTATGTCGCTGGGAAAAATACCTGACATCTATACTTGAAGGTGAAGAGGTTTATTTGGCTCATAGCTTCAGAGGGTCCAGTCTATATTTGTGAGCTCCAGAGCAGAAACATCATGTTGGAAGGACTTGGTGGAGGAATGTTACTCATTTCATGGCTGCTTGGAATCAGGGGAAGGGAATAGTGCCAGAGAGGAAAGGGCTAGGAACAAGATATCATCCCACCCAGACATCCAGAAATATGCTTTACTATCTACTAGGCATGTCTTAATCCAGTGAAGTTAATTACAATTAATGATCACACTATCTAAAACACAAAGGTGATAAGGAACACAGTTGAAATAAAATTCCTGATTTAGGAGGGTTCTCTCATAATCCCCCAACATTTAGGAAATACTCCCTCACTGTGATCAACAACAAAAATTATAAAACATACACAATCAGGTGGATGTGATGGTGTACATATATCATCTCAGCACTCTGGAGGTTGAAGCAGGAATATCAAGTGTGAGACCAGCCTCATCTTCAAAGCAAGTTCAAGGTTAGCTTGGGTTACATAGTGAGACCCTGTCTTAAAAAAAAGATATACAACCATTTGGGCTCAAGGACAAAGTTCATAACAATAAAAAAGATGTCTGAAGGGTTCAAGCTGTGTAACTGAGAAGAGAGATAATAAACACTCATCATGATGCGTCAGTCTACTAACCATTCATTTCCCCAATTTGTGGTGAAATATCATATGTTTATTATTAATTTGACATTTCCTTTCCCTTCTGCCATCTTGTTTCACTTATGGCTTCATTGTCCACCCATCTGTCTGGGTGAGAACTTCAAAGCCATCCTTACCCTGGGTGATTTCCTCTCTGATTTGAACTAATCCCCTTTCCACTGGCCAAAGTATTTCTTTAAGATCCAGCTCAACGCTTTGACTGGCTCAGACACTCTCTAAATCAGTTTCTTGAACTCTTAGTGTGCCAGGCATAAACCAGGATTGCTGGTTCATGGTGTACAAAGCAAGCTTATTTCCACATTCATTGTGGGAAGCCAAAACTACTCTTCCTTCATTTTCTGCCATCTTTGGAATTTCATTTTGATGCCTCAACTTTAACCTCGACAGTCTCTTAATTTATTTCTATTTCTGACTGATTAGATTAGGTTCAAGGCTATGGCAGAGTGAGACTTTAGTTTCTGATAATTTTCAGAATCATAATTTTATATGTCCCTAGAAGTTAAGGAAATGCATTTCCTCTTTCTGGATAAGTGAAAATAATTAGGAGTATTTGGGAAAATGTGGGCCTCCACCCTTGAGCTTTCAGGCTTCTGGCTGGATACTCAACAAAGAAAACAACCAAACAAAATATAAACCTTGGCTCTAAGCAAGGCAGGCAGAGCAGTAAATAACTAATCAAATTTTATTTGTATTATAATTTTCATTTTGACTCCATAAGATATTCTCAGGGGCAATCATGGGAAGGCCTTAGTTTAATGGTTAGGGTCTGCAATGGTTTCTATTTGGAGTCCCCCAAAGGCCTCATGCATTTGGACTGTAGTGGAATTAACTGTGGAACTCTGTGTTATTGGGAGGTAGGGCCTGGCTGGAAGGGGCAGATGGTTGGGGTTTGACTTGGAAAGACTGTGTCAAAATGTTGAGACTATGCTGGGGGGAGGGAGGCAGTTGCCCAGGGCAAAGCTTTCAGACATGTGTTGTTGACTTTTGGGCCAGGAAGTGAGGGCTACACCCACTAGTAATTTGAACTAAATACAGGAAAAAAGAAGAAACATTGTTACAGCTTCTTCCTAGAAAGCTCTAGCCTTGCAGGAGTCTCCAGAGATCAGTTTGCTTTTCCCTCACTTTAATTTCTGTCTGCAAAGCTATGAGCAGCTCTCCAGCCTCTGCTATGTGGCTTTATTGTTGCTGGATGTCCCAAAAATGAGCTGTGTGAGATCTTTTAGAACTGTGGGCTAAAAACATCTTTCCTCCTTCAAGTTGTGGGTGTTGATTATTTTGTCACAGCAAGGAGAAAGTAAGACAAAAATCTCACCGGAGCTAAATTCTGGGTAATGGCTATCAGCTGAATGCGTCTAGTTGGAGATCTTGTGGGAACATGCAGTCTTGTTGAACCTAGAACATTGGTTTGGCCCAGCCTTATGTTCGCAGGAGTGTTGACTTCTATTTTTGATTGTAAGCCTAAGAAGTTCCTTATCCAGCTCTCTTCATGTTTCTTGTTATGAGCTACTTTAACATTATCACCTACATGACCAGACGCTATCTCTGTGCTGTCAGATTCCTCTTATCCTCTTCTGATAGTTTGGTATTGATGTTTGCTAACCTGTTTGCTTTCGTTGGATTTTCAGACTCCATCCCCATCAATATAGTCTGTATACACATAATCTACCCCATTCTAAAATAGCAATTTTGTTAATAACTATAGACCTATTTATTTGTTGGAAATTCCTTCAAAACTTCACAATAACATCCTCTGTAATAAGTGAAAAGTATGAATGCCTCAATTTAATAATCTGGGGAGCTCACAGAGTCCAGGAATATCCATGAACTCCATTGCTGGCTTATGATCTTGGGTTAAAGAGGTTGCCCTTGTAAAACACAGTTGTTCTCCTATAAAACAGGGGTAATGACAGTGGCTACCTCATTGGGTTGTCATGTGAATCAAATGAGAGAATGTGTGTACATTATCTGCCACTTTGTTAGCACTCAATACTTGTTAGAAACTATTAAGCCATAATTAACTATTGTTAAACTCTTTGATTGTTTTTGGAAAGTCTGCCAAGAATAACATAACATTGTTTGCAGCTTTTATTGACTTTTCACTGGGCTTTGACTCTGGGGTCAAGACCAGGTTGGGAATTTAGCAGCATGAGGTCAATGATGTCTCCTAGCTACTGATGTTTAAATGAACCTGCTTTTAAAAGCCTAACAGTGGAAATTGGCAGGAATGGTCTCCTGAAGAGTGAATAATCTCTAGACTCATGAAACAGGGCCAAGTGGCTTAAAGTAGAGCTGTAATAACAGTCCTTGGGGGGTAATCATAGGGACTTTTTCTATGTACCATTGGCCTTACCTGCGGGTAAAGATGGAACTAGTAAAGTCATTAAGACAACTAGGGCGATTGTAGAAACTGAGACACATAGCCAGGAATCTCCCACATCTCTGCAGGAAGGTATGAGTTAAGAATACATGTAGGAAAACCCAGATTTCTCTTCAGTTGGAGATTGTGATTGTTCCTAGAAAGTGAGGAAATATCCCAGTAGATTCCTGAGTTCTGTAGCACAAACACTGCTAAGGTTTGGGTATAGAAAAATGCCAAAGAATCCCAAGTCATGAACTAAGAGTTCTTTTCTGATATACAGCCACCAGTAAAAGCAACCCATAAATGACCATTTTCAATCTAAAATACTTATGTTTGGAGTTGTTATTAAACATTTAAGTCATTCAAATCAACTAAGAAGAGTTACTATTTAATATAGGTGGTCCCACTACACATATTGTACCTTCGAAATGTTATTTCATTCCTTTGTCAACAAAGGAGCTATAATCATTAGAAGGTAAGGAAGTAGGAATTTGAAAGTTTAATGAAATTGCTTTAAATTACACTGCTAATAGAAGCACACTAAGATTTGAAGCAGATTGCTAACTCTAAATCCTGTGCTCTTAACCAATATACAGACTAGATGACAGCCATTCTATGAAGGAATAGCAAATGACTCAAATCCAGACAACACTTTGTTTTTCACAACACATATGCATCTCTTCAGTTCATCTACAAATATACTCTCAGATAATTAGGGTCTAAAAATCCAGCAAAGAACTGATCATGTCCAAATGAAGACAGAAGTCAAAGGAAATAAATTGGTATTTAGGATCACTTTCCACTGGTGATCCATGTCCAAAAAAGACAGTGGCTTACATGTGCTGTTGACAGTCTCCTGAGTCCTAGTGATAGCAACAAAGTAGTAGAGCCACAAGAAACACTAGAGTCTAGTGAATCTGCATCATTTGGGTTGGAATCCTAAATGTGTTCTGTGCAAGAAATGGGGATTTTTAAGTATCCATGCCCCCAAGAGGCACTGCATTATAGTTTAAAGTCCTTCCATTTGTGACACTGTATAAAAGATAATTCTGAATCTCTAATGCCCCACATACATGACAGAATTGGACATACCCTTCAGAGAAAAATAATATCATTTGAAGTTTCAAACTATGTCTATGAACTGGTCTGCAAGTACAATGTTAGTCAATAAGGAAAAAATAACTAGATAGAAGAAGATAAATAAAATGTTGGCAGCAGAAACAACAGAAAGGAGAAACAGATTCTAGAAGGCTCCAGATAAGGAATCCATAGGCATCAACTATAAAGTAAATATGTTTACAATGTCCAAACTGAAAAAAAGAAACAATGAAAAGGAACCAAGTTAGAAACCCAAGAATCAAACAACATAATAGTCTACATTAAGAAACCAGTGTATGGGTTTAACAACAGATAAATCTGAAGAAAAACCAGTGAACTGAAAGAAGCATGAGAGGGAAACACTCAGAAGGAAGCTTCAAAAAGATATAAAATTTTTAAAGCCTTAAAGGAGTAAAAAATTTTTTAAAGCAAGAAATTCAAATTTATATAAAATTAGAATCTCAGATGAGAAAAGAGTGAATTGATTATAGCTAATTAAAAAGATGATGCCTAGGAATTTTCCCAAACTGATGAAAGATAACACAGTCAGATAAGAAGTCCTAAGATTCTCAAGGAGGATGAATAATAAGAAATCAACACATAGGCACATGAAGACAGAAAACTTCATGGCAGCTATCGTAAAAAAAAAAAAAAGTTTAGTCTTTCTAGGAAAAACAATAAAATTGACAGCTGACTTTTTCAAAGGCACAATAGAAGCCAGGAGGCAATGATACAGTGTCTTTAAAATGCTAAAAGAAAACTCTTGCCTTGGAATTTTAAGCTGAGCAAAAATACCTTTGGTAATAAAGGTAAAACAATATTTCCTAATTCAAAGAAATGGAATTTTTCAATAGTAGAAAAACAATAAATACTAAGTGCTGTTAGAAAAATGTTAGTGCTGATAGAAAAATGAACAGAAAAATCAGAACAAATTGCTTCTGACCAAAGCACAGACCATGTCAGGATCATGAAAGAAAAGGACTTAGACCAGGGCCACAAGAGACATTGTAACCTGGCCCCCTGCCTGATGGCTTTCCCCAGGCCAGGGGCTCCTCAAACTCACATCACACTGATTACACCATTGCCTTGGGATGGGACAGGTCATTGGAATTTTCTCCAGTTAATTACAGTGTGCAGATCGTTTAAAAGTTACCTCCCCAGGACACACTTATACACAGACACATACATGTAAACACAACCACACACATATCACGTGTACAACACTAAGTTTTGATGAATAATAAAGCTCTTAAAGTTTACTTCTTTATCTGCAGTGCTGGGATTGAACATGGTAGGCAATCACTCTACTCAGACCCAATTATAGTTTTTTTTTTTTTTTTTTAATTTAAAGCTCTCTCTTGAGGAGGCTGAAGCAGGAGGATTGCTGTGAGTTAAAGGCTAGTCTGGGTTACAAATTGTGAGTTCTGGACTTGCCTGGGATATAGTGCAAGACCCTGTCTTTAAAAAAAAAAAACCTAAAAAAAAATTTATAGCTCATTAGGAAGATGGAGAATGGGATTATATCATGGTGCAAAACTTCTTGAAATTCCATTTAAATGTCTGCGTCTTCTTTGCAGAGCCTCCTTTTTTAAACTGCTGCCACTTCCCTTCCCACCCTCTCTGGTCAAGCCTTTTATTTCTTCTTGTGTTACATATATATATATATATATATATATTCTGTTGAATCATTCCCCCCCTTCTTTTTCATGCTACATATCTACCTTATTTTACTTAGCAAACAAAAGTCATTTTGAGGACTCGCTAAAAAGGGGACCAGGAGTGGAAAGTACTTTAAGTTTGATGGCCCCCTCCTCCATCATATACTGCTGGGCATGGCTTCAGTTGTCTCCCTGAGGGTCCGGTATCAATATGACTAGGAAATGAAAGAACCTTTTCATGACTGAAAGAACTCAAGCCCAGAGGGCCTGCCTGGTGCTGAGCTCAAAGTGTGAGGGCAAGTCAGGCCAGCACCCACGCTGCTAGTAAAAGGTGACCCAAAGCACAAAAATGCCACCAAGGCTGCTGAGGCGGGTCAGCTTCCTGCAAGCACGTGAGACCAGGGCAGTTGCACAGGTCCCACGCTTAGAAGGGCCCGGCCTTGGTTTAAAGCTCTGCTGTCAGCTCTTTGAAATTATTAATTATTTATGTACAAGGCAATCCACATTTTCGGGTTTTTTGTGTGTTGTTCCGGTGGGCGGGGAGCATGCAAATGAGGTAGCCAGCCCTGTGCGCCAGGAAGGGTTTGCAGGCTGGCTTGGTTTTACAACAACAAAAGAGAAACCTCTGGTTTGAGTCTTCCGTGAAATACTTTCTCCGGCTTCTCAGAAGCCGTTTCCTCTTTTCAACTCCCAGTAGTCCCCCTGGGTTTGGCAGCTGGGTGTTCACTTGCTGTTTTACTGGAATCTCTGATGTCTGTTCACTGCTCACTTAGAAATGCTTCCACAGGACAAAAACAAGGTTCTTTGCTACCGGGCCCCAATTACTTGCTCGGCGTGTTGGTCTCTTTTCTTCTCCTTCAGTACGCTCCTTGACTTTGCACTGGACTTTATGACTTCTACACCCTCCCTTCCTCCACCAGTGTCTCAGCCACACCGAACCTACTCTTTTAGGGGAATGTGACATGCCACTTCTGGCCTCTGTGCTCTGTCATTTGCTCTTCCCCTCTCTTCTGGCTCTCCCACCGCTACCATGTCACCTTCACCTTGGCTTTCTTTCCATTTGCCCCAGCCCGGTGCCAGCTTCCGTATGCACCCCCTAAGAGGGCCTCAGTCATCACCCTCCACTCACCCACTCTTGGTCCCAAATCTCCATACATGCGGGTGTCTCGGCAGGTCACACTCAGGACAGTGGACAGACTCTGTTCTGCCCTTCTAGCTACCCTGCTTACTTCATTCTGGTAAGCCAGTTCTGGACTTGGAATAAAGTCAGCCATCCTTTCTAGAAAGGTCTCCTCGAGTAGCTGCATATCCCACATCGTCGACTTAACCACATGTTAACATAATTAAATCTGGCCTCCTCCGTGAGACCACATCTGTTTCACTTATGGTGTAACCTCAGCGCCCAGCATAGCTCTGAGCACGTACTGGCTCTGTAAGTATTTGTTAAAGTCAAGGATGAGTAAGTGAATAAAGATGTACGTCTGTAATCCTCTCAGCGATGGGCTTTTAGACTTTTTTTTTAAATGTCTCCATCTCATTTTCTTTCTAGAGAGGCCCGTCGTTTAACATATACTAGGCCCTCAGTAATATTTGTATGGTCAGTTATAATCTGAAATAACTTGTATGCTCATGAAGTGTTCCCTGGGAGACCCAACCCAGACGTGAGTGTGGCAAAGTATCCCCCATAACTCCAGTCCTGACTTGAGGCTGCATCTGTCCAGGGTGATAGTGTGGGGCTCCGGGCTGAGACTCATGCTGGTCCAAGAGGATGAGTTTCTCTTTATGCTGTAATGAATCTCTTGTTGCTTGGAGAGTGACAGGAAACGATGCTAAATGCATAAAATTGTAACGGTCTGTGCCAAGTTCACAGACGGATAATGAGCATCATAGGAGAAGCGTGGGGACTTTCCCTGGAAAGCCATGTTCTGGCTACCCAGGGATTGGGGGCTGGCCAGCAGTCTGCAGCTTTCAGGGGGAGCCCCTCTTCTATGCTCTCTCCTCCTCTTCTTCTTTGCATGATCCTGGGCTCCCATTTTCTACCTCCTGTTGGTCGTATAGCTTCTTTCTTGAGAATACTGTGCATGGAGGGGAGCTGATATCTTACTTTCCAGTGATTTCCTGCCTCCTTATCTTATAGTGGGGCCTTTTTTTCTTGTGGTCAGCCCCAACTTTGTATCCAACGTTCCTTTCTTCCAAGAAACCAAGGAGACATTGGTGTTTCTGTCATTCCCATGCCTGAGAGCTCCTTCTAAGCTACCGCCTTCCCTGCTCTGTGCAGTCTTCCCAATGATCAAGGAGTTCTCCCTCCAAAGTGCCAAGGAAGTCACATGAGCCACCAGCCTCAACAGACGGAGGACTGACAGAAAGAACACACTGAGACTGGGCTCTGCACGATGTGCGGGCAAGTGATGTGCTAGGAAGGTGCAGACAATCTGTCTGGGATCTGTGAACATAAGGATGCTGTTCAAGTCAGACCTGAGCTCTTTAAAAATGGAACAGGAAGCCTTCTGAGAGCATGAGCTCCCTACCATTAGAAATATCATCGCGATGGCTGAACATACCCAGGACTGGCGCAGAGGGAATTTCTGCACCAAGAAGGAGGTTAGCATTCATGGTTTCCCTTGACTTTTAAGCTTCTACAATTTTATTATAGGGTTCTAACCCTGTAATGTAGTTTATATTTCAAAATCCTGTACTTAATTAGTTGTTTTTCTAAACTTCTTCTGAAGTAAATCAGCTTCATACAGTGGTAATTAGTTTATTGGTAGAAACAATGAGAAAGCCTAAAACATGCAAATTTTTTTTGTGATTGTGGCAAGGGCCTTTACTACTCCTGCACTATTTTCCGTAAGGGAGAACTTTCATCCCTGTGAAGATGTAAAAGTAACCCAATCTGGTTAATAAATAATATGAAAAATAAAGAAACAATTAATAAAATGGGATATTCCAAAAACACTGGAGCCAGATTAACCAGTCTTCAGACAATAAAGCATGAGTTTCTTATTAATTGACATTCTTACAATTGGAGTGAACCCAGAAGGCAAGATTATATTTAAGGAAGCAATCACAGGCTTTTGAGAGTTGCAGTGGTTAGTTCTTTAGCAGGGCTGCCCCTGTTGGGACATGTAGCCGGGACATCTGGTCAACCTGGCTTTATGTGGCAACATGCAGGGCACATCCAAAGGGCTGTGGCTTTTCTAATCAGTTAGCTGTAATGATCAGAACATGCTATAGTGGCTCTGCCATGCAAGGTCTTATTTTGCTTCAAAATGTGTGACTCCGAAATGTAGATGGCCTACAGTGGGTCCCATGGCATGAGGATGTCAGTAAGAACCTAGTCTCTTTTTTTTGCTTAAGATCGGCTAGTGAGAGTCTGCACTTTTGGTCCTAAGATCCACAGTAGCCACTCTACATTAGGCCTTAAAGAGTATTCTAGACTGGAAGAAGAAGAAAACAAGCTAGACTTAGGGGTTCTCAACCCCTGGGCCACGGACTTCTACTTGTCAATGGCCAGCCAAGAACCAGGCTGCACAGCAGGTAGTGAGCAGTGGGCAAATGGCAAGCAAGCACAGCTCCATCTGCATTTACAGCCTCTCCTTATCATCGACACTACTACCCGAGCTCCTTCTCCTGTGGGATCAGCAGTAGCACTAGGTTCTTACAGGACCACGAACCCTAGGTGAACCGTACACGTGAGGGATCACGAGACTTTAATGCCTGATGATCTGAGGTGGATCTGTGGGGGTGGGAGTGATGCTAGTACCACATGCCCCCAGTCTATGGGAAAATGGTCTCCCGTGAAACTAACCCCTGGTACCAAAAATGTTAGAGACCATTTAGAAAGGAACAGATACTATAGATTCTGGGAAAGTAAAATATTCTGAGAAATTACACCCGACAGGAACTGGTGCCTCACTGGTCAGAATGGCATCACCTTCCCAGTTCTTGCTAATAGACTAGAAGGACAGTTATTCTAGCAGGCTTGTCACTTCGCTGAAGCAGACTTGAGTTCTTTTGGTAAGAAGGAGGGCAGATGGTGACTGGGCGGCAGCCAACAGGGTCTGATGTGACTGGTCTCAGCTTCTGACGAGGCCCACACTTTGTGTCTTCTTGTTTGTGCTTAGTACCTCCGGTGTGAGCTCTGTAGTGACGATGCCTCTGCCTGAGGAGATCTCAGACTGATGTCCTTTATCCACCAGTTCTTGAGCTTGTGAAACAAAATGTTCTTTCAAAGGCTGGTGGCGCAGACCTGTAATCCCAGCAATTTGGGAGGCTGAGGCAGGAAGATTGCAAGCCTAGGCAATTTAGTAACTTAGTCAGATTCCTTCTCCAAACAGGCAGCTCAGTGAGAAAGTCCTGGACTCAATCACAAGAACTACCAAAAGTACCAAAAAAAAAAAAAAAAAAAAAAAAAAAAAAAAAAAAAAAAAAAAAAAAAAAAAAAAAAAAAAAAAAAAAAAAAAAAAAAAAAGGTAGTGTTGACATTTCTCTGTCTTGAGGCAATGGGCCACACAGTTGCTCCCAGCTTTGGTTTCCTCTAGGGGTTGTCTGGGGACATCCAATCCATACTTGACTGTATTCTCTAGGGCCATGAACAAACAGCCTGATACTCACAGTTGTGCTGCAATTCTTCCCACTGTTTGCTCCCAACCTCACACCTGACCTAAGTTTCTTCTTCCTGCACATGTTACGTACTTCCTAGAGAGCACAGCACAGCTCTTTGGAACAGACCATCACCTTGAGATCTGGCTAAGGCAAAAAGGAGGTCCTATCTTTAAATAAGAGAGGGTGTATGGCTCTCCTGACCCCCTTCAGGTTTCCTGTCCAGGCCTGGAGGAACCACTGAATGCAGGACTCTCCATGTTTACAACTGTCAGAGACAAAAAAACATCAGCCCAGCTTCCTATGTTACAAAGGAAGACACTGAGGCCACAGAGAGAGAGAGAGAGAGAGAGAGAGAGAGAGAGAGAGAGAGAGAGAGAGAGATGCCTCACTCCAGCTGTGGATGTAGTAGAGCTCTGGGGAAAGCTAGGGGTGGGGGAGGATTGCAGAAAGGGCTACAGGGGTCACTCTTACACGGTATAAGCAAAAATAGAATAAACATTTACAAGCTTGAAAAATGATTACAGTAAAAAACACATGGCCATGAATCTCCTTGCAATCTTCCCCCTCATGTAGAACATACTTAGCTCATTGTTCCTGCCACTTTCTGAAGCAGTTCTGGGTGCCCTCCTCAGTTTCCCTACCGTGCCTGCCTTGAACCTATTCAAAACATTTCGTTTGTATTTGTGTGTGTGCATGTGTGTGGTACTGGGAATTGAGCCAGGATCTTCAACCTGAACTACATTCCTTGTCCATTTTTTATTTTTGATTTTGAGACAGGATCCTGCTAAGTCACTAAGTTGCCCAGAGTGGACTTGAATTTGCAATCCTCCTGTTTCAACCTCCAGAGTGCTAAGGTTACAGGCCTGCACCACTCAGCCCAGCTCATACTCATTTTGACTTTGGGGAAAGAGCCAGAAGTTGCACAATGCCACGAGTGGAGAATGAGGTGGATGGGAACACACCACTGTGTTTTCACTAGCCTAGCTTTCTGTTGGATGGCACTCAGCCACAGTGTTCATTGTATTTTTTTTTTAACCCCACCTCATAATGACACTCATAAAAGAGGACTTCGGAACTGCTTCAGCAAGTGGCCAGAACAAGGGTATAAGTGTATTTGAAATGACAGGGAGTATTTTGAGAGGGATTAATGTCACTGTATCTTCTACTATAATCACTATTTTTAAAAATTTAAACATCCACCATATATTTTGCTCACCCCTTGTTCATTCATCGTTTAGGCACTCGTAAGCATGGAACCAGCACTCTGATGCTGCAGATAATAAAGGCAAAAGTGATGGAGGGGTGGCATATGGTGTTGTGGCTACCAGATCCAATCCCCGATCTGCTCTGCTTTGGTTAGTGACACTTATCTGCAAAAGAAAACCATGGCAACATACCTTCTGTGCTCTGAGAGGACTAGATGGAGTCGACACTCAGAACAGGATCCAGTCGACAGTCACATAGAAACGTGCTGCTATTACATGGCTAGTTATCTCCTTCTTTTCACTGGTTCGTAGTCTTCGATTTGGGCGTAGTTGGCCAGTGGGCATCCTGCACAAGTACAACCAAGAGCCAGTGTGGATATGAAGTTCTAAGTCAGGATGGTTGGTTCTTGGTAGCAGCATCAAGGGATTTTTCTCCTATCACAAAATAATGGGATTATACTACCAATTGGTCAGCATGATATGAAATACATGACCTGTGATAGAAGATACCTTTCTGGTCGCTTTAATGAACACTTGCTCTTTTCTGTCTGCTTTTTCATGTTGAATATGAATGTCTCTATTTTCTCCTTTTGAAACTGGAGTACGCTGTGCCCACTTTCCTTAGTTGTATATACTAAAGATATATAGCCACAGATTCCTTAATCCCAATCAACTCTTTTTTTAAAAATAAAGGACTCCTTACACCGGCAATATTTTTATTCTCTAAACAATGTTATGGTAGCTAACCATATTCTGAAATGATCTTTGCCTTGTTTGGTACTCGAAGGGCATGAAAAATTCCCCTCTACCTCCTTGTCCTCTCCTGGGGGTTGTTTCCCCCTCTTTTCTCTGTTCTGCTTGCCCTCTGACCCCACCTAGCTCTGCAGTTTCCACAGACTTCTGAATCTAATTAATGTCTTAGTGGCTATATAGATGAATTATGTAGGCAGGAGGATGCTGGAAACTTTGAGGAAAGTGCATTCCTCAGGGAAAACCTGGTTTTGTTAAAGAAAATAAATGAATGCAAATTCCTAGGGGTTAGACTGTTAGCCGAGTGTAAAACCCCAACAATGCATTCATACCCAATAAATATCTGTTGCCTGATGAGCAGATGCAACCCTAGGAGCATCTATTTTGGCATCTGGGCAACAATCCATTATGGAAGCTGGCTGAGGGGGACAGGTTGTCCAAATATGCTGCCACACCACACTGGCTTCAGGTACCCACATGAGGTACTAGGTACCTTCCCCTTCCCTCTTTTCTGGGCAGCTTACTACCCTTTGCAGAGAGTATGTCCTTACAGTATTTCTGGAGTGACCTTAGCTCCCTGTGTCCTAGAAGGCATCCCCAATGCTCCAGGACAGTGGCTAAGAAGGGAGGAAGGGCCATCTCCCTGAAGTTCTCAGACGGAAGAGACTGTCAGAGAGCCCAAGGCAGAGATGGTCCCTATGCCCCATGTTTCCATGGAAACATAGGAGGAGTGATGACAGCCAGCACAGCCGCACCATCTGCTCAGGACCTGGTAAAGGATGAACAAAACAGAAAGGCACCTCGGATGCCAAGCTAGAACTACTCTGAGATACCTGGGGAGAGAAGAAAGGCCAGAGGATACCAAAGCTTCTGAGTGGATTTAAAATCCAGGCTGTCCTGGGGTTTGGCATATGAGCACATAACTGGCAAGCTGAAAGGCTAAAGGGTTTCTCCTGCAATCCCTAGAAATAGTTACAAACACCTCAGAGGCCTCTGGAAGGAGAAGCAGGAGGATCGAGGGGCCTACAGCTTTGCTGGAACGGGAGAGAATCACGCAGGAAAACTCCAAAGTAGGGCCCGGGAGCTTGACCTTGCTCCAGTCAACCTCCTGCCAGACCACCTGCAGAGCTGGCTTTTATTTTTTCTCTTTTCTAGAGGAATAGCGGGATCAAAAAAAAAAAAAAGAAAGTCCTACCTATTCATGAAAGTAATCTCTGAGTTTTCGGAATACAGGCCATGCAACTTTCTCTCCATCCTATCTGAAGGGAGCACTTCCTGAGATGCCACTGTCAGGCCCTAGGTCTGTGTAGAAGGCTTCCGGCTCCTGGGTGGCAGCACAAGAGCAGGGTCCTTGTGTAGTACACTCGGATGCCCCAGGCTGAGCAGGATTTACCCCTTAGTCCTTTTATTTCCTACATTTAGCATCTGCAGCAAGCCAGCTCCTCTCCTGTAGCTGTCTTCCCCAGGGGCCCTCTCCTGGCTGGAGCTGGGTGGTTTGACTCAGCTTGCACTTTCCCGAGGGAAAAAGCCCCTCATGTCACAAGGCATTTAGAGTGCACAAAAGCTACAGCAGCTTGATAGCAACACCATGTTTTAATTTTATATTTAATTTCAGCAGTCTCTTACTAAGAAAAATCCCAAATCCCCCCAACATCTCTATATTTAGGATTTAAAGTTTCCACACTGGATCGCTGTCTTTGGTTCATGCACCTAGAAGCAAGAGGCCCATGGGAACATCTTCATACACTAGATAAATCATAACAAAAAGTTCTCCCCACCAAGGCTCTCCTAAACTGTTCCCCATTTTACTTGTAAAAACTATTTGTATGGATTTACTTTTACCACAGCATAGGTAAAAAAGGTTTCCACAAAACACTAATGGGGTTTCTTAAAAAGCCCCATCCTCCAAGTAGATACAAAACATGCACTGGAAATAAAAACATTACTACATCTATTCCCTTTGCTAAGGACTCCAAAGAGAAAAAGCACACTTCCCCTGAAGGGAAATATTTTAAAATGCCTATAGTGAAGCTGCTTTAGGCACAAGTATACTCCATGTATTAAGAGGCCTCCAAGTTTAAATTCACATATACATCTACCTATTACTGTGCTGCATTTTTTGAGGGGGAGGGTGGAGGGAAGAACTTTTATGAATCAGCCACATCACCAGCTCTAACTCTCCCCCCCTCCCCTCTTCCCTTTCCTTTTCTGGAACCTTCTATTTATCTTCAGCCTCCACAGGAGGACAGCGTGGGACTCGCAGTAAACATAGCTCTGTTTGTTCTTCGGCAGCCCTCCTTTGTATAAACAGATGTGGTGGGAAGGGAAGGAAAGTCAGGTCCCTGCGAGGGGCAGGAGGTCCCCTTTCTGGAGAACATTCCCAGCTGCAGCCAGGAGCCCAAGGAAGGAGACACGTGTCTCACTAGGCCTCGGGACTTACAGCTCTCCAGACCTGGGCTGTTCTGGCTTTCTCTCCACCCCCGTGTCTTTGTTCCTGGGAGTACTACTGTCTCCATGTGACAGCGACATCTCACTTTTGCCAGAGCAAACATTTCAACATTTCCAACAAGGTTTATGCTAAGGAGATGTTAGGAAGATCTTTTCTTTCTTCCTTCCTTCCTTCCTTCCTATTTTTCGTTCTCACTATAAGCTAGGATTGGGAAAACTAGCTCTTTCACACTTGCACTTTTTCCTGTATTTGCGTCCCCTTTGTTCTAAGGTTGCCTTGTGACTATTGCCGTTTATAAGGGTGGGAAGTTGTCAGCTTGTAAAATGCCAATTCCGTTTTCTCAGGCTGGGTTGGTGCCGACTCTGCCTTAGTTTGGCGGGTTTACACTTTGCACATTAGTTATGGATGCTAATCAAGGAAGGACTAGTGGGATGGGGGAGAAAAGGGAGCCGGTGCTGAGCATTTTGCAATCCAATCTCTTAACGGGAAATAATTTGCATTGGTCTTTTAATCTGCTCCCTCTCCCCAGAATTTAGTTTGTTAATCCCCACCCCCACCCCAGGCGGTGAGATGGGAGGTGTTCCTTAGGTTTGACCTTGGGAGGACCCTATGGCTTGTACCCGGGATCTAAATTTCTGGCAGTCCCAGGTAGCAATTCTTCTTGTCCAGAAAAGGAACAAAGAGAAGAAGCCCTGGGCAGGCCTCTGTCTCTCTTAGGGCAGGCAGTGCGGGTTCCCTGTAAGTGCTGGGCACAGACTGCACTGCTGGGTGCTGCTGGCTCCGGGAACTCCGGGGACACCTCGCTGAGGCTTCCTGGGCTGTGCTAGCAAAGTGGGGGGGATCCAGGGACACGGCCCCATCCTGGGCCTGCAGTGGACTAACAGTGGTGGCCTGGTCTAGAGACCTCTCAGCTTCTCTGTAATTATGAGCAAGGCTGGAAGAGTCAGGGAAGCCAAAGCAATCATCACAGGACTTGATTTTTAGGAGCCGCAGTGCTCCTCCGTCATCTTTCCAGCTGACAATCTGCTGTCTCCAGATCGAAGGAGACGGGAAGTTTGCAGTGGACACCCAACAGGCCTTCCCTGCAAGGAGAGAGGTTCCCAGAGACAGGCCGGCGGGGGACTCCTGGGACCCCCGGGGTAAGCCAGCTGCAGCGGGGAGGTAGGTCCTCCAGGAAGAGGTTTCCTTCCCGCTTCCTCTTTATTTCACTTCACTTACTGACTCCAGGTATCTGAAACGATTTGTTTACGGCGCGGCTGCGGGCTGCACACGCAGTTAACTCTCGACGTGCTTGCGGCGGCCGGGGAGTTTCCCAGCGCCCACCGGAGGTGCGCAGCCTGCACCCCGCCTCCCCACGGGGCGCCCAGGAGAGCGCGGTTGCTCCGGGCGGCACCCGAAGTGCGTGCAGCCAGGGACACGGCCGCGGAGGGCTGCGGCAGGCCGGCCGCGACTCGGGCTCAGCATCGCCCCGCGCTCGGCGCCGCCGCCTGGCCGGTCCGTCGTCCCCAGCGGCCCGGGTGGGTCCCTCCCTCCCCGGCGCTGGGCGGCCGTCCCCCGAGGGCCGGCGTGGGGGCGGCGGCGTGCGGCCCGGCCGCGAGGCCCGGCGAGCGCCGCGGGACTCCGAGGAGCGGCGCGGGGCGCGCGGGGCGGGCGCGGCGCGGGGCGCACGGCGCGCGCGCACCTCGGCGTCGCCCGCGCACACGCGCCACCCGGCGGAGAAAGAGGCGGCGGGCGAGCGGGCAGGCGGCGGCTGCCTGGGGCCCGGCGGCCCGAGGGAGGAGGCGGAGGGCGGCGAGCGCGGCGAGGAGGCGGAGGGAGCGGGGGAAGGAGGGGCGGCGGCGCGGCGAGCTGGCCGCGTCTCGGGAGTGTGCTGCGCGCGAGCCGGCGAGCGGGTGAGTGCGCCCATCGCCGCGGCTGCCGCGCGCCGGGCTGGCCCGGAGTCGGGGCGGGGGGCGCCGGGAGCCCCGGGACGCCGGGCCGGGGACGGGGGCCCGGGCGGCGGGCGGCGGCGCTCGGGCGCGGCCGGGATGCACCTTGAGCGGCGCCTCTCGTTGCAGCGCGCGGGCGGCCCGAGTCTCGGCGGCGGCGGCGGCGGCGGCGGCGGCGGCGGCGGCGGCGCTGACACCTCCCACCATGGACAGCTTTGACTTAGCCCTGCTCCAGGAATGGGACCTGGAGTCGCTGTGGTGAGTCTGCCCCGTGACCGGCCCTGTCCGCACCGCCGGCGGCCCGGGCGCCCTCACCTGGGCCGGGGTCTCCGGGCGGCGGGCCGCCGTGGGGGTGGGGAGGGTCGGGGGCGCCCGCCTCGCCGGCTCTTTCCTGCCTCCCCGGGCCGCGAGCGCGACCCGCCTTCCCCGTCGGTGTGCTCGCCTGTCTGTCCGGTCCCCTCCCCTCCCTCGGTGGTGCTGCTCACCCCGGCCCAGGGGGGCCGGGATCTGGGTGCCCGGGCAGAACGCAGTCGTGGACAGAAAAAGAAGCGGGTTTTAGAACGTGTCACTAACGCGGGGGGACCCCCAGCCCGCTTAGCCCTCCAGCCTCCAATCGCGCCCCCTGCCCGCGCTCGCCGAGCCTTAGGCTTGCACCCCGGACCCCCTGGAGTTAGCGCTGCTGGAAGTGCCCTTAGCGGATGCTCCAGCCTCCTGCCTGCCCGAGCCGGGTCGTGGCGGCTACAGCTAGTCCCACCCACTCCCACCCGAGATGGAAAAGTGAGCACCAGGGCAGTAGGCGAGCGTTTCTCCGTGCGGGAATTCCAGAGGCCTCGGCCCGGAGGTTCCCAATCCCTGTGGGCCCTTGCTTCACACCTCGCCACACTTGTACTCCTGTCCGTCTGCTCCGCTCCCCCAACCGGCGCCCGGGGGTCCCTCTCTGCACGCTTTCAGCTAGAAAGCCTGGGGCGCGCTCGGATTCTAGTTCCTGGGGGAGCTCACATTAAGCGAACCGCTGTAGGGTAAAACGCAGGTAAACGCAGTTTAATTCCAGTTGTGGGTGTCTTTAAAAAAATCTCATTGGTTGCTTCGCGTGTCTCTCCTTGCCCTTTTCTTCCCTCCGCACTTCCTCACAACTGTCCCCCTAAATGTTTCCAACCAGACCTATTCAGGTGGTAAAATTACTGCCTGCATATTCCTGGAGGAACGTGTGTTATGTTTAATATTTACGGGCCGAACATCTGCTGGAACAAGCATATTAACTGTACTCCGTTCTGCCGCTGGTAATCGCTTATTGTAGAACGGGGTCCCCTACCCCCCTTAATTCAGGAAAGAGTTCACATGTGTCTAAAGCTGCAAATGGTGTGCACATGAATATTCAATGCACAATTGAGAGCTAAACTGCTTAATGACTTATGGCTCGTGGAGATGATGTGTGGCTGTGTGGATATTTTTGGTGATTTAGGCTTTCCATGACTTTTATTTTCCTAAAGACAGGTGTAACAAAATAAACTAGATACAAAGCTAGCACATTATCGGGCAGTTTCTTACACAGGAACTGATGGTGAGCAAGAACAGCTTGCTCTGCATAATGCCAGCACCTATAAAACACAAGGATGGGCCCTCACGTAATAAAACTTGTATATATTACACTGGGAACTTCAAAGAGCAGAGTAGAAAGAATATGAAATGTGTTATTACTCTATAAAAGTTGCTAATTACTGTGTTGCTGCCCCTGGGGTTATTTTAGCTTTTCATTTACAGATACCTATTATTTTACAGGTTTACATTTAGAAATGTTGGTTTCTGGCACAAATTCAATAGGTTGCCAGTTAGCAGCTGTACTTTAAAAATGACTTTTGCTTTTTAAAAGGCATTCCTGCACTCTTAAATGAAGAACTTATTGTTTTGGAGGGTTTTTTTTTTTTAAATGCTACTTGTCTGGTTGCTCATTTGCATTGACTCCTTTGTGACTTCGTGATACATAGTATTTTGAAATTATCAGCTGTAATTTGTGAACCCTTCTGGCCCAGGGCCTGAGCTTTATTTTTCTTTGCATTCTTAGTTCCCAGCTGAATTACCTAGAGCACTGTCACAGAATAAATATCTGTTGAATTGATTTGAAATTTATGTTTGGTACAGTATATCTTATTTACAAAAGAAAACAAAAATTAAGCATTTTTAGAAAGCTACTGGGCATGCAGTCAGATTTTAATCAATGCATCAATTTTTAGTTTATGAACGCTTGCAGGTTTTCTTGATTACAGGATAGTAGGCGAGTTTGGTTTGACTATTTTTCTTTTTTGGTTATAGAATTTACATTTGACAAAAGCGTATGCATTTCTGATAGATTAAAGATAAGCCTGATTCCTTGATTATGCATTTTAAATGTGATCTTAGTTATAAGTCAATTTTAGATGGTATTTTCAAGCTTGATTTTATTATTTATCTAAAACTTTAAGTTATGGTTTATCTTTAAGCATATGGATGATTTAGAATAACTACTATTTGAGTACCTTTTGTGTGTTAGACATTTTTATATCTGTTTGATCGTCATAACTTGGGAGGGGCAAGTGATAGAAGTCCAGTTTTACACATGAGGAAACGGAAGATTTGAACAGTTAAATGACTTTACTGAGACCATAAAACAAGTGACAGAAGACTTTACAAAACTAATGTTTGCTGAACACTTACTATTTACCAGACAGCCTTCTATTCTAGATGATTTGCATATTTTAGCTTATTTAATCCTTTCAATAACTTTATGAAGCAAGTCCTGTTAATAGTCCCATGTTACAGATGGGGAAATTGAAACGAAAGATTGGGGAAATCAGATAACCTGCCCAAAGTCAGAGTGGCATTGAAAATCAGCTTTAAAGCCTTCTTTCCTTTTCTTCCCCCCACCCCCTTCTGTTTTGAGGGATTTTTTTGTTTGTTTTTATTTTTGAGACAGGGTCTTGGTGTGATTCACGCTAGTCCCAGACTCACTGTGTAGCCCAGGCTGGCCTCGAATTTATCAGCAATCCTCCTGCTTCAGCCTCCCTAGTGCTAGGTGTATACCACCACATCCAGTTTATGTGCTGCTGGGAAGTTGAACCCAGGGCCTTGCAGTTGCTAGGCAAGCACTCTAACTGCTGAGCTATGCTTCCAGCTCCAAAGCCCCTGTTCTTGATTTTAAAGCCAGGGCATTTCTTAGAAGACTGTAGATGTCTCACAGTCTATGAAGGGGCCTCTGAAAGCAAAATATTGCTTGATTAGAAATTAAGGTTTTGTTAAAACGTCAGAGAAAGAGAAGGTCAGACCCTTAAAAGGTATTGATATAAAATTAAAAATCTGAAAACAAAAATACCATGATTTAGTAAATTATTCCTGTTAATTATAAATTCACTTTAAGAAAGTAGATAAAAATTTTAAGTGAAAAGCACTCAACACTTCCTTTAAGTCATCATAGGAAACCACTTTTCTTTGAAGAGGGAAGGAGGAGGTACAGATGAATGGGTAAAGGCAGTTTTATTTTCAGTCCTTGACACATTTTCTAATTGGCTGATGTCATTTTCCAGTCAAACATACTGCATGTTACTAGTTGGGACTGTGGCTTTGAACCCGAGCTTGCTTATTTTAGCGGTCACAAATTGTGTTCAGATGATCATAGGGGTACTCTAAGGGGAAAGGTCAGTGCTGTTGTATATAATCAATATAGATAATCAATTGATAATTCAGGAACTACCTGCTTTGCCTCCTTGCACACCACTGCCTCCACTTGGAAACATCTACACTCATTTTTTAAAGTGGGTCTTTTGACGGTGAGTGTTCAGATTTAAATTCTTTTCAGCCATGCCTTTAAAGCTGAGAAGGCTAACCCTAATTCACCTTTCTAATTCTGCTTCCCGTTTCTAATTTGAAGCCAGAGTGGAGAACTGGAGCATAGTAAATGTGTTCATTCTCTTCCCAGCTCTGTAACTGGCTCCTGAGGGTTGGGCTTCCTATAGGTTCACACGAATAAAGAGAGAAGCAGGGCCTGTGTCCAGTCTCCCCTCCACTCCCTTCTGCTCTTTCTCCTGTGTTGCACCAGTAATCAGTCAGCTGCTACACATATAATCCATGCCTCAGAACCCTTAAAGTAATGACCATCCTTCCTAACAGGTTGACTGTTGTTTTCAACTATTTCCTTTACAGCACTTTCGTGATTATATCTAAATGCAAGACCTTGTGCTGGTTGTTGTAGGGGATAAAAAAGATAAGGAAAATATAGGTTGTTCCCATTGTTGTCAGGTAGGAAGGAGACTGATCGGAGGACCTAAATGCAGAGGAACATTTTCATCCCTGGCTGGTCAGAAAAAGAGAGTCCGTATTTGGGACCAGGGTGAGTGGTGGAGGAGGGAAAAATTGAGAAAAAAAAAAATGGGGCTTCCAAGGAAGAGGTGCCCTTTGAACTAAGCTTTGGAAGATGAATGAGATTTTTACAGGCGGTGGGGGTGGGGGTATTGAGAGGACATAGAGGCGTCTTGGGGAAAGAAAGAACTTGAACAAAGGCTTTCATGGCGTTCCTGAAAGATCCTTTTATGAATCATGGTGGAGTTACCTCTACCATGTATTTTAAAGATGCAGAACTTTGTAATCTTGAGATAGTTTCAGAGAGTAAAGAAAGTTTTCCAAAATGAATTTAAATTACTGTTTAATCTTCCTTAAATAAGAACACATTTTAGATACTGGAGAAAAAGTCTATCAAAATGAAAGAGCAAATATTCAGATCTTCCTGTTATTCTGTGTCCCTTCTCCCATAGCTTCCCCAAGCCAGAATCCATACACCTTGGTTCATTATATGTTATATTCTTCCAAGTCAGAATGTTACATGACTAGTTTGTTCACAGAGAATTAGGCATTCCTACAGGATGGGTACTACAAGGCAGTGCCTTTTTAGGGTTTTACACGATGGCCAATAATAGCAAATACATTTGACGTTGCAAGCTAATACTCCATTGACGAGTGTGCATAACTAAAAATATCAGGTAAAAACACCTGTTCTATGTACGATGCATTTTGACATTTTTAAATCTCTCCCTTTCTTTCTTTAGTTACCTGTGTGTTGAAGCCTGTAGTTTAATCCTCTACTGTAGGGGATGCAAAGCAGAGAGAAGGCTTGTCAGATAGGAGTATAAGCGTACTCATAAGCACCGCAATACAGAGCTAACACTACTCCTTTGGGGGTGTGTGGGCACATCCTGTCCACAGAGTGAAATATTCACGGCCAAGTGATATTTGAAATGGAGCCTAGTGAAACAGAATTTCAGGAGAAGGAAATAACAGGGAGGAAATCCATACTGAAGGAACTCTGGGAACAGAAATATGGAGTAAATAAAAAGCATGATGCTTACCTGCAGAGAAGTTACTAATGCACACAAAAGGTTGGCAGAGGGGTTGGGTATGGCCTGGGCCATATTCCTGTTGGGAGGAGGATGATGCAGTACCACTGAAACTTAGTTACTAGGAGGATGGTTCTCAGCTGTCCCTGCTAATGTGTTGGTTCTCGAGTTTGTTGCCAGTGGACGTGCCTGGGCCGTGTCTTCCTGTAGGCCCTTCACGGAGTAAGAAAACTCCATAGTTCTCTGATCATAACTGCACGTTTTCTTCTAGCCTCAGTAAGGGAAATATTTTCAGCCATATGCTCATCTCTTGTTACTCCTTCGGGGTTAAAGCTGGTCGCTCAAATACAAAGGGCAGGAGAGCCGGTTGCACAAGGCAGAGCCGCAAGTAGGAGCTGATTGGCCAAGAATTGCTTGACTGGGTTCACTCATTGGTCAAAAGTGATCACATGGTTGGTGGAGGCTTTCATTGGCTGAAAGTGCCTATTCTCGAGCATGGAAAAGGGCCTCCGTAGGTGTGGTGGTGGAAATATTTCTAGGGATGGCTTTCAGATCTGGAAGGGGTTTTGGGTTGCAGAGCTGAGCGGCCAGTGCCGGCTGGTGGGGCCAGTATGGTGAATCATGTCATCTTAGAGCCCAGTGTGGGTTGTGCATTGGAGATGTCTGGGTAGAGAAACGGATTGGTTCGTGGTGTGGAAGTTGAAGACTCAAGTTCGGCTGTATTCACAGGGTGAGAGGAATGGCCTGCAGTGAATGGATGGGCTTTGACCAATGGCCTATTTTGGGAAAATACCCTTGTGTACCAGAATGGTTCTACTCAGTGACACTTGAATGAAGCTCTTTGGTTAAATAGGTTAAAAGCTGATGAAGCTGAGCAGAAATGAATTTCTCTGCATGAAATGCAAGATTGTTTTGCATGTGTATGTGTGTACATGTGATTTTTAACCTGGAATTGATTAATGTGTTTAAAATTTCCGCATTTGGGGAATAAAGTTATGGTGGCAAAATCAAGACCACAAAAGACAACTTTAATATCATTTAATGGTAACACAATTTTTCCTTGTTTTATTTCAAAGTGGAAATTCAAAAAACTTATTTTCAATGTTGCCTGTTCCCCTTAGTCTGGGAATTTAATTGAGGTTTCTGGATTCAACTGGCTCCAACCTTTCTTTCTGTTTGGCTCTGGGCAGCTCACAATTTTTCTCATTTCCTATTCTCGGACTTGGCTTAATCACTTATAAAATGACAGCACTTACACTGGCCTAGCTCATAAGGTTGTGATGGTAAGTAATAAAAGTGTCAATTGCTCTGTGAGTGCCAAGTGTGGTTCTTTTGTCCCCTTTGCTTTCTTAAAAATGATTCTTCTTTTTCATAAATGAGGAAGGACACAGAAAGGCTGCCATTGGGGTCAGGGTCAGCCATCCATGCAGCACAAAGCTCTGTCTCTGGCCTAGAGATCTGGAGATGTTTTAGAGCGGAGATTAGTAGATTTTTCAGTTGTACATCATAATCCAGCAAATAAATAGGTCCTTACTTGTGGTTGTGCTATTAACATATGTAGATCTATGAGCCATTACATAATCTCTGATGTTTTACTGAGAATGTATTGTATTATCAACCATTACATCAGATGACTTCATTCGGCACTGTGGGTCTCATTAAATTATGTCAGGCTCATCAAAATTTAGTTTCACTAGAAACAAAACACAAAGTTAGACCAGGGTAAGAGGAAACAGTGGATATAATCTAAGGAAACTGACACTGTGGACATGATGGGGCTCTTCAAGTGTTTGAAGGCTGTTCACAGTGAGGGTGGGAATACAGTTGTTCTGGGTTGCTCAAAGGCAGGAGTAAGGTCCATGGTTGTGTGAGCATTTAGCAAGGATGTGGTGTGGGCTGCCTCAGAGCATGCTTATGACCTGTCTTTGTAGAAAGACATTCATGGATAAAGGGACAGGCAGCCAAGGGTGATCTCTGAGAATACTTCAAAATTCTGTGATTATTGCTGTAACCAAGGATCCAGGATCAGAGAGAATAGAAGACACTAATTGTATTTGCTTGTGTATTTTCTCCTCTGCAATTTATCCACTCACACGTGGAGAAAAGCAGCGAGGGTACTTAAACTTTTCTCACTTAATTTCTCCCCAGGAGACTCATTGTTAGTGGAGGTAAACAAAAATGACTGTAATTTAGAGGCCATGCTAGCAAAGCAGCTCAGTTTAGAGTTACGTGCTTAACTTGATACCGAAAATAATTTTATTTTTCCTTTTTTTATGGGCAGGAAATTAGTTTTCAAAAATCCCCTAGAGGGCTGTAATATGAGCCTGTTAGTCTTAGTTAAATTTTTCTTGTCATACCTGTGCTATTTACCTGAGTTATGAAGTGACAGAACAAATTTTCTGTCAATGTTCATTGAAATATTAATTAGTTGCCTGCCAGTTTAGTTGGGATAAAGCTTTCCTGTACCAGCAGATCATCCCCAGTCCTGGGAGATAGTCTGCTTTTGTTTTCAAATTTCTGAATGTGTTTGTTTTTATATAGGAGGATCTAGAGGAAGGAAAGACCTAGGGTTTAGAAGGCTGTTTTGAGAGCAAATGTCATTATACTGACTTTTATTCAGGGAATGAGAGTTACTTAAACAAACATCCATATAATCCATGGATCTTGTTGAAGTTTAGATCCTAATTTAATGGATCAGAATAGGTCAGGAATCCTTATTGTTAACCAGATCCCAGTTAATGGTGCTGGTGCATAGGCCACCTGTTGAGTTCTGGGACTAACCAGATAAAACATTCTTTGACAAGGAGCTCTTTCAAAAGACTGTGTTTTCTTCTCCCTATTTCGGAAAACTTTTTGTGTAGTAACTCAGGATTTTATGAAGCCAGAAGGTTATGTTTTGAGACAGCATTTATTTTATTTCTGTGAGTCTTCCTAATATAATTTTGATGAGTGAGGGGGTGGTTAATTGTATACTGCTGGGGATTTGGAGAGAGATAAACAGGAAAACCTAAGTAAACACAATTTGTAATAAATAGGCTAATCTCATCTATAGCTTTTCAATTCTTGTCAATCTTTCTGTTATCAGGATGAGTGCTGGGGTTTTCTGGGGACTGTCCTAGGACCTCCTTAGGTGCGTAGGTTGGACACCAAATGTCCCCATTGTTTTCCAGCCATTCTGTCTTTAGGAGGAAAGGGTAGCCATGGGAAAAACGTAATTTACAGAATGTCAGTAGGAGGTGGGATAACTATTTGAAGAATTACCCTACTCAGTGGCCAAAGCCACAGATCATAACTTTCCTAATATTCAAGGTGAAATGAACATACTGACTCTTAAGTGGAACTAAAGTTAGCTGTCAGACACCTCAGTCAGAGACCTTCCATGCTAATATGGCTTCTGTCTTCCCCCTCAGCCACCTCAGGCATTACCAGAGTATCTTGAGTATATTAAGTCCAACTTATTTGCAGTTTTCATGCTTAATTTCCAGTATTTTTACACTCAAAAAATAGATGTATGAGAGACTGATGAAATATAGTGCAATTGACCTTTCATGCTCTGTGTGTTCTTGGGAAGTTTATCAACAGTGACTTCCTCCTCTTTCTGTTCTTCCTTCCTCTTGATCTCTTCTTCTTCCTACAGTTTTTTTTTTTTTTTTTTAACTTTTTTCTGTGGTACTGGAGATTGAACACAGGGCCCTTAATGCTGAGCTACATCCCCAAAAGCTTTCAACTTCCTTTGCCTTTTCTTTAAAACAGGGTCTTGCTAAGTTGCCCAGGTTGGACTTGAAATCCTCCTGACCCTTCTTCTCAGAGTGCTGGGATTACAGGTGTATACCACCATAGCTGGCTTTTATCTTCTTCATGAGAGTGTACACACACACGCACGCACACACACACGCACGCACGCACGCACGCACGCACGCACCTGCACATTACATTTACCTTAGTCATAGAAGACCAGATAAGATTTAAACAACTGAGAACACTTTAGATGTGGAAAAGAAAGCTGATTTTTCAGAGTATGACAAGTTTTAAATCTTGTAGTCTTGGAATATGAGTAAACTGGTAGAGTTACTGTCGGCAAGTAGTGTCTTGTATTATTCTTTTCTTTTCTTTCTTCTTTCTTTCTTCTTTTTCTTCTTTTTTTTTTTTTTTTTTTGGTGCTGCTGGCAGCCTCAATAGTGCCTGGTATATCTTGGTCCACGTTGTTACCAAAAAAAAAAAAAGGGCATTTAGCCATTCCTGTAATATGAAACATTTTCTTTTGGTTTAACTTCCTTTACATTGTGTGGAGGAAAGAGGGAAACTCTTGTTCTAAAGCTTAGACACAGGTCAGGCCTTTAGTAAGATAAGCAGGTGTTTAGTTATATATTTGTCATGGAATTCATGCATTTTCTTTCACATTAGAGAAAACACTATTGGCAATTAGTATGTAATGCAAATGATATGATGGGTTTTTGACATCGACAAAACTAACAAAGTCAGATTCTCTCTGTGGAGTCAAGTGATCCTTAAAAACAAAAACCAACTAGGAGTGACGGGCTAAGTTCTGGGCTTGAGGTGCAGCATGTAGGTTGTTGGCTTGGTTTCCCTGCTTTGGTAGTCACCATGGCCCTAATGCCCTCTTTTTCTACCAGCCATAGCACATGGCAGAAATCCTGCTGCTGTCATTTCTTGGATCAGCTGAGGCAGAAAGTGCTGTTGGCAGTTGAGGATTTGACCTCAGGCTGAGATGTCTTCACAGCTACAACCCCTACAGGGTTGACATAGAGGCTCAGAGATTTTTAGAGTGGGGCAGAGGGACCTTCTTGGCCAGCCCTTTACCGCTTCCTCAGGACCAAATTGCTTTTAGTCTTTTCACTTTCTAAAATTACCTTTCTTGCTCTTCTCATGACCTGCTGGGTGCAGGAAAAGAGGATTCACCCAGAAGGCCTTTTGAGACCCTCTGAGCGAAATAGGAGCGTTGTCTTTTCTCCTGAGGACAGAGCATCTATAGACATCCAAGGCATGGGAAGCACTCATGGCTCCATCTGGTCCTTGTATGAAGCAGCCTTCTCTAGCAGGTTTGTGCCCTGCGTCGGGGTACTGGGCTAAGTCCGGGTTTGTGACTACAGTGGGAGGTCCTTGGCTTAGCCTGTGTTGTGTAGGCTCTTTTAAGGGGATAAAGTCCCTGCATGCTGTGATTTGGAGTCCAGTTCAGAGCTGCGTGAATCACCTGCCAAGTTCTTCTCAGAGGCCAGCCCAGCTGGTGCCATGAGGCCTCTCCTGTGTGTATTACTTTTGTTGAAGATTGCATTTTCTTGAGAATACTGTCAGCTTTTTCTGAGAACTAGACCTCTTAGGTGATTGCATTACCAGCTGTCTTATTGCCGGAACAAAATACCCAACACTCAGAACTTAAAGGAGAAGATACTTATTTTGGTTCATGGTTTCAGAGATTTTAGTTCATGGTCAGCTATCTTCAAGCAGAAATGGCACAGTGGAAGGATATGACTGAGGAGAGCTGCTCACCACATGGCAGCCAGTGAGCAGAGACAGAAGGAAGAACCTGGGGACAGAAATACAACCTCCCAGGTCACACCTCCTGGTGACCTACCTCCAGCCAGGCCTCACCTCCTCCCAGGACATTCAGCTATGAACACATCAGTGGGTCAGGCCTTTGATGGCTCTAGCATTGCCATAATTCAGTCACCTTCCAGAAGCCCTATCTCTGAACTCAGAATTTTAGGGCACATTCTAGATCTAAGCCATAATATTGACCTTCTGTAATTTTTTTAATAAGTAAATTTTAATGCTTTAGTTTTAGCAGAATACCTGATAGAGAATTTTTTTCTACTACCTCAGTAACCCCTTCTTGAATTAAAATTCCAAGTCTGTGTTAATAAGTTCCAAGTATAGAAATGAAATATTTATAGTATGAAAGGAAGCATGACATTTTTTGTTTCTAATATTTAGGTGGATAATTAGCTACATAAATTAATTTCTATTCATTCTCTTACCTGTATCCCTCAGCAGGAGGAAAGTAATACTTTACAGTCCTAAAGTACTGTAGACAGTCATGTAAAACAGTATGAACACAGTTTGGAGGGGTTTAAGCTGTTCTTTGTAACTTTCTTCCCTGGATTTACAGGTTTTTGGGTTGAGTTGAGCAGCCACTTGCTGAGCTACACATGGAAATGTGAATAGATCGCATTTCTAGCCCATGATGTGCTGGTACTTGAGCCCGGAACAAATTGTTTCAGATAATCTGAGTACCTTTTAATCTGCCTAAGATCCTGTGGTGTATAGAAGAGGACACCCTACCCAGCGTGTCATTTGGGGGACATTTCCTGGGAAGATAACACTTTTCTGGGCCATAGGGCTGAGTAGGGTTGGGGAACACGGGGATGTGATGGGTGCAGCTATAGAGGCAGAGGCCAAAGACATTGAAAAGAAAAGGCCAGAATGGTAGATCAAGGGAGAGCAGGGTCGCTGGCTTCTCTCAGTCACCTAAGGTGAGAGTGTGGGGGTAGCTTATGGAGGAGGCAGTGAGGACAAAGGGGGAAACTGAAGGGGGAAGAGGAGCTGTGGTTGTCCTCATTCCTGAAGGGAGGAGAGAAAAGTGGTGGAGGAGGTTCTCAGAGGTGGAAGAGAAGAAAGAGGGAGAGAGGGCCATGACCAGAGCAAGAGGGGAACTGCTGGGTCACAGGATGCCTTTGGGTTAGAGGAGTGAGTGTGTGTGTGTGTGTGTGTGTGTGTGTGTGTGTGTGTGTGTCCCTCCTCTCTCTCAATATCCATGAGCAATGGAAGTTTCAGAAAATAGAATCAAAGAGGATTACTGTTCACTATTAAACTGTAAAAGGTAACTGATAGGCACTTTGTAGTTAGTTTTGAATAAGTGATTTAACAAAAAGTCTGCATAAGCCACTTTAGCATAAATCTCTGTCATTCTCCCTGTAATTTAATTAGAGTGTTTTGAAAGTCATTTTGATTCAGAAGTAATTGGGTGAGGCTACATCACCAGGAAAAATTAGTGAACTTGTCTAATTGTAGAGTCTTTTAAATGGATGTTTTAAAAGTTGTTTTCAAACATGACGTCTGACAGCCCCAGCGTGATGTTCTCCTGGGGTGGCTCTTGCACCAGCTTGCCTTGGTATGATTTGGTGTCTCCTGTATGTCAGGCAGGGTGTGAGACTTCGCTGCTGTGTACTGCATCATCTCACTTAATCTGTGTGACCCGTGAGGCAGTTCTGTTCTGTTATTTTATTTTTTTATTTTTTTTTTGGTAGTGAAGGAAACAAAGGCCCGTGTAACTTGTCCTAGGTCTTGCAACTAGGACGGCAGAGTTGGAATTCTCTCTCAGGGATTCTCATATGGAAGCTGCTGTCCTATAGTAAGTGTGTCTCAACGACAGAATCATAGAATGTGTTGTGGTTTGGATCTGAAGTGTCCCCCGAAAACCTCGTGTACCCATGGATACTGTGTACTTACTGTTGGGAGGTGGGACCTGGCTGGAAGGGGCGGATGCTTGTGGCTTGACCTGGAGGGGTGTATGCTAGTGCTGTCCCTTCTTCCGTCTTGTCTGGATTGTCTCTTTTCTATCGTGCTATGAGGAGCTCTGTCTCTGGAGCTGTTGCTCTGGCCCCAGACCTGCCTCTAATCCTGGCATGTGATTCTACCATTTCCTATTTACTCACCTGTGAGTGGACTGAGACTTTCTGAAACTGAGCTAAAATAAAACTTTTCCTCTCCTAATTTGTGCATGTTGGGCCTTGAGTCACAAAGACAAAAAAGTAACTGTGTGAGTTCTGAGGTCCCCTGGCTTTATGCTATAACATATATGTAGGGGGGATGTATTTTACAACCCCCACCCCCCATACACACAGACAAGTCTCCAACAGGTACAGTGAAGTATAGATGGTAAAACATCTTGATTTGTTTTGAGCTTTTTAACCCCAAATAATATAGTATGCCTTGTTCAAGGTAAAATATATACGTTTTAAACTAGTGGAGTTCTAACTAAACAGGCTTCCCTGTTCACACATTGCTTGCAGTTCATTATGGTTTTAGGTTTGGTTCAGTTGTATGTATTTAACATGCATAAGAACGTACTATCTGTATACTTTCCCTTAATTATATGTATATGTCTAAACTCACTAATTGGATAAGTTTTACTGATAAAGAAAATGGTACAACTTTTTACTACAGCCAGTTGCATCTGCCACCATGCCTAAGTATAACTTTATTAATAGCCATAGTGATGGTGCAGCAGTAACATTGTGCAGTTATATTGCAGAAACTATCTGAAATTGTGCAGAAGATGATTTTTTTCCCAATATAAATCATCTTTTCATTTCTTCTTGGGTTCCTTGGAAAGCCACACTGTTTCTTCTAGGTATAAGACTCTGATTCTTTGCAAAGAGTCTTCCTCTGGTGACACAGGAAGAGTAAACAGACTTAATTTATGTCATGAGATAGGTGAATAAAGTAAAATTAATAGATTCTTGGCTTACAGAACTGTGACATATTGAAATAGATGACAAAATAACTTTGAATGTCTTCTATAAACAGCTCTGAGAATAGGAAAAATATAATTTTAAGGTAGCTTTACAATCCAGTTGGCAGGCAAAATTTCTGAAAAGCATTTGATAGTCGGAAGGGTCAGAGGTCTGAGTCACCCACTTAATGACTATACCATCTTAAAGGACTTAGCCTCTCTGAGCCTCAGTTTCTTTATTGTAAATGGGGATTATACTGATACTGATATGTTATAAGGAATAAATGAAGTGATATATGCAAATAGTGTGGCTTGTAGTAGATCCTCAAATGTGGTAACCTTATTAACCCCCTCTTGTGGTTACTAAATAGCAGTTGTACCCAGTGGCTACATTCTGTCCCTTAGAGATATTTGCATTTTTTGAGTCATATTTGAGTTTTATTTATTTATTTATTTTTGTTAAATCTGGTCATCTGTTGTCCAAGCCTGGGCTTATGCTTGCTTGATGGGAAATAGTCTGATACTTTCATTATGTCCAAGTTTTTTCCTTTGACGCAAACATGTTCTCCCGTGCTGATATAGAAGCCCTCTGCATTGTAGGTGTTAAAACTCAACTTACACATACACAGAACTAAAACTAAAGACATAGCTAAAACAGATTTGTGAAACAATGTTGTTTACATTATCCGTTGTTTAGATGAAAATCAGGAGAAGAGACTTCTGACAGTCCCAGGAACATAGTTTCTAGAAATTCTTTTCTGCTACTATCACCCTCCTGTTTCCATTGATGGCAGTATGCCTTGTGTTGGATTACTGCTGTGATCTGTACCTGTTGTGTCTCACTGTCTGGGCCGGCTCCGACCCCAGACTGTCTTGTTGAGTTACAGCTTGCTGTGGCATAGTCATGGAACACCCAGGTTACACGTGTTACTGTTCCTGTGGATTTGAGAGTGAGCATCCCCTCTCGCTGTCTTGATTTCCTTCTTTTCTCATCACTGTATTCATTGCTGATGTAGAACATAGGATGGCTTCACATAAGGGTTCTGCTTTGGGAAGCTGGACTCATTATGTGCTTTTATCATTCTGAACTGTGAAATCAACATTCCGAATCTTAATTTTTTTTTTTTTTTAATGAGATCTAGCTGGGCCTGATGCTGCAGGCCTATAATCCCAGCACTGTGGGAGGCTAAGGCAGGAGGATCACAAGTTCAACTTGGGCAACTTAGATTTAGTGAGACACTGCCTCAAAGTGAAAACTAAAAAGAATGGACTGAGGATGTAGTTGAGTGTGAAGGCCCTGGGCTCCATCTCCAGTGCCACAAAAGTGAGCAGGCAAACAAACCAACAAAAAGATAAACAAATGACACAATGAGGTTTGTCTACCTACAGATAAATGAAAACAAAGTAGCCTGCACATTAGTTTGCTTTTATCAAGAGATGCTGTTGTAATAAGTAAATCTCAGTGGCTTATAGTGACAAGGTATATTTCTTGTTCATGCCATGGAGCAGGAGCACCCACGTTTGGAACATAATGTCCTTTTGGTGGAGGGACAAAAGGAGTTTCTGCTGGATGTGGCATATGTCACATGGTGTGGTTTCCTTGGCCCAATGAGTTGTACAGACAAACCTGACATCAGGAGGGTGGAAAATGTTCTGTTACTAAGCGGCACTGCAAGTCATGTGATACCCGGCAGGGATGTATGTCCTCTTAGAGTGGGCAGTGAAAATTTGGAAACAGAAACAGTGTCTTCTGTGCTGGTAACCTGTAAAAATGGAGGTTGTTGTCAATAAGTATTTTTAAATTAAAGAAAGACAGCAAGGTTATAAAAAAAGTTACAGAATTATCCATTTGTTATTCCTGTTATAAAAGATCTCTGCTTTCTGGGTAGTAATTTCTTTTTTTCCCAGAATTTATTACCTCTTGACTTTTTTTTTTGCTGAAAGGGGATAAGTGAGCAAAGCTAGTGAGGTGTTTCCATCCAAAGAGCTAAACTTTCCTTATGATCGGGATAAATTATTAGGGAAATTGCTTTTTATTGCAAGTCTATCCTCATACAGTATTTCATCTCAGATGCTTCCTATAGTATTTCAGCCTTCATGTTGGAGAGATGAATACTGTATAATCAATTATGTCTTGATTCTTAAGTGAATAGCTTGGTTTTGCCTGCCACTGATGAATTAGACTCAAATTATGAATGAAGAGTAAAATCCACGTACAAATCAGAAGAAAAATCAACTATCTGATTTTAAAAAAGTTTCATTATTGGTTTATTTTTTCCCATTTTATTGATATGTATAAGTGTAAAACAAAGTTCACATTTATCTTGAGTATTTTGTGCACATACGTATCATGGCAGAGTTACAATTTTGTTTTTATCTTGAGCCTGGTTTTGAGTTTATTTAAAAAAAAGCAAAAGAAGATATGTGAATCCTCAAATAAGCATGGAATAATGGGAATGAACAAGTGAATAAAAAGATGAAGGTGTGTTTTATGTGGTCCTGAGGTGGCCGATATGAAGGTAGTTTCCTGGAATTTTGCAGGAACTCCCAACCCTTGTTTTCCTTGTTCCTGTGTTGTACCTTAAAGATTTTAGGTCCACATTCAAGTCTTCAGAAAAGGTGCCAGCCCACTGGCAAAAGTCTGTAATCCCAGCAGTGGAGGCTGAGGTGGGAGGATGGACCAGACAGGGCAACATAGCAACTCAGATACTTTGTCTCAAAATCAACAATAAAAAATGGCTGAGGATGTAGATCAGCATAAAGTTTAGGCTCTAATCCCAGTATACCCTCTCTATACTCTCTCTCTTTCTCTCTCTTTCTCTCTCTCTCTCTCTCTCTCTCTCTCTCTCTCTCTCTCTCTCAAATATTCAGGGGAGAAATGCCATGCTTTTCTAAAAAGTAGGGCAGTTTTCTGTGTGTGTCTGGTTTATATTACCTAGGAAGTATGTTGAGTATTATTGGAATAGTAAGATGCCACTTCTGTGTTAATTCCAGTGAAATGAAGAAGGGAACGGTCTGCACCAATATTTGGAAATACATAATGGTATTTAAACTCACTGGGAGACTGGGGCAGAATAAAAATATGAACTAAGTAAGTGAAAATGTGGTCATTGCTTTCTAGTCTGTATGAGCATTGAGATACACTGTTCTGAACTGATTGCAACGGCTGTAAAGTGCTTTGAAGAAAACCCATTAGGAAGAATTAAAATGTGAAGAGATGAGCTGTTCTGTAATGGACCCAACAGAAGATGTTTTGTTGTTTCAAAATCTTTTCTAATTCTCATCATTTAACCTCTTTGGAAAAAAAAAGTTCTTTTCTTTCATGTTTTTTCAGAGCTGTGCATATAATGAAGCATTTTCCTTAAGCAAATATCATAAATATTATAGATGGGCATAAAAAGGTAAAGTAAATTCTGATTTTATTTTTCTGTATTGCAGTTTGAGATTAATGAAATTAAAAGAACAAACTTTTTAGGTGTACTTGAGTTATAGACCACTGATATTTTTACTTTTTTCATGTGTGTTGATCTTGTACTCTGATTCTTGTTCAGCCAGATTGCAGGATACAGATGTGCCAGGTATGTATCTTAGGGACCTGTGTGTGTTTTCCTTAGGATGTTATGTGTGCAAGATGGGTCATCTGCAAGTAGAAATAGTCCGTGTTTCATCATTTCTATTTTGATGGATCTGGTTGCTTGCCTGCCTGTCTGACTGCCTGCCTTCCTTTCTTTACTTAGCTGACCGGGGTAGCACCTCCATCTGCAGTGGGATGTTGAATAGTAGTAGTTAGAATGGTCTTTTTTCACTTGTTTTTGGTCACAGGCAGAAAGCTGTCTGGTTTTTGTGATTGTGATATTACTTGTAGGTTTTTGCATGAGTCACCTGAATCAGCTTGGGAAGTTCCCTTCTATTCTGAGTTCATTCAATAATTTTATCATGAGAAAACTTTTTTGCTTCTATTGTGAGATGGTTGTGTGGTGTTTTGTTCTTTATTCTAGTCATGTGGATCTACTTTAATTTTCCTAGATTGAACTGACCTTGCATTCCTGGAATGGCTCACTTGGCCGTGGAGTATAATCTTTTCATATGTTGGCTGGATTTGATTTGCTAATGTTTTGTTATCACTTTCTCTTTTGGAAATATATTTTCCACAGTTTTGGAAGCTCACGAACACTGAAGGCAGAGGAGAAAGGAATGTTCTTTTCCCAGGGCTTCCCCAGGGAGATGTGAAAGCTTCGTTTCTGTACACATTTTGACTGCCCTTTAAGTAAAAATAAACAAATCTCAAACTACTCTGGCCTGAATATTCAGAAACTTTTACATAGTGATTGTCTGAAGAATTTTAACTTGGTATAAACTTAAATTGCCGTACATTTCTTACATGACACATTCATATTTCAGGTCATGACCTTGTGTAAGTCTTTTTTTCTCCCCATCTTAGTTTTTGTAGTTAGCAAACAGGTTTATGGATAAGATGTAAACCTAGTATGTGAATATGCCTGTAAGATACTGCATGATAGGAAGATGGAATTATTTATATAATGTGTGAATATAATAACTCAGGGGTAACAAATTCTAATACTGTCAGGGACCAAGTATACTAACTGAACGTTTAAGGCTGTGACACAGTTGGATGTGATGGGACTCAGAAACCTTGCATCCACTCATTTAAATTAAAACAAAAGAAATGAACAGGACACTTTGACGTTTACTGTCCTGGCCACACTGTTGCCTGGCTGCCTCTTCTATTGAGGCTTCTCCTTCAGGGAACACCTGATAACACTTTAACACCCTGGGGTCCAGTTTCAGCACCACCACTGGGAACCTTCTTAACTTATCTAACAGCTTCATTTTCTCATTTGTAAAAGACAGATAATGAATACCTTGACTAACTCCAATCACAGTTGTGAAAAGTTTAAATGGTATGACATATAGAAATGACTTGAAAGTCATCAAGTTCTTTATATTTTTTCATCAAGTTCTTTATAAATGTAAAGACTACTGTTGTTTATTTTTCATACCTCTTGACTTTCCAACAGAGATATTTTCTTGTTTAAGAAAGCTTAGTAGCTAGACATTGGAAAATTCTGAGACCAGTTAGAAATAGCTCTTTTTCTTTTTCTTTTTCTTTCTTTTTTTTGAGACAGGGTCTCACACTGTAGTCCTGGCTGTTCCTGAACTCACTGTATAGTCTAGGATATCCTTGGACTCATGGCAATCCTCTTGCTTCAGTCTCCTGAGTGCTGGGATTGCAGGCATGCATCAACATACCTGATTTATGTGGTACCAGGGAATCAAACTCAGGGCCCTGTGCTTGCTAGGCAAATTTTTTAACCACTGTGCCATTCTTCCAGTCCCATAAATAGCCCCTTTAAATAAAATAAATTTGATAATAGTTGCAAGCCTATGTTACTTAAATTGTTACTTGAGTCATACTCTTGTCCTTCTAGTGTAAAGAACCATTGTCTTATTCTTCTTACCTTTAGCTTATTCTAAATATGTTATTTCCGATGACAATATGCTTCAAAATTCTCACAAACTAGATAAGTTATCTCTATAGGCTTTCTGTGGCTGCTTTAGTGAACAAACAGAAAGCTAGAACTTGTACTTTCTTGGTATCCTAGTAGCTGAGCAAGTCTCCAGTTTTCTGACCACAGTGAATCAAGAAGTGACATTTCCAAGCCTCTGTCGAAGGTTCTTTTGGACTAAGATATAACCCAGCTTCTGTGCAGGGTCTACCAAGCAGCTGGATCACAGCCCTGTCTGTGGTTCTCATATGACAGTAGAGCGTAGTCATCACCGATAGGTCACAAGTTTATTGAGCACCTACTGCGCACAAAACATCATACGGGCTTGAGAACACAGGAAAACTAATGTGGCCCTGGTGTGAAGAAGCTTAGAGTATGGTGTGAGAGAAACTGGTATCTGTGAAAGAGTTCTAGAGACTATATTCCACCTGTTAACTCTTGTTGAGAAGGGGTCTTAGGTATCATCTTTCCAGCCCAGCTCCCTCAACTTACAGCAGTGAAAACTGATACCTATAGTTAAGTGCTAATTCCTGTGATGAAGTTCAGGGTGCTCCAGTCTAGGTTCTTCCCAGGATCATCTGTGATCCAGAGTCCTAGGGCAGGAGCCTGCAGATTTATTTTTGGGCCCCACAGTCTGCTTATTGAATTTAGAAATAATAACAGGCTGAGTGGCTTTGGAGTTTAGGGTCTCTGGAGGTTTGAGAAAGGCCACGCAAGATCCTCCTGGAGGCCATGCTGACTGAACACAGGATGGTTAAGATTGGGGTAGAGGGAACTTTTGGGTCTGGGAGCTCTGAGCTGGGAATTTACATAGATGAGGCAGTGACAGACATGTGCTACATCACCTGATTCTCCCAGACGGCAAAGAGCTTGAGGAGATTTTGTACATTTGCTTTTTTAAACAAAGTAGTATGCATATTTTTCTTATGACATTGTGATCATCACTTTAATTTTTTTAAATTTAAAGAAAGCCTTTAATTGCAATAGAAGTAATTCTATAATCTCAAATTCAGTGCATTTGATTAAGCATGATTTTTTTTAAAGCGATCTATTATCTGTGTCATAGTGCTTTTCCCAAATTGTTTTGAGCTAGATACTGATCATTTTATATGCTCAGTTACTGAAATTCTTTAATAAGAGAATTGAAATGCATTATGCTACTGAAATATCTCCATAAAGCTGTGTGCTATGGAAAACCAGTGCAAAAATTTAGCATTTATTGGGCTTGGGATGTAGCTCACAGGTGGACTGCTCAGCATGCGTGAGGTCCAGGATTCAGTTTCCACCATCCATCCATTTATCTATCTGTCTTTCTTCTTTTTTCTTCCTATCTACTTAGCTTCTGTGTATGTAGATCTGTGCACATAATCCTTTGTTGAAAATAATTTTATTCTATTAGAAAAGTGAGTTATTTTTGGAGTATTTTAGGCATTACTGAGATGATAGGATTGAACAATATTGGTATAGGTCTTTCATACTAGATACTTTTATTTACCTAGTGTAAACAAACTGAACTTCTTATAAGAAGAAATATTGACCAGTTCAGTTATATATGTTTTATAGCTGTGTTCATTTTGCTGTCAAACACGAGCAGTTGTTTCTTTCTTTTGACAGGGGGAGGTACTGTAGTGGTTGTCCCTGGTGTGAGGGTAAGTTGATGGGAGGCTAGAGCTAAACAGTGACGGGGAGAAGCCTGAATTCTAATCCCTCCACTGGCTGCCTTTGTAACTGTGGACGAGAATCATAGCCGGCCCTAAAGTAAAGGATTAAATGAATTAATATGCGTCAGGTGCTTGTTGTGGTACCGGCACCAAGTAAGCACACACTCTCTGCTTACCTATGCCGATAGTTGTGGTTGTGGCTGTTGCTGGTTGTCTCTGGCACACAGCTGCCACATAGCATGTGCTGAGTACCTATGGAATGAAGGAGGGATTGTACTAATTACCATAAAGTTTTGTTAATAAAGTGGTTTTCGTTCCTTTCTCATTTTCCCCTAAGCTGTTTCCATTGTGTATGTGCCCATAGGCATCAGCCATTTGTAGAAGAATAGTTTAATTAATGAGAATGAATATTTGGCAGAAAAAGATTTATGTGGTCCATTGGAAGAGATGTGGTACCTGGTGCAGCAGGGGGTGTTTGAATGAAGCCACAGAATCTCATGGTTTCCCCCAGGTATCCAGACCTCCAGGCCCAGGGGCGTGCTCCTCAGGGGCCTGCGCGTGGGCGGCTCACGTTCTGTCTCGTGGGCCTTCAGCTTTCATTTTTCTTTCTCTGCTATGCTCTGTGATCCCCTTTCTCGCTAATCAAACCTGGGCTTCCTCTCAGCCTGGGGGTCCTCCGTTCTCATGTGCGCTGCCTTTTCCCCTTTCCTTTCTGCCTCTTCTGAGAAGGCCTGCCGCTGTCCTCAGATCACACAGGCACCTGTGACCGCCTGCCGCCAGTGGAGGCGGCCTGGCAGCAGCCGCTTCCCCCTAGGAGCGGAGGCTGCTGCGGTGGAGCCCAGTGATGTGTCAGCTTCTGCTCCTTTGTTAGTGTTTCCAGGTGCAGCGGAAGCGGTGGGCAGCAGTAGGGATGCTTGGCAGAGCCTTAATGCCAGGCGCAGTGACTGGTTCATGGGGACACCGCTGCACCTCTTCCTGCCTGCCACCTAGGGGGAGAGGGGCAGGAGGGCTCCTGGGGTGCTGGAGGTGGAGCCTGGACACAGCCTGAAGGCTTTGGAAAGCAAGCCAGTGAAACTGACAGTGCTTGGGGGCCTCTGCTCCTCTGTCATTTCTCCTGGCACCATGGGAGGCAGGTGGTTTAGATGTGCCCTAATTGCAAACAAGCTGATTGACAGGGGCTGTCTGCTAGTGCAGGGCACAACTGCTGAAAGAAAAATGGCCTGGTTCCTTGTCTCAAACAAAATGAAGGGGACGGATGTCATCTATGAGGACTTACAAATTCAAGTGCATTCTTTTAAGAGCTGTTTTATAAGAGTGCCCATTGTGCTGTATCTGAAGGGCTGTTCAGGTAGGAATTATAGCCGGCCTGAAGGTCGCTGCCCACGATGAAATTATGACCTGATAGCTCCGCATATGCTACTTAAGGCTGTTTATTTATCACACAACATTTTTAACATATCTGATAGTCGTGCACTATTTGCTGCTGTGGTAGGATCAAGGACTTTTTAAAATATAGTTTGGCGAGACAGTAAGAGTCTAGAAACGATCTATTTTTCCTTGGCAGTCGGGAGGAAGACAGGACGTCTTGCAGACACTGGTAGGTGTGGCCAGACAGGAGGCTGTATCAGGATAGCATTCTTTTGCCAAGTATATGTGATCAGGCCAGAGACAGACTCTGGGAATTGGGACCTCATCTGTATTTGGTACCCAGAAGCCACTATGGGTCCCTCACTGTCTAGGAGTTTCTAGTTGCAGTTACTGCGGAAGCTAGCTAACTTAGGCATATCGTATGCGCTTCCTATTTAGATGTTCTGTTTCTTCATTCATTAGTTCATATTTCAACCCATCTCAGTTTTTCCTGACACTGCATTTACTCACAGGACATTTGTAGAGGGATCTGAATTGTTTCTGATGAGAAAAGAATCTCTTAATGAGAAATTAAGGGAAAATACCTGAAGGGCATATGTAATTTGGCAAACCCTTTAAAGACACTTCCCAGGAAATCAGATATGAAAAAATTACTAAATTAAGGAAAAGAAATGTCAATGGGATTTTTTTTCAAGGGAATTTTAAAAAGAAAAACATGTGTACACAGAAAGTTTCTGGGAGATTTCCTTTTCTTTCCCTAAAAGACGCAGTTCTTTTTCAGAAGTGTCGATCAACGAGAGGCTGGCTCACTTTGGGCCAGCCCACTTACTGGAGTCTCATTGTGTATTTCTGTATTTGTAATGTTTGTCTGGTGATACTCTTACCTACCAAATGTAATGTGAGAATCGAATACGTTCTCACTGCCAGCCTAGAACATCCCCCCTTCCCTCACCCGCGTAGCCACAGAATTTGCAATGGCTCCTAGGAGTTTGTGTCTCAGAAGGGGCTTGGGAGCATCAGAGTCAGTGACAGAGGTCCTGTGGTCTGCATCCAAGATTCCCCTATCTTCCCTTTGTCCCTACCTCTACAGTAAGTTGGGATATGGGCCAAACATTTCTAATCCCAAGGAGGGGAGAGGTAGGGTGGGTGCACGTGTGGGCAGGCAGACCACAGGCCCATCTGAGAATGCGCTGTGTGGGAGGGAGGTGCTGTGTGGAAGGAAGTGATCATGTCAGTGCTGGGCTTCTTAGTTTGCTCTGCTCTGCTCCCCTACCCAGGCTGCCTTTCCTGCCTCTAGATCTGCTTGAAGGGGAGTGAGTTACTTTTAGGGAGAATGGCTGGGATACTGTGGTATGGTGAGACAGCAAAACACCCTGTGTGTCAGGATATTTTCTTGTCTTTAACTTGATCATCCTGTTTCCCAAGGATAGTGACCTGATTCCTTTGGCAGTTGTGGGCTTTGGCTTACCCCGAGATGGCTCCTGTTCCTGCAGAGAACTCAGGACTACAAAGCTTTGTGGTTGCAGTGGCTTTCTGTTTGTGGCTCCAGCTGCGTTGCTGGTTTCAAGGCCATTTTCCTTGAGCTCTCTGGGTCTCAGATCTCTGCTGTTACCTGACTTTAGCCTATAGCTTGATCCTAATCGCCTGCTGCTGGGTACCCCTTAGCCTGTTCTTATGCAGTCAAGGCCCACTCTGGGGTTTTCATCCTAGGTGTCCTTCATGTTGAGAGCCGCTGTCTTCTGAAGAAAGACAGAGTTCACTACCCAGTCCCTTGACAATATCCTGACAGGTGAGAGAGACAGGCGGCAATTAGATTTTCTTAGAAACAGAAGGTGTGTGATCCAGGGTGACAGGCCACGGGTATACCAGTTAGCTCTACATGACAGCACTCTTACTGCCTCACTGGTAATATGGGGAAAATGGGGCACCATGCCAATGTGTCATGACTAAGGGATGGTGGACTCGGGGTTAGATCTGTACTCAGCTTGACAGGCTGAAGAATTTTCTTTACTTTGTCACCAGGAAAGGATAATGAATGCCTTCCCATTGCCCTCACATTGAATAGCCTCCAAAATATGCTGCTTCTCAATCTTTTTAAGTTGGTCATTTGGTCTAACTAGTACAACTTCCTTCCAAGAGCATGTCTGAGGCAAGGTGCTGGTTAGTGTTTGGTTCATTTTGTATACTTTTGGAGTTTTACCTCTTTTGGTGGTTTTCTTTTATTAACATACAGACTCGTCCTCCCCCTCTCCTAGTTTCTCCCTAATCATACCCTTCCTTTCTTTAGCTGAATGCTGAGATGGTAGGCTTCCTGTTTGCATTCTGTCTCAAGGTTTCAGAAAGATGACTTATATGAAGGGTAATAATCATGCCTAAGGCTTTTTTGAAAAAATTGAACCGCCTTCTTTGAGGTCCCAGATTTTAAAAAAAGCAAAGAAACAATCTTCTCTATTATATTGTTTTAATTAGGATTAGTATATTCTTTGATGTAGCTAAACAAAATTCCTATGAACATTCATACAGTGTTATACAAATGGAAGTATTGGTTGCTAGTTCCTTGCTCTCTCTCAACTTTTGGGGTCTCTGCAGCCCTTGAGCTACTAGTAATGGATAGCAGCTTGCTTCCATCTTTCTAGCCCTCACAGTAGTCTAACACAGCAGATATTATTGCTTCTGTTGGACAGATAGGGAAACCAGGACAGAGTTGTTTTGGCCCAATTGTGACTTTGGACGTGATGCCCTTTGCCATTGTGATTTTGAAGCAAGGCAAGTGCTCTGTTTCTTTTAAAGGATTTTGCATTTAAAAAAAGTTTCTGAATTCTGCTCCTTATTTTGCAGTGCCATTGTACAGTGTGTACTATGCAAGTGTTGGTTACATAGGTCACATTGAAGGGCACGGGTAGTCAGGAGCAAGGAGAATAAGACAGTTGCTGTCTTCAGAGCCAAGGACCCAAGGGACACCCCACATCCAGGAGGCTGACTTCCTTGTCTTTTCATGCTGTGAATCTGGTAGCACCCCGTTTACCTAGAGCTCAGACAGCGTGTGCAGCCACCAGACCTGCTTTGGGGAAATGAGCTTCAAACCGAGGAGCCAACTCCTGGGCCACCAGGAAAGATTTGCATGATACCTACAAGAATTTTTGGCACTGTGGACTTGTGAATCCTATTGAAAAACTTGAAGAAAGCAGTAGTTCCTATTGTGGTGGTTTCCTAGAGTACATCCTTGTTCTGAGAGAGAGCTAAGCAGGGACTGTGAACTCCAGTTAAACTTACATACTGATTGTGCAGCCAGGGCTAAATAAAGGAGAGAGGTTAGTCAGACAGTGTCTGCCCAGGGTATACTAGCTAGTCCAAAAGCTGGAAATCTGGTTGCTGCTTTCTGATTGGCCTCACTTTTCTTTTTCCTCCCCCTTCCCCTTCTTCCTTCTTTCCACTTCCCTTTCTCCTTTCCCTTTCCCTTCTCTTCTGTTCCCTTCCCTTCCATCTGTCCACCTTTCTCTGTCTCTTTCCTTCTTACTGTTTAATTGTACAATTGACATTTCATAACCAAGGACTGCATTCAAGGATTCAATAGTAGCAGATCAAAAACACTTGGGAAAAAATGCATCTGCACTGAGTGTATAAACTTTTTCCTTGGGGGAAATAAAACGTTTTCCTTGTCACTATTGCCTACACAAGACAACATGGCAACCATTGTCATGGCATTAACCATGAATCAGGTATTCCATGTAACCTTGAGATAGAGTATAGAGGAAGATGCATATAGGTTCTTCACAGATGCATGCCATTTTATATAGGGTCTTGAGCATCTGCAGATTTTATTATGCAAGGGGGTCCTGGAACCAGTCTCCCACAGATACTGAGGGATGACTGAATTCCTCTCTTAATCAACTTAATTGCACTTGACATAAAATTATTCTTCATTTGATTTTTTAGTTCTTCCATTCAGACATATTTGCAAATCCGTTTACTTCGGTTCATTCTACAACCAAATGAGCCTGTTTCCTGTGTTGTCATCTGTGACACTGATTAAATTAAAAAAACAAAAAAACCCCAAGCTTTGGACAGAAGCAGGGAACCCTCCGAGACCTGTTGGGTCAAATCCAAGTCATACGTAGATACTCTTAGATAGAGTTCTGTGACCACATGAGGACTGAAAATAATGACCTCAAAGGCCAACTTCTGGCTCTCAATTTGATTTTGATTCAAAGTAATAAACACAAACAGGCCTTTTGGAAAATCTGGGAACTTAGTGTGGTAGAAATTGTCCTCAGGATTTTGGATGGGATGCCCAGAACTTGACAAACCTGTTCTGTGGTGCAGAGTCTTACGCGTTTCTGCAGAATCTGAATCCATCAGACTTTGGGATTTCAGTCTTTGGCAGCATGGTCTCCTGTCTTTGCCCACAAACTGACTGGCATTGCAGTGTGAACGGAAGTTCCTTGAGTCAGTCTGGCTTGGCATGCACTGGCTAGCCAGTCTATGCCACTTCCTAGTAGCAATATGAAAAGTGTGCATAGTTTGCTAATTAAAATAGTTATTTCAAAGGAAAACTTGTCACAGGAAGTGATTTAGGAAAGGAAGAATGTGCCTCAGAAGGACAGAGCTCTTGATCCTACAAACAAGAGAAGGGACATTTCAGGAGATGAATTAGAAGACCAGAAAATGTCAGTGTATACTGGACGCCTGTGGGCAGTTCTTGAGTCTCTTTGGGTGGTTCTTTTCCTTTTGGTTAAAATTAGAGGTTTGGCTAGAATGGCCTATAATCTGTCAAGGCTTAATCACTCTACCATCTTAGGTAGTCTTCAAATAAAGGATACTTTATCGGGTTAGTTTCTGCTATTGGGATAGATAATTGGTAGTTGACGTAGTAGAGAAATAGTTTAAGTATTAGCTACATTCTCCCTGTCCCCTCCGCTTCCCCAAACTCCGAGATTGGATTAGGTCAGGAGAGAGGAAGTAGTAGTCTATATGAATTTACTATTGCTGTTGTAACAAATTACCACAAATTTAGGGGTTTAGAACAACACAAATTTACCTTCCTACAGTTCTGAAGAGCAGAAATTGAAATGCCTTTTACTTGGCTAGCATGGAGGTGTCAGCAGGCCTGTGGTCCTTCTGGAGCAGTGGTATTCATCCTTTTTGGCACAGGGAACAGTTTGTGGAAGACAAGGAGGTTAGGGGTTGTGAACATCACGGCCTTAGCTCCACCATGGATTTAATAGGTATTAGATTCTCATAAGGAGCATACAACCTAGATACCACACATGTGCAGTTCATAGTAGGTTTCTTGCTCCTATGAGAATCTAATGTTCTAATGTTACCACTGATATTACAGGAAGAGGAGCTCAGGTGGCCACAGGAGCAATGGGGGAGCTGTTATAAATGAAGTTGGAGGATCACATTCTGCTCATCTCTGACTGTAGCCCTGGTCCTAACAATGCCAGTCTGTGGCCTGGTTGCTGTGGATCGCTGTTCTGAAGAGTGTAAGGGAGAATCTAGTTCCTTGCTCTCTCTTATTTTTTGGGGGTCCCTACAGTCCTTGAGTCATGGTCCCACCCTCCATCTTTAAAACCAGCCATCCCTCACTCAAGCCTGTGCTTCTCTGACCCTGCTGCTGAGTCTTTTCCTTATAAGGACTCTTGGAATTACACTGGCCCACTCAGATAATCCAGGATAATCTTCCCAGCTCAAGATCCTTAACTTAATCTGCCTCCTTTTTGCCATGGAAAGGAAGAGCAGCAGGTTCTGGGGATTAGGTGGTAAACACCTCTGGGGCCTGTTCTTCCACCTACCACCACACATGCATAATGTCCAGCGCTACCAGTGTTTCCCTCTCTGGGAAGAATTATTGCTAGGAGATTAAGTCATTGTCATTCACAGAGACCCTCAGCTTCCCTGCTCAAGCCTCTCTTGCCACAGTTTGGGGTTTATGAAAAGGAAAAAGAGAAGAAGGAAAAAGAACCACATTGGGAGGCAGTGTTCTCTCTGAATGGAGGCTACCTTGAGGTGCTCAGAAGCAGTGTGTCTGTGTCCTTGTGTTTTGAGGCATAGAGAAAAAGGCAAACAGGTTCCCAGGGCCAGAATCACAGATGTCTGAGACTGTGGCTTTCAAAACCTGGTGAGATATGAAGTCTTAGGAGTTTACTGCAGTGGCTACATTGCCGCTGTTACAGAAGTGACAATTAATTACTTCCAGATAGAGAGGTTCTCTCTCCTCCATCCCTTCCTCTCTTCTTTGTCCTCTTTTTTTTTCCCCACCATCATTTTCTTTCTCTTTCCTTGGTATTGGGGGTTGAACCCAAGACTTTTGTACTGAGCTACACATCCAGCCTTAAACAACAAAACCAAGAAATTGTATTTTGAAACAGTCATGCCAAGTTGCCCAGGCTGGACTCGAACTTGTGATCCTCCTGCCTCAGACTACCAAAGTTCTGGGATTACAGGAATATGCCGCAGTGCCCACTTCAAGGCTCTCTTAAAGCCCTGGGTAGTTGTCAACCCCATGGTGGATAAGTTTCTACTCACAGTCCTAATGTGACACAGCCAGTCTTTATAGTCCTCTCCCTCAGAAGCTCTAAGAATCTGCACTATTATTATCTCTAGGGTGACATTTTAATTGTCACTGCACTAGATAAGAAGATACCCTGGCTTGTAGTTAGAGACAAGAGCGGAAGATAAGGCAGAGTTAGAGAGGACAAATCAGGGACACTTGACTCATGTCTTTTTCACTTTCACCTCCAGCAGCAGTACACTAACTGGACAAAGTCATTCAGGTCATCAGAAGAAACTCACCTGGCTCCTGAAGACATGGCCATTTCCCTGTCCCTTATTACTCTCTAATTTGTTTTGACTTGAACACACTAGACTGCCTCTCATCTATGTTTAAGGCTACCTGAAGTGGCAGAGAACTAGTGACCCAGGGCTTCCAGAAGAATGGAAGCTGCCTTTGGGATAGGTGTGTCCTCACAGTTGACTTCATTCTGGGCCCACCATCCAGGCCCCTGTGCTTTTTGGCAGCACTGTGCCCTGAGGCAATCAACACTTCTGCACAGAACAAGCCAGGGCAACATCTGGAATATGGCATCCCGTGTTTGCCATTACTTGTGACATTCTGAGATATGTGCATGCTGGGAGTTTGGCCAGAACCTGTAAAGAAAGGCATAAGAAAGAAACATGTATAAATTGCAGAATTTGAGATTTTTGGGTAGGGGAATTTTCATCATTATTTCTCAACTTTAAGTTGTTTTTTGGCTGCTGCTGTTGACCTGTTTAGAAATAAGATTACTTGGGTCTGACATTTTCTAAAGAACAGAAGCTCTTATTCTCCAAGTCCTCCCCTAGTTGTACCAGGTGTAAAGAAGTTTGTAGGGAAGACCTTGATAGAATGTTCTGAGAAAAAGACACCAGCAGCCTGGATAGTGATATGTATGTCCCAGCACCCAGGAGGCTTAGGAAGGAGGATTGCTATGAATTTGATAAGAGCTTGGGACCAGCCCGGATTACAAAGTGAGACCCTGTCTCAAAAAGACAGACAAAAGCCAAACCAAACAAAGGCCAATGAGTTGCTCTTACTATGCAGTCATCACTGTGGGTTCCCGACCCCCTACCCACCCCAGGACTGAGGATTGAACCCAGAGCCTTTGCACGGAGCCTCATCCCGAGTCCCATTTTTTTATTTTGGTTTTGAAACAGGATCTCCTTAAGTTGTCCCAGGCTGGGCTGAAACTTGTAATCTTCTTGCCTCAGCCTCCCAGAATGCTGGGACCAGAGGCCTGCACCACCGGGCTGACTTACTGTGTTTGTTAAGGGAATTTGAGAACACGTGGATTGGAGAGATAGAGGTATTTGCCATGTAGTATGTGGGGACCCTGCGTTTTAATTCAGTCTTTGGCCTGCATAGGCTTTTTACTCACTGTTTGCTTACCTTTTTGCTTGGTGTTCCCTAAAGGGATCTTCTCCAAGCTACCCACCAAGGAACTGGAGGAGCAGCTCTGGTCATTCCTGTGAAAGCTGAGGACAGTCCCTCGAGCAGAGAGTTCTATCTGTCCTTTCCTTCTAGGGGTGGTTGTGGTTAAATGGTTATGATTATTGGCATGTGACTCCATGTCTTGTTTGTCAGAAGAAACTGAGATCCCATAATAGTGCTTTACCATACTTCCTGCCTCCTCTCCTTGCCTTCCTCATACATATAGCCTTTTATTGCCATCATTCCACAAACAATGCCACATAACAGCTATTTATTTAATATTTGCATTGTATTAGGTATTATAAGTAATCTAGAGATGATTTAAGTGTACGGAAGGATGTGTGTAAGTTACATGCTAATATTATGCCATAGTATAGGAGGACTTGAGCATCCTGCAGATATTGATATCCTGGAACCAGTGTGCCACAAGATGACTGTACCATATCGTGTAGGTCATGTGTTCTTTTTATTATAATTTAAGAAGTTGTCATTTCATTGCTGTCTTCCATATGTATATATGTGAATATGATGAAGTAAAATGTTCCTTTTTGCACATTAAGCTGCTTTTCTACCATTGTAAATCTAGGTGTAACACTTAATGTTCTTAAGCAGGAAAAATAAATTGGATTCCTGTAAGGAGCCCACCTGAAAGATCTTGACATTAATGTCTGCATTACAGGCAGGTGTAACTGTTCTTTTAATTTTTAATGTCTGGCCATGATACATGAACTTGCCTTTATTTGGGGAGAAAGTTATTGTCTTAGTTGTTTGGCTCTAAGCTGCATTTTATTTGACCCAGTAACACATGCTGTTGAACTTCTGTGTGGACAGAGAAAACACTTAGTGTGTGCATTATTTTACGTGGGTTGCCGTATTGAAGTCTCACGAATTTGGTGGCTTTAAAAACAGATTTTATTGTCTCATAGCCCTGCATAGCCTTGGAGCTAGAGGTCTGAGATCAAGGTACCAATAGGGTTGGTTTCCTCAAGATTATAGGAAAAAGCTGCACACGCTTCCTCCAGCTTCTGTTTGTTGGCAATCTTTGGCTTTCCTTGGTTTAGAGATGCACCCTCCCAACCTCCGTCTTTATATTTGTGTGGTGCTGTGTGTGTGTGTGTGTGTGTGTGTGTGTGTGTGTGTGTGTGTATCCAAGTGTGCCCTTCTTATAAGAATGCCAGGGATCTTGAATTGGAGCTACCCTACTCTGGTATGACCTCAAGTTGACTAATTGTATTTACAACAGCCCTTTTTCCAAATGAAGTCACATTCTGCAGTAGTGGGGATTAGGACTTCAACATACGAATTTTGGGGGAAAAATCAGCTCAACTCTGACAACAAGTGGACTATAATGCTTGTGAGATTCTTTAAGGCTGAAGTTTGGAAATCTGTCCTCAACATGGGAACTTAGAATGTTGGCCTTTATCTTGGACTCCCTTGCCAACATAATGACCTTTTAGTGAAGTCCAGCAATAATTTCTGTAATTTCTGAATTCATTAGCCAGGTCAATTAATAGGGAATAAAAAGAAGGAACAAAAGATGAAGCCAGAGAAAAAAGATTATAGGGAAGAGAAAAGTGAAAGTAAAATGGCAAAGACAGAAGAAACAGCAGTTACCATTACGTTGCATTCCTGATTCAGGCAGAATTTGCTGGGTGTGGAAGATCTGTGAAGTGTTCCAGAACCACTTTCTTGTAAAAGACCCCAAAGATCAATATTTATGAGAGGGTAGACTCTCAGCTTTCGTGCCATTAATTCTGCCCTTAAATAGGAGAGACAAAGGTTCAGCTACCAGCGTTTCTTTGCAGATCATTCAGTTTGAGACCAGCCCACCCCAGGGTGGCCCGGACCCCAAGCCTGTTCCCTGAGAGCCTGTGAGTCCGATAGAGGACAGGCTGAAACTGCCATGAAGGAGATTTCTCTAGGCACCCACCCACTGCTACACCACGTCTCCTGCTGTGGACACCTCTAGCTCTCCCTGGCTCCTGCCTTGTTTATATTTAGTAACCAGAGTCAGAAGGCATGCAGATATGTAGTGAACACTGCTGAGAGGAGCAGGCTGGGTTCACAGCCTGTCCTCCCTGCCAGTCGCCACATCTGCTGTGCAGTGTACGCCTCGAGAATATTCGTTTCCTGAGACTTTGAAGTAGGTAGAGGTGTCTTCTAGAAGAAGACAGTTACTCTGTAAAGAAGAAAAGCAAGCATCAGATGCTTACCTGATCACCCCCCCCCCTTTTTTTTTTTGAGATATCCTGCCTCAGTCTCCCAGAGTGCTGTACCACTGGGCCTGACGATTGCAGTTTCTTAAAGTGCCAGCCCATTTATTTATTTCATCATTTGCTGCTTGCCTATGTTTTCAATCACAGCATTTTAGGGGCACTTCCTCCAGGTCCTGTTAACACCCAGGCCAGAACCAGCACCTTTGGAAGACATGCACGTTGAATCACCTCCCTTATGCACTGTTAGGCAGGAACCAGGGCTTAGAGATTTCTTTCTTCAGCCCAGGGACCTCATAAAATCCCACTTCCTCTCTCCAGATGTGTTGCAGAGGGAAAGAGGATGTGTGCTTTATTGCAATCTGTCTGTTTTCTTCAAACCAAGTCCATGTTTAAAATATGGCATGATGGAGCTCTCATTCACAGATGGCCTTGCGTGTGTTTCACAATTCATATTTTGTGCACTATTCATGAAGTATTCTCAGAATTTGGAGAATTGACTCCTCCCATTTCATCTCTTTTAGACTTGTATTTAAAAGACGTGTTGGATTTCTTTTCTTACCATCAGCCCTTCTTTATTTTAGAAAATGTTCCCCATTTTACATGATGATGGGGAATTAAAAGCTTTTGCGCACATTGTTTCTTCTAAGGAACAAGTCCATTGAAATACAGTTGGATCCTTGTTGCCGAGAAGAAATTCAGACGAAGTTGCAGTAGATTTTAATTCATGTGTTTTAGTGCTATAACTTCTGAAATGTAGAGTTTTTTTTTTTTTTTAAAGCAAGTATTTGAGTACTTACTCACCCTGGACTGGCCAGGAATCTCACTGCAGTGTTACTCTGTTGTGTACTTTCCTGGCTTACCGAATTCCTTTCAGTAATGTTAATATGTGAAAATCAGGCATCATACATTATGTTATGAGAAAAATCTCACTTACAAAAATTAACTATAAAGCAAGTTCCCCAGAGATGGCAGTTTGGATCACAGAGAATGTCTTCAGGGAGTAGATCTCTCAGGTGTTAAAGATAATTACTTCACTCTGCAAATCTTGGTTGAGCATCTACTATAAGCTGACACTTGTCGTTATGTGAAAAGAAAGAAGATAGGGATGGATAGGGAGCAGTCTTCAGTGGTGGCCAGTTAGGATCAGTCAGCAATGAAGATAATGCATTTCTGTTACATCATGTATGGAACAATGTGAAAATATAACCATTGATTAGAATGCAACTTACAGCTTTACATGAATGCACCTGTAGAGTGAGTGCTGCAGATTGTGTGATGATTCAGGAGGATCAGAGTGGGAACATCAGTGAAAGGCAGCGATCCACAGTCAGGAGCGAGAAAGCTGACCTGGGGCATAAACACAACGGCTCCAGAAAGTGATGCGTCTTCTAAAAGCGCTCAGATTTCTACTTAGAACAATTACAGCAACTGATGGTTTCACATCTGTGAGTCAGACGGTTTTAATCTGCAAAAGGTTAAGTGTTTGACAGTTACTTGTTCTTACATACAGATTAGCTGCTTGGAGTTTAACCTTTAGATGGGCTTAAGTGATCGCGCTTTACAGTTTGTGTGTGTGTGTGTGTGTGTGTGTGTGTGTGTATACGTGTGTGTATGTGTGTATGAAAGCACCCAATCAGAAACAATCTCATAAGGAATACAGAAATCCAAGAGACATGCTTTTCCCACTTGATATAAATTGCTCCAATTACCTTCTTCTTTTCTATCTGGGATTTCTCCCTGAGGTCTAGAAACAACTTCCCAATTAAAGAATTGAAGCCATTTGTAGCATTATAAATGTCAGAATGGGAAGATTCTTCCACTTTCATGCCTTGCAGGAGTTTTAAACGATGGAGTGTAAATGCTAGATACAGGGAAGAGAAATGGGACAGCTTTCATCTTCACCTGAGTCCCTGGGAATAAATACGAATTTTAAACCTCATAGAGTGAAAAGTTGCTATCTTGAGCATCTGATTGTAATAAAAGAGGAAAACATCACAGGCTTAATGTGACTGCATTCAACTTTTAAATGCTTCTTGGTGATAAATTAATCTTAAAGGTGATATTCACATCGATAAAGGCTTTGATTCAATGGGCTTAAATTCTGTTACATCAGATTCTTATCTGAGTTGCTCAAAGAATAAGCCAGGATAACAAAGCAGAGAAGAAAACAGGGGGATGGCTGAATGTTAACTCTGCGTAAACCGTATTTGATCATGCACTACAGAGACAAGAGTTTTTTCCAATGGATACTGACTGGTCATTAGATGTAGACACTATGCTGCACATTTTATTTGTACCTTTCAAAAAGATCTTCATGATGAACGAGGCAGAGACTATCATGCTTCCTGTTTTACAAATGAACACATAATCTCAGACACGTCACTGTTTACCAGAGTTGGCCTGCTTGCAAACCAAGGGAAGTTACTATAAAAATGCAGATTTCTGGTCCTTCCTATAAGGAAGAGCATTTAGAGGTTCTAGAACATAGATTTGAGTATCTTCATGATATAATGGCTCTCCTAGTTGATTCTAATAAGCATCTAGGTTCGGGAAGCCATGCCTGCTTGGAGGAGCCACTTAGTATCATGGTATTACGAAATGGTAGGACTGAGATTGAGATTGAGGCTCTCTTTTTTGTGGCACTGAAGATTGAGCCCAGGGCCTTCACACTGAGCTATATCTTAAACCTATGTTTTTCATTTTGGTTTTGAGACAGTGTCTTACAAAGTCACTAAATTGCTCAGGCTGGGCTCCAACTTGTGATCCTCATGCCTCAGCCTCCTAGAGTGCTGGAATGACAGGCCTGTTCAGTGGCACCCAGCTGAGACTCAGATTTGTGGGAGTCCCCATGCATAAGCTGGATGTGACCTTCTTGGGAGTCTTGGAAATCATCCTCAAATCCTAGAAATGGAAAGGTTACCAACATCCTGATGTGGGCTGTTCCTCCCAGCCTCCTGAGCAGTCTCTCCTGGGAGGGTTCTGAGGAGAGCAGTTCCTGTGTTTCTAGGTAGACCTTTCTAGTTATTGGCAAGTTCTTCTCTGCTCTGGGCACATGTATTCTGGCCTGTTTCTTTCAAACTTTTCCCTCTGAAACTGCCAGGTTAAATCTAGTCCTGAACTTTTCATGCCTGGTAACGTTTGAGCTATTTGAAGAAAGCCACGTTCCTCTGCAGCTATCTCTAGATTGTGTCAGGGGCCACGTTTGAATCCTCACAAAGGAAATCCCACCACAGCCTCAGCAACCAACCGTGACAGCAACCGTAACATCTCCCCAGCTCTTCAGGGTCCACGGGCTGTGACTGTTCCTCTGTAGGTGAGTCCTGTTGTAGCCTTCTTGCAACCCCAGCCAGTTTCCTTTGGCTTTGGCATTAACTTAGCTTGGTGTCTGGATCAGGATACCTGCTTCTTGTTTACACCATGCTTTGAAAATTTGTTTGTTGAGGAAGATCACTCATGCTTCTGGTTGAAGGTGCAGAGGGCTTATGAGAACAGGAATGAACTGAGGCAGTGAAAGAGAGGTTAATCAGGCCACGCTGAGCTCTCCTGGGGTCTCCATTGCCCAGAGCCCGTGATGGAGCAGCTCCGGGCGGCACAACAAGGCCAGCCTTGTCAGAAGAGCAGGCTGTTCTGGGCAGCTCTCCACTGTATTAAAAGCAAACATATTTTTTCCTCTGCTATTGAACCCTTCAGCCTTTTGTGTTTAAACTATTTCCCATCTTGTTTGAACTATTTTTTTTTTCTGAAACAAACATTTATTGTAGGTAGTGTAAATAACAGCCGGCACTCTGTTTGTGTTCATTTTTGTATGTCTCTTCTGGCCATTATTTAGTGAGCAGAGAGTTTGGAGGCTAAATGCATGTCTCTACCTTGTAACCAGTTTAGAATTTAGACAGGTCTTTTAATTTTTCTGGACCAAAGTTCTTTTATGAAGCAGGGTTAATAAGCATCCTTGCCGTGTTGTGGATAGGAATGATCAAAATATTGGCTCCCCAGAGTCTCGGGATAGCCAGAGAAATGTGTTCCAGAAACAATGTCATTCTGTTGTGAATGATTAGTTGCCATTCTTATTAATGCCTCTGTTGGCTTATCAATGACATTTAGACTGTTGTGTACTATTTAGGTATTTTGTTGTTGATACTGTTAGGTTAGGCACGGTGGAGTAATCAAAACTATTTGCCAGAAGATTCTGACCTGATAGAGAACAGATTGAGCAGTCAAAAATGACCCTTAATTAGCTTCAGATGAGCCCCGAGGGGTTATGTGTGTAAGTGCATGCGTGTGTGTGCACACACACGTGTACTTATGGGCTCACTCGCATTCCTGAGCTTGCTCCATTTGTTCTCAGGAAGGAAGCAGATAAAAGGCCCATCCCCTGGCATATTTTCCAGCTCCTTTCCTGGTTATCGTTTGGCCTGGAAGAAATAAATTTTCCATATCCTTTGGGATGGATAAAGTTTAGGGCTTTCTGCCTGGCCTTTTGAACAGCACGTCTTTCAGCTGAGTGTAGGTGTACACAGTTACTTAAAGTTGGCTGAAGAAGAGCCATGGCTAATGGGTGGAATGTTTTGGGGAAGACTCCAGCCAGGGAATTGCAGCTGCCCAGGGTCTTGAGTAGTATTTCCTTCATCATACCAGTTGATGATGGGTGTCCTGTAGTGCCTTCTATTGGTCCCATTCGTAGAGGTCCTCCAGACGTTGTCAGGTTCTCTGATGATCTGGCTCTCCTTTCTGTAAAATCTTACTCATTGGACAGTGTATCCTCTTTCTCTGTAGAGGTTTCCTGAGGGGTTAATTGATAGATCCAAGCAAAAGCTTTGAAAATGACATAAAACAGCACTGTTTGATTCTCATTTGGAATAAAAAGGTTAAGTTTTTCAAAACACCTTGAAGAAGGTAGAAGAGAGATGTTCCTCTTCTTGCAGGGACACCAACAGCTGTGATCCCGATGCACTGTTTGCGTGAGGGCATGAACACAGCCTCAGTGGGTTGGCCAGAGCCTGGCTTCTGCGCACGGTTACAAGCACATTACAGTGTAGCTACAGTGTGCCAGTTATTCTATTTAACTTCAATAAAACAGGAGCTAATAAAACATATCTAAGAAATGGAAAATAAGATTAGAAGTTGCATTTGGGCCCTATTCAGGTGGCAGAGAGCAGAAGAGGCTTGGGAAACCAAGCTCAGATCACTTATTCTGTCTTTGTTGGCCACTTGTTCCTTCCTTACCAAGTGTCTGTAGAATTTTGAGTATTGCCGTGTTCTCCAAAACTGAATGACGTACAAGAAATTTATAATTTGATTTCAGGATAGACAGAGATATGAAGTAAAATTATGAATCTTTGATTTCTCCCCCACCTTTTTTTTAACCTTGTAAATTAAGTTGTATAGATTTCCTACATTTTTCTCCATCAAAAAAAAAAAATCACAACACCAGGAGTTCCTGGAGGGGAGGGCTTTTATTTTAACCATGAGTGAACTACTGTTTGGCAACAGTGACTGCAAATGTACTTCTTGGGAATTTCACCAGTCTGTAATTGCCTTCTTCATTTCTTTTCTTGCTTAACTAGTGTATATAATCACTGATTTATAAGAGTGAGCTGTAATAATGTCAGCTATCTGCTGGCATGATTGGAGAACTTATTATGAAATGAAGTTAATTTTATATCTTCTTTTCTTGGAAACTCTTCTCTACTTAATTTTAAGCAGATAAGTGACATAAAAGACCAAGCCACTTGAAGATAATGCAAGTAGAAGCTGCTGATTGATGGGCTAATGCTTATCTAATTTTGTTTTAAAAAGATCCTAATGTGTCTTTTAAGAAAAGATTTTTGAATGAAGGAGTGAAAATACTTCAGGATAGGTAGAGAGGATACCAGTGAAAGAAAAAGGAGAGGTTCTGACTATATGTTTTTCTGTTTCCAAAAATTATTTGAACGTTAATCCTGAACTCATGTTTTAGTCACGGTTGTCAGTTGTGGAAAATGTTATTTAGCTAATAGTTTTAATTAAAATAAATGCTTGTGTTTTAAGCAAAAACAGTTTATGTTGTAAGAGGATAACAGCTACATTTTATGTGTCTTCTTTTGCTGGATTTTCTTTTAGAGATAATGATCTTTAGGGCTGTTTTCCATAAATATGAACATCCTACTTGTGTTTCTGTTTAAATGCATGCATGCGTGAGTAAGAAGCAATGAATCTGATTAACTTTATTAGCAATAAATAGTGAAGTGTACTCTTTCATGTTAACCCTTATTTTATTGTCCATCAGCCTTTAGACATTTGGCTATCTGGACAAGCTATCATTTATATCCTTTTAAAAATATTTATTGCTTCTTTGACTAATTGCTTTTTATGTGACTTAAAGCCTTTTGCATTGGTGCCATTTGTTAAGACACAGCCAGAAGCAGGCAAAGCAGTCCCATTTTTCAAAAATTTAGTGTCATTTTTATAGACAAATAACACTTGTAAATGATGGATAATAGCTCGCAGGATGCAGTGTGGTATAAAACGTGCATGAATTATATTCTCTGGTAGTTAGAAGGTTAACTTGTCTATGAACTAATTGAAAAGCTTTATGGTAAATGCAAAGTGCCGTGTGTACATTATCAACATGATTTGAAACAGCTGAAAAAGGGATTTTTCCATCCCTCGGGTATTTTTCCTTATCTTTTCTCCTTTCCTGGCTAGCTGCTGTGGAAGGAGTCTCTAATCATAATGAATCTATGCAGTTGATAAAAAAAGAAGGTATGGAGTTGGCATGACAAGTTGGCAGATTAATACCCTCCCATTAAAAACGGGGGTAGAGGTGTTTGTAGGCATTACTTTTTTTAATCTTGTGTATTTTCCTTCCTTCCTTCCTTCTTTCCTTCCTTCCTTCCTTCCTTCGTTTCTTTTGGTAAAAAATTCGCATGACATAACACTTTTTTTCTTTTGTAAATACGTGAATTCCAAATTCTGTAACACATTAGAGCCTTGGCATTTGGGGGATTAGTGAACGTCTGTGTCCACTTCTTTTTCAGAGGTTCACTCCTCTTCTATCTGACCTTTGCCTCTCTTTCTACCCTGCCATTCATGTTTGGGCCTTTTTGTTATTATTTTTGTGCATTTCATAAGAGGGCCATTCATCTATAGTCAGTCTTTGGAGCTTGGTCCATTTCACTGAGCATTATTGACCCAAGGTGGCCCCATTTTTGTTCAAATGCTTCATATCTGTCTTTCTTTCTGGTTACATATTATTCCATTGTGTATAGGTACCATGTCTTCTTTAACCATTCCTGTATGGATGGGCAGGTAGGGGGCTTCCAGGATTTGGCTATTAATGAATTGTGCTGCTATAAACATGGGTATGCATGCATCTTTTTGGTATATTGACTTTATTTCTTTTGAGAACATGCCCAGTAGGGCAGTAGCTGGATCTAATGGAATCTCCATTCTCACCTTTCTAAGGAACCTCCAGATTGCTTTCTATAATGGTTTTACCAGCTTGCTTTCCCACCAGCAGTGGAGTAGAGTTCCGTTTTTTCACATCCTCGCCATCAGTGTTTTTTGAGTTCTTGAAGTAGTCCATTCTAACAGGAGTGAGGTGAAAACTCATTGTTGTTTTTATTTGCATTTCTCTGATGGCCAGTGATGAACATGTTCGTATGCTTGTTGGCCATTTGTACTTCTTCTAGAAGTTTCATTTCATTTCGGCTGCCTGCTTTTTGATGGGATCATTTATTTTAGGGTTTTTATGTTTTTCAGTTTTTTGTATATTTTAGATATTAATCCTTTGAAGTGTTACTGGTGAATGTGTTTTCGCATTGTGTGGGTTGTCTCTTCACCTTGTTGATTGTTTCTTTTGCATTGCAAAAGCTTTTCAATTTAATGTAGTCCCATTTGTTGACTCTTTGTAAGATTTCTTGTGTAGTTGGTGGTCTGTTCAAAATATCCTTTTCTGTCCCTACTGCCTTCTAGGGTTTTGCCTATTTTGTCTTCTAGTAAGCTCAGTGTTTCTGTTTTGATGTCCAGTTCTTTGATCCATTTTGATCTGATTGCAGTGTGTCGAGACAGATATGGGTCTAGTTTCATTCTCCTGCATGTGGAAATCCAGTTTTCCCAGCACCATTTGCTGAAGATGCTGTCTTTTCTCCAGTGGATTGTTTTGGCCCCATTGTCAAAGATCAGTTGACTAAGGATTTTTGGGTTTGTTTCAGTATCCTCAATTCTGTTCTACTGATCCTCTTGTCTATTCTTACACCAATACCATGTAGATTTAACCACTCTTGCTTTGTAGTATTTTTTAAAGTCTGGGATTGTGATTCCTCCAGTTTTGTTCTTGTTACTCAGAATTGCTTTGGAGATTCTGGGTCTTTTCTGGTTCCATATAAATTTTAAGGTTTTTTTTTCTAGTTCTGTGAAGAATACAGTTGGTATTTTGGTTGGTACTGCATTGAACCAATAAACCAGCTTTGGGAGTATGGCCATTTTGACAATATTACTTCTTCCTATCCAAGAACATGGGATGTCTTTCCATTTTCTAAAGTCCTCTTCAGTCACTTTCTTTAGGGGTTTGTAGTTTTCTTTGTATAGATATTTCACCTCTCTGGTGAAGTTTACTCCTAAGTATTCTTTTTGTTGTTGTTGCTATTGTGAAGGGGATTGTTTTCTTGATTTTTTTTCTTTTTGGATTCATTATTGGTGTATAGGAATGTTATTGAATTGTGAGTATTGATTTTATAACCTACTTTACTGGATTTATTTATTAGTTAGAGTCTTTGGGTGGAATTTTTTGTATGTAGAGTATTGTGTCATCTGCAAATAGGGATATCTTCACTTCTTCATTCTGATGTGTATTCCTTTTATTCCTTGGTCTTGCCTGATGTCTCTTGACAAGATTTCAAGCTTTGTGTTAAAGAGTAAGGGTGACAGTGGGCATCCTTGTCTTCTTCCTGAATTTAGTGTGAATGCTTTCAGTCTTTCTCCATTTAGGATTATATTGGCTGAGGGGTTGTTATAAATAGCTTGAATCATGTTAAGGTAGGGTCCCCTCTATTATTTTCTTCAGAGTCTGTCATAAATGGGTGTTGAATTTTGTCAGATGCTTTTTCTGCATCTGTTGAGATAATCATGTTTTAATCTTTGCAGTTGTTAATGTGGTGTTTTACATTTATCAATTTGTGTATGTTAAGCCATCCCTACATGTTTGGGATGAAGCCCACTCGGGTATGATATAATCCTCTTTATGATTTGCTTCATTCTGTTGGCAAGGATTTTATTGAGTATTTTTCGTATCTATATTCATTAGGGATATTGGCCTGTAGTTTTCTTTTTTGTTGGGTCTTTGTTTCATTTTGGAATTGGAGTTATGGTTGCCTCAAGAAATGAGTTGGACAATTTTCCTTCCTTTTCAATTTCTTGAAAAAGTTTGGTGAGTATTGGTACTGAATCTTCCCTAAATTCTTTATAGAATTCTGCTGGGAGTCCATCAGGTCCTGGGCTCTTCTTGTTGGAAGTTTTTTTATTACTTCCTTGACTTCGTAGGTGGATATTGGACTATTCAGATGTTTAATTACTTCTTAACTCAAAGTTGGTGGTTTACATATGTTTAGGAACTCATCCATTTCTTTTAACTTTGTAAATTTATTGGAATACAAAATTTTAAAGTAATCTCTGCTTTTCCTTTGGATTTCCTTGTTATCTCTTGTAATTTTGCCTTTTTTGTCTCTGATTGTATTGATGCAGATTTTCACTTTCTTTTTTTGTGAGTTTAGCAAGGAGTTTTTAAAAAATCTTGTTTATTTTTTCAAAAAACCAATTTTTGGTTTCATTTATTTTTGTATTATTTTAGTTTCTGTTTCATTGATTTGTGCTCTGATCTTTATAATTTGATTTTTTCTGTGAGGCTTGGGGTTGGCTTGTTCTTGTTTTTCTAGTGCCTTGAGTTGTGAGGTTAGATTATGTATTTGGACTTGCACAGGTTTTTTATGTGTGCATTTATGGAAATGAATTTTCCTCTTAACACTGTCTTCATTGTGTCCCAGAGGGTGTGTTGTGATATGCTGCTATTGGCATTTGTCTCTGTGAACTTTTTAATTTCTTCCTTGATTTCTTCTGTAACCCAGTGTTTATTTAGAAGAGTGCTGTTCAGTCTCCAATGGTTTGAGTTGTATCTTTTGATTATGTTGTAATTGATTTCTAGTTTTATTCTGCTATGCTCTGACAAGGTACATGATATTGTATCAGTTTTCTTGTATTTGTTTAAGCTTGTTTTGTGACCTAGGATGTTGTCTGTTTTGGAGTATGAATCTTCCATGAGCAGCTGAGAAAAATGTGTATTTTCTTTTTGTTGGATTAAAAAAAATCTGTGTATGCCTATCAGACCCATTTGTTCTATGAAGCAGTTCAGATCTCTTACGTCTTTGATTTTGTGTCTAGTTGATCTGTCTTCTTGTGATAGAGAGGTGTTAAAGTCCCCTACTAGTACAGCATTGGAGTTGATGTATTTTATGTAGCGGGGTGCATGATTGTTGGGACATAAATGTTTGTGATTGTCAGTTCCTCTGACTGGATTGTTCCCTTTACAGGAATGAAGTGACCTTGTCTTTTTGACCAGTTTTGGCTTAAATTCCACTTTGTCAGAAAAGAGTATTGCCAGCTCTCATTTTTTTGGTCCCCCAGGCGAGTGGAATATAGAACTCCAGCCTTTAATTTTGAGTCTATGTTTATCTTCATGCTTGAAATGTGTCTCTTGCAAGCAACATATGGTTGGATTGTATTTTTTAATCTCGTTAGCCAGTCTATGTCTTTCGATTTTTGAGTTGAGGCCATTAGCCTTTAGGGTTATGATTGATATGTGTCTTAGTTCCTGGCATTTTGTAATCCTGCGGACATTCCAGTCTTTTGTTAACTTTTTTTTTTTATGTCCACTCTATTAAGGATAAACCTGGTACTGGGCTCTCTGTTGTGGTTGGTTCTTGTTTCCCTATCCAGCAGACCTTTGAGAATTCTTTGTATTGATGGTTTGGTTGTTATAAATTTCTTCAAGGTTTCTTTGTTGTGGAAGGTTTTTATTTCATTGTCAACTTTCAACGATATTTTTGCTGGGTACAAGAGTCTTAGTTCACAGTTACTATCTTTTAAGGCCTTGAGGACTTTACTCCGGGCTCTTCTGGTTTTTAAGATCTGTGTTGAGGAGTCTGCTATTACCCTGATAAGTTTGCCTTGATGTCACTTGCTTTTTTTCTTATGTAGCTTTCAGAATTCTCTCTTTGCTTTGTATTTCCCTAAGTTTTATTATAATATATCTAGGAGAACTTCTGTTTTGGTCCCATCTAAGTGGGTGTATAGTATTCCTCTGTCACTTGTGTGTCTATTTCTTTTTCTATGTATAGGAAATTTTCTCTTGACTTCAGTGAACATTTTTTTTTTAGACCATTATTATGGATTTCCATTTTTTTCTTGTATTCTTGCTATTCTGAGATTAAGTTTCTTTTTTATAATCTTTATCATTCTGTTTCCTTGTTGACGTTAAATTATTTCATGGTTGTTTACAGTCTGGTCTGTTCTTAGATTCTTATCCTTTAAATTAGAAATTCTCTCATTTTGTGTCATTCTGTTCCCTAGGCTTTTAATGGAAGTTTTCATCTCTTGATGTTCTTTCATCTCTTCATAGTAGTGAACTTGTAATTCATATCCTGTATTGACTTCTGTAGTTTTGCTAGTTTTGCATTTGTGTTTTCCTTAAGTTCTTTGGTTAAATCTTTTTTAACTTTTCAAGTATTTTGTATACTCTCAAGTCTGAGTATGTCTTGTATTCTTTCAACATTTTGTGTAGTTTGTTGTCTGGGTCAGACTTGTGTTTTTTCCATAGGCTGTTTTTGTTTCAGAGTTGAGAAATTTTGGGTTCCTCTGGTTCTGAGTCTCCCTTGGTGGGCTGGGGGGTTTCTGCAGCATCTTGTCCCATGTTTTCTCATCTTGCTGTTGACTTTTCCTTTGGCTTGCTGTGGTTACTTTTTGAGCAGTCTCTGTTTTTTGGTAGTGAAGAGTGTTGTTCTGTGGGTGAGTATTATGTTGCCTGTGTCTCAAAGGTGGGATTCCTTATTATAGGACAACTAGTTTGTTCTTCCCCATTTGATAGCTGCTGTTAGGTCTGCCTGTTTTTGAGAGGTTTTTCTGCTGTTGAAGGTGTTAGGCGTGGTAACCTCTCACCTTCTGACAGATTATGCAGGGAGTAAATGTTTCTGGGTGCCTCCAGTGACGGGTGATGATTAGGCCCACCCGTGTGGGCTCTGAGGTTCAGGCAGGGGTCTGTGTGCAGCTACATGGATGCCTCTGGCATGCAGCAGATATGGGTGCAAATTAGGCTCCGTTGTGTTGGCTCTGAGGTATAGGTGAGGGTCTGGGTGTTGTGGCTACCTGGGTGCTCCTGTTGTGCAGTTGTGATGGGTATAGAGTAGGACCAGTTGTGTGGGCTCCAAGGTGCGGGTGAGGGGTCTGGTGTGGCTTCCTGGATACCTCTGGTGCACAGCAGCAATGGTTGGAGGTTAGGCCCAGGTGTTCGAACGTTGAGGTGCAGGTGGGGGGATATTGGCACAATGTCTATATGATTTTTAATTATTGATAGTTAACCACTCTACTCATAGGGTATTGGAGTAGTTGGGGAGTGGACTGTACTTAGAGGTTAGCTTTAGGTGTCAGCCACAGAGCAGGATAGTACTTATATGGTAGTGGAGAAACTGCCAGTACTCCTACCCCAGACATGAGATTAACAGGGAAGAGAACTATAAGCAAGATTCAGAAGAGTTGTGGAGAGCTGAGAGTGAAGTGAGGAGAGTGTAGCTTCCAGATCTGAAGAATACTTTAGGATATATGGTTCAGAGAGTTAATAAAGAGAAGAAATGATTTAGTAACTAACTGATACATAGAAGGAGTTGGAAGAAAAGGAGAGGAAAGGGAAAACAAAAGAGAGGAGAGAAACAAAAACAATGAGGGACACAAAAAAGTTTGCCAAAAAATGGTTGATGGAAACTAGAAAAAAGAAAATGAGAGAAAAAAAATGAAAAAACCCCCAGCAAAACCAAAAAGGAGGAGAAAAAAAAGATGAAAGAAAAAAGCTGAGAAAAAGACAAAAAAGGAAAACAAAAAAAGGAGAGTAAAAAAGTAAAAAAGGAAAAAGGCAAAAAGAAGGAAAAGAGAAAAAAAAGGAACAAAAACTTAATGCGTTTCAGGAAAGGGAAGGAGCTAAACTTAAAAATGATTAATCATAGACCAAAACATACTATCACAACAATATTACAACTTCCAAGACAGGAGAAGGTGGGGATACTAAGTCTGTGGCAAGTGATGGCCACGGGCAGTGAGACCTGGGCTTCTGTCCACAGCTAGTGATGGTGTGTGGGGGAACACAGGTCCAGATCTGAGGCTAAGGATGGACACAGGGTGTGGCTGCAGGCAGGAGGACCTGGCCCGGATCCACTGCGAGGGATGGCTCTTCAGAAAGCATAGTGGCAGGAGGACAGGGAGGCAAGGCTTCAAATCACAGGCAAACTACGGTGGTGGTGGGCTCAGTCCACAGTGGCTGAAGGAGACGGGTGGTGAGACTTGGGCTTATTCTGCAGGGAGGCCCTGTCCTATATCCAAGTGCTGCCACTGGTGGCGGGCCGGAGGTCCTGACTGGGCCTACGTTCACTGCACAGGATGACAGTGGACAGAGACCCCCTGGCCTCCACGACAAGCTATGGCTGCTGCTGGGAACCTGCCCTAGCTCTGCTGGGAGTGATGGCTGTGGGCGGGGAGACACCAGCCCAAGTCTGCAGCGCTCAATTGGCACCTGAGGAGGGAGACTGGGGCCTAGGTCCTTGACAAAAAACAACGGCACTAGGGATCTGTGTCTTCCTCCACTGCAGGGGATGGTGGCAGAATGGGAGATAAAGCCCCGGATTGCTGGGAGCGATGGTGCCAGTGGGTGGGTGTACCTGGGCTGAGTCTACAGTGGGTGAAGGCGGTGGACGGTGAGACATGGGCTTAGTCAATAGGAAGTGAATAAGATGAGCCTATATCCGTGGTGAGAGCTGGTGTTGGCGGTGGGCTGGAGAAATGATAGGAATTTGTCACAAACTTTTGGTTGAAGTCGAGCAACTCACAGATCCCTTTCCTCTTATGCTGGGTAGTTAAGTAGAAAACATACTACTTTAATTTAGTAGCAGTTAGAATGTTGTCAGGTATATTGTTAGGTTAATGAGAACTTAAATTCTACTTTCTCAAAGGAAGGACTTTAAAGCTGTGGCTGTGGGCATCATCCTGACGCTGTGGGAGGTGGCAGATTTATTATCCTTTTCAATTTCCCTGCAGTCCCACCGACTTACTCATTAGGTTGAGTTGAGGAAAAAAGGGTAATCATAAGAAGCATAATTTCTTTCTTGACTGTGGTCTTGTCCTAAGCTGACTTTGTATTTTCTAGGTTAGTGTTTTACATCTTGTCTCTTTATCTTTGGTGCTTTTTAGTGTTACAGCAGTAAGCCCAGGGAGCATTTCTTTTTAGTTTCTCTGATGAGGTTTTGATGGTTGTTTTGTGGTCCATAAGTAGTAGCTGAATCATCAGAAATCTGTGGAACTGCATCTTTCAGTCATCATGGTGTTCTTAGCCCCATGAATGTTGAGTGAATGTTAGTCTTGGTGCCTAAATCAAGAATGGTTTTCTCTGAAGAGTTATTTGCTCTTGTGTCCTGAGGCTGTCCCAGGACTTTCTCAGTATAATTCAGGAGTGTTCGTTTACTTGGCCACACACATAAGGCCCAGCCAGTCTCCCCAAGGCATATAGAGGTCAGTACTTGTGTATAGGATCCTCCCCTTTTCTGGGCTCATTGCCCACAAGTGATATTCTTTATTTTACCTCCCCCCCGCCAAAGTTTTT